>CM035594.1:37924680-38442767 GCA_020423425.1 Chrysopa pallens
ACTGGTTTTATATTAGAATTAAAAATCACCTATATATCTTGTACAACAGATGCTGATCAAACTATAAACTTTTCACATCATAAACAAAATATATGAAAACTATAGTAGAAACTTTTTGATATGTTAAAAACTTTTTCACCTGAATGAAAGGACTGCATGTAATCTATATAATAAGCATTGAGAAAAGAGAACATAAATTAGAAAAAAAGTAGATATAGTGGATGTCTATGTAAAAATCAGAGCTTTAAATACCTGAAATTTCCAACGGCCAACGGTCTACTAAGCCGTAGATGCTAATTATTTATATACCATCTTGTGTTATTTTTAGGTACGCTTGAATTGGAAAGTAAGCTGGTGAGTTTGTGACGTCAGCGTTACAAAAAATATGATTGCGAGAGGCGAAGGGAAGTTGAGAGGTGGGTATAAGTTACTGACGATAGAAATAGAGATATCTTATAAGTAAGTAAAGATATAAACAAAGTATAAACATAAATATATATATATATATATATATATATATATATATATATATATATATATATATATATATAAAGTCAACAAACCAAAATTATAATAATTATAAATAAATATTTACGTGTCTCAACATAAACTTTTGAAATTACTCTCTAACCCTGTCTCAAACTTTTTTTGAGCACTGGAGTTGCTGTGGGAATTCATTTTTTATGCTTGAAAAAGTTTCTTGCAGGAGGTCGCTGTGAAATCACTGCTTTTTAACACCAGTGCTAAAAAGTAATAGTAAAATAAGTATGTAAATAAGTTATTTTTACTTATTTCACAATGTAATAATTTTCAAATAAACGTTTTATCAAGCAAAACATGTATATAACTTAACATCGGCTGGAAAAGACGCCATATATTTTCGAGACTTCTAATGTAGAAAAAGATGTTGAACTCTTAAAAATCATACATTTTGTTTTCTTTTCAAGTCACCCCTTAAGAAATATTGATGTAAAAATATTAAATTAGACACCTTGTATATGATGACAATAAGTTTTAATTAAAAAAATATTAATTAATGTAATTACTATATTAACAAGTTAACAACAATTTAATGACTTGTTATAAATTTAATATAATGAAAGTCATTCACTCTTTTAATGATAGAACTTTTCAACCAGTGTTGGTTGGTTGTTTATTTATTATACTTTATTTATACGGCGAAAATCGTATGTAATTATATAGTAGCTGTTCTGTGAACCTTAGACTTCTGTCAGTACTAAATCAAACCTACATTTTAAATGTTTTCCCTAATCATTTTATTTGAAAAAAAAATCGTATCTTTCTAGTATATATAGGAAAACAGTTGGTATTCCTTAGAGGAAACGGCAATCGCCCAAGCATGGCTAAGGCTTGGCGCAATGCTTATTACCTCTAGGCATGAAATCCAAGATTGGCCCAATTCTTGTCCGTCTAAGCATACAAATATTATCTTACTGCGAAGACTGAATATCAGTTTTCTGGCAGTACATAATATTAGTATTGTGCCATGACTGCGAATAAGTATCGTGTTAAATCGCGTCAAGCTGGCTCTTGGCCCAAGACTGATCAACCAAGACTTGTTAGACAGATATTGGCTAGGTCTTTGCGCAAGACTGATCAATCAAGATTTCTTAATTAGATATTGGCTAGGTCTGAGGCCAAGACTGGCAAATTAAGACTTTATTGGCTAGCTATTATATTGGCTGACTGTAGGCCCAGGATAATGAACTGAGACTTGTTTATTGAATAGTGACTGGGTATTAGCTCAAGACTGATCAATCAAGACTTGTTTATTAGATATTAGATAGGCTATGGTCCAACACAGGTAAAGACTAAAACTAAAACCTTACGAAGGTCTGGTAAATTTGTATCAGCCAATTATGAGGACATATCTAAATCGATTATTGCAACAAATGTGGATATGTTTCCTCTTGACAGACTTGAAAGATAAATAATAATACTTTTGAGACATCAAATCAATGAAAATATCAACAAATAATAAGCAAAATAACTGGAGTTATTTTTAAAAGTTAATACTTTTTAGTGGTTCATGATTGGCAGTGTCAGTTTACATTAAAAAATACATGTTTTTGAACGATTTTCCACAAGAAAAAAATAAAATAAAACTCAACTCAAACAGTTTAGGTGCGACTTGCACGACCCACACGACGAACCTCCCAATATGGTGAAGAAAAACACAATAATTTGTTTATTAATACGAATATGTGTATTTTTTAAAGTTATTTTATCCTCAACAAAAAAACAGCTGGAAATAGATTTTCTAGAAAATTTAAAAAAAAAAACTGACCGTGAGGGCAAAATATACAAGTTTAGTTGCATATTTTGTCTTGTTGTCTATATCTTAACAAGACAGACAAATTTAGTCATGAAATTCTCATTTTATGAGAATTCTCTACACTTAGTTCAGAACTAAATAAATATATATACTTATAATAGAAATTTTACCTCAATATAATAATAATTTTGTGGTTGCGTTATACAACTGATTTTTTTCTGTTTTCCCAACGCTTCCACCATAATTGATACAGATGTTTTTAATTTTTAAAATAATAAAATGTAGTTCGCTATTTTTTATACAATACAAAAAAACGAAAATTATTAAATTTTAAAGCTGTGATGTATCATAAATCATCAAATGCAATTTTAGTCTTTAATGTATTTTTCATAACTAAAAATCTTTCAGAATCGCTTAGTAGAAGTCGAAGTTCCAGATATGTGCGAATCAAAAAAGAGTTTTTCCAGTGCCTGATTTATTATCTTAAAGTTTTTGAAAGCCTACATAAAAATGTTCAATATTTCAGAATGACTAGGTACAATTTAATCTTAACATTTAGTTTAAAGTAAAGAAGTTTATGATTTATTTAGTATTATGACAGTTTATATTCCCCATTTGGTTTTTCTTGATTTTTTCTGGTTTGTAAGGAGTATAGTTGGGAAATTCCCAAAAAGATACTTTCAAAATTTTCATTAAATTGAAGATTTTATTTTTATTCATATTTATTAACGAATTAATATTAAAATTAATTATACAAAATAAATATTTTATTCATTTTTAATTTATGAATTTTATTTAAAATTGGTAAAATTCCCTGACGATTGATAAAATTTGGGACTTTTATACGTTACTTTTTTCTGGCTTATCCAGTAACTTTCCAGTTTGAAAATATTCCATTAAAGTGACCACCATGGTAAATAAAAATTAGCATCAAATTTAAAATATTATCAGAAATTAGAATTTGGATCAATTGAAAATTTACATACATCCTTATGGTCTATTTTGAAATCAACATTTTCATTTTTAGTTAACCTGGCAATATCAATTCTTTTAAGTAACCTGGCAAAATCTATTGCATTTCATATTTTTTGCTTATTTACGACGTTTATATGGCAAAATTATTTTTTGACCTGCATTTGTCTATATGTAGGATTTAAAATAAATGAATTTTCCTCCAACAAAGAAACAAATTATTCCAAACCTTTGTCTTTTATTTGCGTGACATGATAAAGAGTGACACTCAAAATACCATTTTTTGTAGGTATATTTTTTAACAATACCCTAAACAAAACATTTCATATCACACGAGCATGTCTTCATAAATGATATTATATAAAAACATACCTGTTGAAAATATGATACCACGTATATATGTATATGTATATGTATTATATATGATTCAACAACACTTGAAAATAAAAATAAAATTAAACATTAAATAAAAAGCACTTCATTTTGGACACACTTTAAAATTAATTAATTAAAATAATAATAGAAATAAATAATAATAATAATAATACTTTAAAAAACTGTACAAAACATAATTCTAAGAAACATTATTATGAGTGAAAAGAAAATGTTTTATTTATAGCAATAACAAAACCAGTGTTTACATGAGCAACAGTGTAAAGCACTCGATTAGATCTCAGTTATCTCACAATGAAAACACTACCATACAGAGAACAACAACACTACGAACGAATTGTTGAATTACTTGATTAGAAGACACTGACTCGGACTGACTCTGAGATGTACAAGTTTAGTTCTAAATAAATGTAAACGTTGTGACTGATAACGACGCAACGCTATACAAAGTAAACATACAATAAATGTGCTACATGTAATTGTGTTAGTAGCGCTACGACTCATTCGATAACGCTGCTCCTTCTATGTATGTTTGGTATATATTATACTACGAACCTACCTCGAATGGCTTATATCGAATGAATGTGTAGCTACGGTACATACTATATATGTATATTGCTATCGCTTACTATTCAGATATGGCGGGACGAAGAATGAACATTATGGTGTAAAGAAATGATACCAATTTCTAAATGGCTGAAATAATTCTCAAAAATATCCACTCAATTGAAACTAATTTATTTATTATTGGTATTCAGTTTATGATCAGCTCTAACAAAACAGATAAGGCAGTCATGTTACTACAGATTTGGTTGCGAAGATCTAAAAATTAAACCGAGAAAAGTCCACTACACTAAAAAAAAAGGTATGATGATGAATGCAAACAAAAAATTTCGAATTTAAGAAAAATTAGACGCTTTAGGCTTGCAGAAAATGCGAGGATTTATTCGGATAGTAAAAATTAATTAGTACGACACCAAGAAAAGAAATTACGAAAATGATTCTCTTGAAATAATTAAAATAAAAATTTTAATGAGTTGCTATCAGGAAACGATAGAGATTATAAGTCTGGCGGTGAAGATGGTTGAAAGAATTCATCAAGGTAGTGCACAAATATTACCCTATAATTTCAAACATATTACTAAGGGCTTTTCAGATGATGAAGTATTTTGTTTGAACCAAGTTTATACTTCAATTTGAATAATGAAATTAAAGTAAAATATGGTTGAAATATGAATGCAAATTAAAAATTGTCCAAACAATGATATTCATTCATATGTCGAGTATATAAGCAATTAACTCTGTGCCTTGTTATCTTCACTTGTTTTTTTTTCTATGGAGATTGGCATTTGTGAGTGCAATATGGAACATATATTCAGACCATTTAGTATAAACAAACACATGCAAACAACAGGTCTTACTAACTCAAATAACTCATCATACATCGAACGATGGTATGACGTGCAAGCAGTTCAACGATAGAATGAAAGAATATATTCAACAATTCAATGATTTTCATTGTAATTGTTTGGTTCTACGATCTTGAGAAACTCAATCATATTTTAGCAAACGAACCTGGTAATAACCAAACATATTACTGTTTTTATAATTAAAAATGAAAAAAAAAAAAAATTCTATACAAACTTCGTATAAAATCTACGCAACCATTTTAAATTTAGAATCAGCGCCAGATAGTTATTTAAAAATCGTCATTTTGAGGTGTTCAAATAGCCAAATGTAACCAATTCTAAATATCGATATCTCCAAAAAAATATCCAAAAATTATTCATAACAAATTTGGATTTCAATGTATCTATTAAATCATATACTTTAGTTTTAAAATAGAAATATTATTGTGCTTTTGTTACTTATACAGTTTATATAAGACAAAGCGAGTGCAATGTATGAATGTATGTGATAACTCCAATCATAAATAAAAACCGCGTTTTTATTGAAATCGCGTTACATCTCATTTTTTTCAAGAAGAATAAAAATTTAAAAATGTTTAATAAATATAAATATAAATATAGCAATATGTTCCATTTTTCGAAATCAAGAGGATAGAATGTTTAAATTTTGTTACCAATAAAAAAAATTAAAAATTTTATTTTTTTTATTGCTTCAGCAAATAATGCTATTTAGCCAATATACACAAACTTATATAGCTTGAAAATAGAAATATCAAAACTAGATAATCAAAAGTATAAGGCAATAAAAAATATAAACCTTATATCTGAATTTCGAGCACATTCACGCAGAAAAAATTTGGTTTAACAAATTAAAAAAATAAAATTATCTTAAAAATTTTCACCTACTCCAACATTTCTAAAATTACTTTTCCTAACGTAATAAAAATTTTATATGCACAATCTTGACGTGGCGACGACGTGTCTATCTAAACATAAAATCAAATTTTGGTATTTACTTTTAAAAAATATATTTTAAGGAAAACTCGACATGGTCTCCGTTTACATATCCGTATACAAATCAAATTTCATGACATCTGAATAATTTATTTTTTATTGAAGTTTATGTTTATTATAGAAGTTTCTATCAAAAAGATAATCCACATTAAGTAAACATATTATATGTTTAGGAAGTTATATGTCCATTATCGGCAATGTATATTATTTAATGGTATTTTTTATTAAACACATCTTTTCAGATATATCTAAACGAATTTATAGCTTGCACATAGTTGATGTGAGACAGTCTATCAATATTCGTATATATAGAGGTAACTTGCATTCGCAACTGTATTTTATTAAGTTTTTATCGTTTTTATTAGTACTTCATATACTTTATAATACCCTAAAGCTCCATTCTTTATCAAACAATACGTTATTATTGTTTCGATCGCCTCCAGTAAAATGTATGGTTTGGGGTTAATCATATTCATGTCCGTAGACGGTCATTTAGCAAATCGATAACCGAAATTTTCTATGCATTTAAAGATTACATATTTGTACAAACTCAGAAAACAAACCTATATGGATTATTGAAATTCAATATTTCAGCTAGATATACTAATTATGAAAATGGGTATAAAGAACATTGTATGGTTTTTAAAATAACTACATTCAAATAAGCATTTAACTTCTAGCTATAAAGTTGTAAATTTGTTGGAAAGTTTTAATGTTTATTTTAGCTTTCAAAAAGTTTCCTAAAAAGTCCACGTTATAAAATATCAAAGCAATGTTTCGCTATAGCAAAATTGATTTTTAAATACCGAATGCGAAATTATATGACAGCTCTTATAGTTAATAATTAACTAAATAGAATTGTTACAAAACTTTTGATTGGAAATGAAAAATAATCAATATTTCGAGGTATTAAGATTATTTAAATTTGTCCTGAATGATGTCCTCAATTTTGCACTAAATTATTATGAAATGGTTTCAAAGGTCTGAAAGTAAGAAGATGGTATTTTACCACGAAATATTCAGATTAATATACGGGGTTTTTTAACATAATGGGAAAAATAAAGCCTTTTTCAGTTTGTCTAGGCGATAATATACTACTTGGAAAAAAAGAACAAAACAGGTAAAAAAACAACTAAGAAAATTAATTTTTTACGTACTCGAAAAATGATCAATATAAATGTTTGAACTTTTTTAAATTAGTAACATTCAAAAACTACTCTAGAAAAATAGACAAAAAATATTGTTGTAAAA
Source organism: Chrysopa pallens (assembly GCA_020423425.1). Lineage (NCBI taxonomy): Eukaryota > Metazoa > Arthropoda > Insecta > Neuroptera > Chrysopidae > Chrysopa > Chrysopa pallens. The sequence continues at coordinate 37,932,016 of CM035594.1, forward strand.
TTATTGTACAAATTTTATTACCTTACCGGTAGATAAATTCATGATATTTCGACTTACAAGTTTTTCTTAATTTTGTATTTAAAAATTAAATATTTCCTTGTAAAAAATTTCTTCATTGTCTTCAAAATTGTTTGTAAAACTTCCAATTTATAATCTTTTAAAAATAATAATTTTCTTAAATAAATTATAATTTTTTAATACAACACCATAAATTAATTACTCAGTACAAGAATTGACAACTATTAGCTGTCTATAAACTCACAAATCGCAATATTTAAAACTGCATCAACTGATTTTATTTGCTAATTCTTCTAAGTTTTTTTGGCCCACTTATGTACACAGCATCGTTGTTTCCAGAATAAAAATTATTTTTTTTTTTACAAATTTGTTATATAAGAATTTATAAAGTAATTGAACGAGATTTTTCTAGAACATAAGATTTCAATTAAATTTAATATAATACACTTGTTTTAGAACCATTCATAAATAAATAAACATTGGCTCGAATTATTTACTTATTTATCAAATCAATAATAATTTTTGATTATTATTGATTTGGATTATATAAGGATTTTTAATTTTAATAAATATTTAATTCAAGTAAAATTGAGTCATCAATATGTATTGTTTGTATAATAGGTAAGTTTATTATTTGAGATGGAATTGAAGAAACAAATATTTTTTTCGTTGAACTATTCTTCAATAGCTTAAAAATTAATAGATGGGTCATGAATACATGAAACCCATTTTATAGTATTACAAACTTTAGACTCATATATTTCATATTCATCGGACATACAAATTAACAAATTTTTTAACAGCTATATCACACCTTAAAATGACCACATGCAAATAAATAAATAGACCACTTGTTGAGATATAAAGATAATATTACATTCAATCGGTATTAAGTACATTATGCAATGAAAAATTCGCAATTAAAAATTTTTCTTCTTAAAAATATTTTTCTGTAGTGCTTTTCATGAATTTTTTTATAAATTTCGAATAAAGTTGTTAGCATATTATTAGTAAAATGTTCAATAAAATATTGGAGCTTACCTGTCTGTTTACTCTAATCTAAAGAACATCTATTCCAATTTCGATAAAACTTTCATGAGAATTTTAATAAATTCAATATCTACTATTATTAGTATAAGGTTTGTCATACTAGAAAATATTGAAAATATTTAAGTTGGTGAATAAGCAACATCGAACCAATAGGCTACAAAAATGTTTGTTTCGTTAATTTACTTATTTTGAGAAACAAATACGTGATGATTTTATTTCTAATTTCTTAAGAAGAAATTCGGTAAAACCATATCACTATTGAGCGATGAATATTTTCGAATAAACTTTGAATTCATTTTCATAGATCACTGTAAACGCTTCATTTATCATATTTTTACATTCGACCTAGAAATTATCAATACATACATATATTTACTTATAATTTAAATATATAAAGGAAGACAGCATATCGAATTTTTATTAAATTCATTCGTTACAACTAAAATGTTATTAAATTATGAGTGTAAACAAATTGTTCACGTTATATGCAACAGTAATTGTGTTTAAATATACTTGTAAATGTCCAACCGTATTATTCTTAGGCTAATCGTCCAGGACTCGTCTAGCAAAAAAACGTTTGCTAGATACATGTTTTTAGTTTAATTTTACAACTAATAGTTTTTAAGTTATTGGAGTGGATAGCAAAAAATAGCAAAAAATTCTTCAATAAATTTTATTGTGGGTAGATGAAATCCAAGAATAGCTGTTATGAAACAGATGTGTATTATCTTATATATCTTTATATTAGCTGGGAGAAACGGGAGAAACTAGTAAGAGTGTGTAATATTTTCTCATTTTACATTTCGATAAAATTGTAATTGACGATCGTTGAAGTGAAAATGTCGTTATTACTTCTTTTACTTTTTAAAAATTTGTAGAAAACAACACACTCATAAAATGAAACAAGTCACTTGTGTTAGTCACAAAAAAAAATAATTACACGAATAACTGTTATAATAATAATATAATACTCTAGGATATTTCAGCTAAGATAATGTCCGTACATCATCGAGTTTTTTACACTGAAAGAAATTAGCATAATTTTGAAGAAAAAACATTTACTGAAGAAATAGCTTGATTTACGACAAGAATTAATTATTACAACTACATACTGACTGCTTAGTTAAAATTATTGTAATCATTATGTTTTACCTTTGCCAATATAAACCCTCCTCTAGAAGACTAGAAAGTGAGTGGTAGGTAATTGAGTAAAGAAATAGATGAATGAACTGGAAACAATGATATCAATGAGGGAAATCTTTGGCCATAAAATGACATAAGTTTAAACAATAATAATTGGAGCAATAAGGAGTAATAATCACAAGATTGTTAAAATTAATAAATTATATTATATAAAAATCTCTTTACTTTGATTTTGTATACACAGCGAAGCCACATCCTTGTTAACTTTCACTTGTCTGCCATATCATGAATGCTGAATGATGAAAAATAATACAACTGTCTTATTGGCACTTTATGTTTATAGATTTTTGTATTTGTAACGTTGGATGGAAAAAGTTTTGAAATAAATATTATTCGATATAAACTGGAATAACTAATAGCTCTTTGAGTTGTGGACCTCACTCATCATCTTGCATCAAAGAAAGTAAGTGTTTGTTTAAATTTCTCAAAAGAGTAGGGTAATAGCCGTTTACATAGAAAATAATTGTTATTATTAGAAATATTCTCCAAAAAGGTGGGCAGTAAAAAATTGAATATAAAAATCTACACCTTCGTAGCTTGTATAGTAAACAGATATTTTGGAAGTTTTTCTCAAAAAAGGTGGAGGAGGTTTACACACCAAGTGTTAAAATCTGCATCTATATAGGATGTATAGAAATACTTGGGATTTTTATAATTTTTCCCAAGGTAATTTATCTTACACAAAATAAATATAGAAAATTTTATGAATGTGTCTACCAAATTTCATCAAAATCGAACAACGCATTTCTTTTATCTATCTAACAATCTATCAATCTATGTATCTATCTATATTTGTTTCGTTGCAACTTTCAATCGCATTATCCGATTTTTGACCAAAATTCACATGTTATATTAATTATCACAGGAAATTTCAACCTTCCCTTTAGGAGGTCTACAATTCACAGTGCTACTAGCTTAAGAACATATAGGAAAGTGTAAAAAAACCATAAACATGAAGAAAATAAATTAAATTTTATTATGAATAAACACATATACAATAAAATTTAATTAATGAAATTATTAGGAATAAAATTTTTATTATCGATATCAAAAACTATGCCACTAAAGTTATAAAACACAGAACATACACTTTCTGATTATTTTAATATCAATTTATCAAATATTTAATTAAATATATAATGATAAATTATTTTTAAATAAAACTACCTAGAATTTATGTTTTATTCAAAACGATGTACTAAAGTTTTATAAAATGGCTTACTAACAATATTAATTAATAATAATAATTTACTTCCGAAATCTTGACAGCGTTCAGCTGAAATACACTATCTATTAGAAGATACCTTGATCATCTCCACGAATTATAACAACTACTCCCGGGATGCTCTGTCAAAACGGTTATACTCATATCGATCACCTAGGCTGTATTCACCTTGTCAGGAAGTGATTATTTTCATCAATCCGGTTCACAGATGAAACACTCACCTAATCACAGCCATAAGAAAGCAATGGCCCCTTCGTAAATGTTAATACTCTTTGTACATTGAGATCGCTTTCGACTGCTTTCAATTAACATCCCTTTAAGTTATAACTTTTAACCGATTTAGAAAAATCGAGTTTTCATCAGATCTCTAGTTCTGATCACTTTCCAACTCTTAGTCAGATCATTAAATAATTTGATTATGCATTACATTAAATTTCAGTATTTCAGAAGAGATAATGCATAGACTAATTTTTTCACTAGAAAATTGAGTAAATGGAATTATTTTTATTATATCTCTTTTAGTTTTCGATCAAACTACTTGAACAAAAACTTCAACAGAAACTCAAGAAATGTAAATTGCAAGAAGGAATAATCGTTCTTCTTGTTTTGTTATTAGTTTAATTGTTTAATGCAATTATATCAATAAAATGAAATGTTTTTAAATTAGATGGAAAAAATCGTTTAAAACTATGATTTCCATTCCATATTCAAAATTTCGGTAATTTTCAATGGAGTAAACTTTATAGTTTATGGCATTACGAATTCAACAACAAAAATTCAAATCCATTCAATGAAATTGGACTCTTTTTACATTTATATTACACAGGATTAATCAGATAATCCACGGGTTAAACAAAACCATTATTAATCATTTGTATTTCTTAAATTACAATTTTCTTTATGTTACTATCTGGTATCGGATGCTTTGCTGCTGCAGAAATACGAAAACACATGTCTGATTAAATAGTAATAGTACCCAGTTTAATTTTCGATTTGGCTTTAGTTGCTTTTCTTCTTACTTTTCTTCGTTCACTTACAGACGATATAAAGAGGTAAAGATTTAGAAGGCCTTTGGTCTAAGAGCTTGTTTCGCACGCAATTAAACATTTAAAGTTTTTCCAATGTTTCTCAATTATTATTAAAAAAATTAAGCAATTTAATCGGATGATTCCAGCAACAGCAAGAAAAAAAGCATTAGCAATGAGTGATTACCTAAAAAACTGTGTTTAAATATTATTTAAGTTTGAGAAATTATATTAATGAAATTAAACAAACAGATATTTAAAAATTTGAAAATTTGATGATTGACACTTTCATAAGACAAAAGCTTTGGCAGACGGTGCCTAGATCGACCACGAAATTATCCTCCTGAGTAAAATATAAATCATCGATCATATTTACTAACCATAAAATTTACGTTTCTCATTCAATATTCATTTTAGAGATTAGAAAAGGTATTCAGGTGATCTGATACACCCGGTACATATTAATTAGTACCTACTCCTAATAAAAAATCTTAACTTTATAATAGAGTTTGTATATAAGAAAAATATTGTCTAATAATATAATAATAATAATAATAACATAAAAAAAAGAATAAAATAAGAATAATAATGAAAATCAATGAAATTTTCAGAAAACCTCTTACAGGTGTGTCACGCATGCGTTGTGTAATACTTACCATCTATGAACATCAACATCGATTGAATATAACAAATGTGTATGAATAACAACATTAATGTGTACGTAGTTCGTTCAGAGCACTCACCATATCGTCAACATTACATTGCAAGAGTACTACGAAATTACAATTTATAAAACTACGTACCAGTTTTTGTATTGTAAAATCGAAAAATTCAACATTAATTTTCAAAAACAATCAACTATTATGCATGCAATTTTATTTATAAGGTTTTTATTTCGACTATTCTGAATATTTGCTTTCAATTTTGGTATTGGATAATAAACAAATAGTAAACACTCCCCACCGATTACACAATGTAAACACCGTACCAAAACCGATATTCAAACAACAGTCACAGTCAGTACTTGTATGGGTGACCATCTAGGAATGATGTATTCTATTGTTGTAAGTAAATGCCTGTAGTCACCGATGACCATAGCAATTAATAAAAAATTAACTAAAAATTAAAAAATAATTGTAATTTGGTCAAAGGTCACAATTATTTTTTACATTTTAGTTCATTTTTTTTGAAGGAGGTTCTTTTCTTAAACTTTTTATTTTTTACTTTTGAGTGCTGTATACAACCACAAAAAATCTTTCATTTGAACGAAAAATTGTTATTGCCCCTTCTCTCCCCTTTGGAACAACTGATCCTACTTTCCTAACCCTTAAGATGTCTTCTTTCCAATAAAAAACGAATAATCAAAATCGGTCCATAAACAACACAGCTATACGCGAACAGACACATCATTAAAAATTGATTTGCCCATTTTTTCTCATATTATGGATATCAGAACTGGACCAAATTGAAATGAAACTACACAGAAAGCACCAGCTTTCAATATAAAAAAAATCAACAAAATTAGTTCACCCAGTCGAAACTTCTGAGGTTACAAACTTAAAATAAAATGTAGTCGAATTGACAAGTCGGTTTAAAAGTGAATAAATATTTAAAAACAAATTGTAAAAAAATATCAAAGTTACTCGATTTTAAATAAAAATCATTCCAATATAATTTATCCATTTTAATAGGATAAACATTTTGATAGGGTACCTGCCACTGAATTTGACTCAACACCTTATCAAAACTAAAAAAATAAATTTAAATTGATTCTATAATTGCCAGTGAACAATGGAGTCCCATATGCCTGACTTGAAGTACAAAGATAGAGTCTGCAATCAAAGATTGCGTTGCATGACAAAAAATTACGAACGTTACTTAGGTTACAAAAAGACTTAAATGAACGTGAGCTGGTCGTTCGATTTAAATTAGAGATGGTTGAAGGTCCAAGATAGTTAATAATTTGGTTTCCTTATCATAGAAAAATTTTTCTTATAAGGCAGTTTACAAGATGACTAGATACGTTAAGAAGATATGATGCAAATTGGCAGATGAGACTAGCGTTTGATCGACGTGTTTGGTTAATTAAGCATTTGGAAAAAAAAAAGTTTTTTTAATAATTAAAACGATCATGTTTAATTTTATAACAAAACAATTTTTCTTAATTTTGTCATTATTAAAAAGTTATATTAAATTACTTCGATAGTTCCCGGAAAGTTAAATATTCTTACGTCACATGTTGATAATGTTTGTGTTTCGAAAGTATGAAATCATGGATGGCATCCACACATGATGGCATCAATATTCTATATTACTATATTTTGATAACATCATATATGGATACTGACTGATCCATGGTGTTATACTTATAATATTTATATTGAATTTTAATCACGATATTCAAACTTTAGTACAATTTACTTATGAACGATGTGAAAGCTTAGACCGAAAGTTTCACACACGTGCATTGCGAGCAAAGCAAGCACTGAGGTAAAAGACCAAGGCTATTGCGTATGCCTTAAACAAGGCTAAAGTTTTTCTTACTTTGCGAACGAAACGAGCTTTTAGGACGAATAATAATTTAGTATGCACTAAAAGTGAATGCCAAAGCAAGACATGACTAAGCTGAATGTCAACACAAGACTAAAGTGAAAATTCCATAAATAACAAGTTTTTTTGCTAAACAAGTCGTGAAGATACGGTTTTTCAATCGGAGATATGGATGTAATCGATGTGAACGAATAAGGGGAAATCGCAATAACAAATTTTTAATCGCACCCCTATTACTTGACGAAAGGACTCTAAATACGAATATATTTTCTGTACAAGTCTGTAACGTGCAGTTTTTTTACAATCTATGTAAAATAATAAGCAGAAATCATGCTAAAAGATTATTTTTTAATTTCATCCCAGCCTTTTGTAAAATAAGGATAAATAATATTGAATTTGAATAAATGACTTGCAATGAACCAGATAATAACTGTGAATAATGCAACATATATATCGCGATTTACTTGTCTATAATACAAAAACACATGGTTATAATGAGAGTATCTTAGGAGATTAGACGCATACAACCTTTTTAAAACCATCAAATTTCCAGCAAGTGACTTTTACAAATGGCTTGAGATTTGGCTAATTAAAAAACCATACGAAAACAGTTTTTATGATAAAATTATAACTCGAATCATAAGTTTAATCAAGAAAATTGTTTCACACAAAAGTTTAATCATTTGAAAATTTAAATGAAGATCAATAGAACCCTACATTTTTAATGCAGATTCGGATTTTATAAAGAAGAAAAGAAGTTTACGTATGAAAAAAATTTTTTTATAATGGTTAGATTTTCTGATATGTGCAAAAATGAAAATACATTTTTTATTCAAAGATAATTTGCATACGAAACTAAAGTGTTTTAAGGAATTTTAAGGAAAATGAATTTTATCAAAAATGAAAATAAACAAGTGAAAATAACAACTAACAGAGGTAATTTATTTAGTTACTCGACTTACTATTGAATTTCATTGTTTGGACTATTTTTAATTAGCATTCATAAAATACTATAAATATTCAGTCTAGTTATATATACTTGTATAATAATAAAAAATATTCCAAACAAAAGTGTTTATTTTAAAAAATAAAAATTTTTTGTATTTGAACTTTTCTTCTGTCTTTTATAATTTAAATGTTTGGTCAAGGATCCATAGGACCCATTGGATCGATTTTGCTCATTCACGAACTTAAACTTACTTTTAATGTATACAATACGTTACCAAAATTTCAGCTCACTATGTTTTTTGTTTTTGAGTTTTCGTGAAAACGGGCGGGCGGATAGCCGGAAATGGACTAATTAATTGATTCTATGAACACCAATACCAAAATTCTGTTTTTGCTGTCGACGAGATGGCGTTGGAATTAATCGCGCGATTGAAATCATAAAAGAGGATTCCTTAGATTCTAACTCAATTATATTATTTATGATAATAGTTTGAAGTTTTTAAAGTAACTTTCTGACTTTCTGAGATTGAAAATATATATCAGTAAATTTAATCATCACATAATTTGAAAAAATGTTATTAGATTATTTATTTTTCAAAAGATTACATCTCAAATCGCTTGCCACCTGTCAATATGGTAAATCACGAGTAAAACATCTGTCGCAAATCGCTTGTCGCTATAGTGTGTGTGCATGACACATCAACAATTTTTGTTAAATCTCTAATTTTGATATAAAAATATCTGTAATTGTCATTATAAACAAATTTTTTCAGGTGGAACTTATTTTTTTCTTAATAAAATCCGAATCTGTAATTAAATATACAGGATTTCAAAAAACCAAAAAGAAATTAACCCTCATTGAATGTAGAACTTATCGTCCTTTAAAAAGGTCAATACTTGAGATTGATCGGGTCTTATAATTAGGCTTTTATTTGAAACAATTTTCTCGATTTAACTTATATTTATTGATATTTATATATGTCAAGAGAAATATATTCACCTGTATATAGATAATGTGTTTTGATGTGGTCGTTTAGTAGTAGCTCCTTGCGCCTCATATCTATAGGTGAAGCGGTTAGTAATGGGGTGCGTTTGTTCCATTATTATTTTCTTTCTTATCTTGGTGACAATGTGTCAGGCTATATTTTCAAAGTCATAACTTGAAGACGTAGGTATTGGGCGCATAATGATGTTTACCATTTATATAACTGATTAAATATTGATTTATTTAAAGTATTCAATCTACATTTACATAACTTTATTATCTTGTTTCAATCAAACGCCTAACCCAATATATTTCATAGTTCGTTGAGAAATTTAACCTACAACTCATCGTCTTATCAGATTAGTCGATATCATAAATAAGTTTCTTAGTACATATAATAACATATAATAATATTCGTCGACTTGTATATGAGTAAATAATTTTGTATTCGTATCGTGCATAGGACGTCGAATGGACTTTTTAATCGATTGATGCGCTGCGAGTGTCTAAAATTTGTAATAAAACATTCATAATCTAGAATATATAATAATTAGTTCAGTTATTTGTATGTAAATTGTATAGCAAATGTCAAACAAAAATTATTGAATAATTACAAAATATGACATTTAATTATTGGATTAAAACTTTTAAGAATGATTGCAGAAATTGCATTACTAATTATTTTTAATTGCAAATATAAATAATTATTCAATTAGTTAATAAATTTTGAGAAATTTCCTATGTTAAATCAGACAAAACTAATCCGACACTGCCCTGCACACTATTTGTCGGATTACCGAGGGTCCACTGAAGACGACTTTGGATGAATTTGTTTCAGCAAATTGTGTCTTGTCTTTAATACCTAAATGTCAATCAAAGATAAAAGATAATAAACTGAGAACTCTGCCTAGATCAATTTTCTGTATATATATATATATATATATATATATATATATATATATATATATATATATATATATATATATATATATATATATATATATATATATTTCGACTAAAAAGTAGTCATCATTAATATTGTTAGTTGTAATTTTCTGCTTTGGCTATTAAACTTCTGGGATTGTTACCAATTTAGCGATGAATAACATCCCAAAAAATAATATAAAAGTCATTTTAAGCGGGTTAAAACAGTCAAGAGTAAATTACAATTGGCTAATTGGCTAATTTATTCTGACGATGACTACTTGGCATTCAAAATACATAAACAAAATACGTCAAGGATGGTCTTAGGTTAGTTGTTTTAAGTTGTAATATTTATTATTGAGATTTTAGATTTAAGATTTAGATTCAAGTAAACTAAGAATAATATAGAAAACTTCGATAGTGAACGTTTTAATCAAACAAGTCTTTTATCACAAGTAATATATTAATAAATGAGAGACTAATTTAATTGTAGTATATTCTAGTAAGTTTATTTAAAATTAAATATCGTCACATAAAACGAGTTATGTGTCATAAGTCTATCTGCCAATGCAAAGTACTTTTTATACACTCTTATTTTTTCGATAGTGGTACCTATAATATACAATGTCTATTATATCCGGAGGTTGTGACACTGAAAATGCACTAACTCAAATTTTCAAACTGAATGTTTATTGACAGATATTTTTGTCATGTTTTCATCTGCCTCACCAATTTATTTTAAAAATAGATGCACAAACATATTTATAGAGGTATTATACCAAATTTATCTAAAAATACTAATAATTTTCAGTAAAGTGGTGTACTGAAAATTGATTTCAGGCATGATGACGTACGTTTTAATAATAAAGGAGCCAGGATACATCATGTTATACCGAATATATGTTCGTATCTTCTTTCAATTAATACGAAAATATCTATCGTATCTTCTTTCGATTAATACGAAAATTTAACAAGTGAAGATAACAGAGTTAATTGTTTTGATACTCAACATATTATTGAATTTCATTGTTTGAACTATTAAAATACTCGAAATATCCAGTCTATACTGTTATATATGTGTTTATTAGTCATTTATGAGCTAAAATTGTGGAGAACTCAAACATTTTACGGAAAAATGCTTTAAGCAAAAGCTGTTTGTTTTAAAAAAATTAACATTGTATTTAAACTTTTCTTTTATCTTTTATAGTTTAAAAGTTGAGTCAAGGACCCAATGGATCGATTTTGTACATTCACTCTCTTTTTATGTATAGAATACGTCACCAACATTTCAGTTCGATATCTCGTTTTATTTTTGAGTTATCGTTATGACGGACGGACATATGGATAGTTGGAAATGGACAACTTTTGTTTGTGCGGTTAATATTAGGTTGCGTTAAAAACATTAAACTAAAATTAATTTACTCTGACATATTATGTATGTCGAGTATAAAAGTGCTCGTTCAGTGCCACAGATACCAATTCCATATAGTTTTGTCTATTCAACTTATCGTGCAAATTTTACTGGTTTGAACTTCAATTTTGTCAGAGCAATTTTTAATTAAAAAATTACCCAAAAAATCAATTATTGTAATGGTTTTCCTATAAATTGTATTAATGAATTCTCATTAAATTTGCAAAATAAAAGATTAAATTAAAAAAACAAGCTAGTTCTTTATTTATTATTCTCAATAATGTATTCGTATAAAAATACATTATGGAGTAATACAAGTATATTGTTACAATACTCGTCGTATACTCTTTAAAATATCTATACAACCATCTACATAGTCACATTCTCATAACTAGAACTGTAGACCAACCAGGACACACACACAGACAGATATACAGATGGCAATCAACAGGTCGGTGGTGTTTTAAGTTCACAGAGGATACAAAATACAAAACATCACAAAACTAAAATACTCTTGCTGGAATACAATGAAATGGTTTTAGTTACCTAGCTCATTCATAACATTCTCGTATCTATAGTCTAATCAATGAATACCTACATAAAACTGAGTTCTCCATCTCAAGACTAACTACATATTGTTCAGGCTGAAAAGTTTTTTAGGTTTCCAACTTTTCTAGAGGATTAAAAATAACTACATTAGTCGATAAAGTAGCAATAGTTTTTTTGAAAACTCAATACCTATTCAGTTATTCCTGATTAAAAATAATTAATTATTCAATAAAAAATAAAATTTTTTGAACTATTATTCATGAATAGCTGGAAGGTCTTACCATTTATCGAAAGAGTTGCGAGTAATAAAAGTAAAGCTATAAAAGAAACAATATTTTTTACAATTCTTTTCAAATCGTTCAAGGTGTTGTTTTGTCCGAAGTACAATCAAACAATAATTTGGAGAAAACTCGAAAAATCTCTAAATTATATAAAAATATATTTTGCAAGAGTTTTTATTGAAGTCGATAGCTCAAAATGGAGCTATAACGAAAACTATTGAAGTACACAACTACTGTAACTTTCTACATGTTCTTTTGTATTAAGGGGCTACAAGATCGTTTGTAGTAGAACTGTTTTCGAACCTCAATTTTTTTTATTTTAATTTTGTTAAATGTTCAGAAAGATTTGTCTTCAAACTGAAGTATAAACTTCAAACAATTTCATCTCACTTAATTTTCATTCTATAGAAATATAAAAGTTTTCGAAAAACAATAGAACCAATTTCCAAACAGCAAAATTAAAAAACAGTCGTTTTTTAGTATAAAGGAGTTTAGAGTTTTCTTTTCTCCAAGAATTTATCTTTTGGGAAATATACAATCACAAAAAATTTGCTCTTTTCTTCATACTTTTATGGGACTAATCTGCAATTATATGCTTTCAAATCTAAAATTTTTTTAAATTGGTTTATAAATTTACATTAAAAAAATACAGCAAATTGATAACATCAATGAATCTTCTGAATTCGGGTAGCTTATTCAGTTTTAAGAAAACTAAAAAATTAATTTTTAATGTAAGTCGCATTTTTATTATAAAATAAACACTTTAAACTGATTAAACTTTTAGAATGCATTATTAATGCTAACTTCATACGATACGTAATTTTAATATTTGGAAAAATACCATTGGTTTAAAAACTGTTGGTTTTGTTTTTCTTAAAATGAGAGCTAATAGTTTTATTTACTTTACAATTGCGTTATTTTTATAGCTACCAACTTCAAAAAATACTCATTTTTAACATTCCTGTATAAAGGTCTTTAATAAGGGCTCCATGAGCTTTTTTCGAATTATTGTACCTTTTTAGTCTAATTAAACATTAAATGGTACTTCCTCAATTTTTCTCAAACAAAAAGACAGCTTGAACGGACTATAATTCGGCTAAAATTGCACTTTCAAAATTGATAAAAACTTGTTTTTTTTACTTTTGGCTTTATTTTTCGTACCAAAATTTTTTTCATGAATATTTGTTCAAAAACCTGAATTTTTAATTGAAAGTGAAGATAACAACTAACAGAGTTAATTGTTTAGATCAATAAGCATATGATTGAATGTCATTGTTTCGACTATTTTTAATTAGCATTCATAAAATACTGTAAATATCCAGTCTATAAGTTATATATGTACTATAATAATATGTATTGTTATTACCTATATGTGTTTATTAGCCAAATTTAAGCTAAAATTCTGGAGAACTCAAACGTTTTGACGAAAAAAACGTTTCAAGCTAAAGTTGTTTGTTTAAATAAAAATACACAGGCGGGCGGATGAAAATTGGAAATGAACTAATTAGGTGTTTCTATGAACACCTATATATATTTTATTTGTACGATCAATAGTAGGTAGTGTTTCAAACTTGCGACAAAAATTAATATACTGTAACATATTTTGTAGGTCGAGTATAAAAATGGGCATTTTAATTATGTTAGTTAATTTTAATATTATAGTTTTCATGTCTCAGAATGTATAACACCCATTTTCTGCTCTAAAAGATTCCTGCTTCGAATGGTTTCTAATATTAAATAATTAGAAAATGAAGTTTTTAAAAAAGAATCATTGAAATCGGTTTGCTCTGCTGATAGAGCTAGATTTAAAATGCTGTATTGACGCTACTAATATACGGATTGATAAAACTACTATACATAGTAGATATGATAACAATAGCAATAACAATAATATTTTATAGCATACAAATCTAATAAAAATACGGAAAACAATAGTGTTTTTCCATAAAAAGAAATCTGGAGCTAATATAATACAGAAAGAAAAGCTTACGAACAAATAAAATTTACTAAGTACTCTAAGTACAGTCCTTTTGTTAAAAATACTTTCTATAGACATAAGTACTTATAATCCCAGTAAATCGATAATTTATAAGATAATAATAAAATGTCTCAGTGACCACCATGTATGAAAAAGTATTTTCTATTAAGATGTATGCATATTTACACGTCAAAGCTACGATAAAAATCAAATACCGTAAAATTAGGCAAACGGATACACTGTAAAATTAAATATATATTATATTGGTTATTTATTGGTTTCCTTTTGATGCCCGCGAATTTCTTCCGCGCAGTAATCCTTTTAAATTCATTAGAAAATTAATATTAGTCATTAAATCCTAAGGATTAATCTGTATAGGGATAAAGCCCCCAGTTTATCCCTAAGAGTTTTAACTTGATACCATGTTGACATTTTATATTTCAAAATTTATGTTTTTTTCGATTTTTAAGTTTATTTAGCCCTTTTCAATGACTAAGGAGTTGATTTACAAAAAACTGTGAATATCTATTTGTTCATTTTTTTAGTATTCTTAGAAACTTTAAGTCGTAATGTCTATTGTTGTATTATTTTTCCATAAAATCTGTAAGCCTTAATTTCACATTTTTCGGGAGTGATTTTCGGAAAATTGTTGAATATATTTTTACTTTTTTCCGTTTTTATAAGTTTTCTCCCACGTTTTTAGCTGATATGTCCAATTAATTGTTTATTATTACTTCACATTAATTTTGAACGACTACTCCACCCTTTTAATAGTAGGATTTCCAAAAACCCATCCTTACACGGTGTTTGTTTAGACGGTTAGGTTTTGGTAGAACCATACTGACCTACTTGAATTTGTTTAGCTTCAATAGTTTACATTCAGCGGTGATGACTACATAGTAAAATTGTAATCCCTTTTACCTAAATTAGTGCTCGCCAACGCCATATAAGAAACTCTAGTTTAAAATAGAAAAGATACGCGTATTTTGTCGCACTACAACGTAAAGAGATGAAATAGTGCTTTTTTGCCCAGCTTG
The DNA here is from genome assembly GCA_020423425.1 of Chrysopa pallens. Lineage (NCBI taxonomy): Eukaryota > Metazoa > Arthropoda > Insecta > Neuroptera > Chrysopidae > Chrysopa > Chrysopa pallens. The sequence continues at coordinate 37,947,200 of CM035594.1, forward strand.
ATTTAGAAATATTAAAATATAAAAAGTGAAAACTATTAAAATCAAATATAGTCTATATGGCATTGATAGTGATAATGTGTCCATTAGAAAAACAATTTTTAGAATCGTTTCAGTAGATCTAAAGTTACCTCCCAGCAAACAAATAAATTACCGGTACTCCTTTATAATATAAGTGTATAACATAAACTATCGCAAACTCGGCGCTTTGCTGCCATAGGAAAAATCTGTACAACAAAGATCGTATCCGATCTTTGAGCTTGCATTACCATTTAATATTATACATTGCAAAAATCTGCATCTTCCCCGTTAGCGTAGAAAATAATTTCATATTCCCTAAAAGAGTGGAGTTTAATTAAAAAATATTCTTTTTACCTGATTTCCTCTTATCATTCTCATTTTTTATAGAAAAAAAATTTTAGAAGCTTTATAACCAAAAGGTCGGGTTGAAATTGAAAAATGTGTGGGAGGCTTTCGGTCTACAAACTCGCTTCGTTCGAAAGTAAAATAATTGTGTTAAATCTGATTAACCTGATTAAAATAATTAAATCCAAATATACTTAAATATTTTCAATTTTTACACCAAATTGTTTTAAAAACGAAGTTCAATGCCATATATTGATTAGAATGTGTTGACCCAAATATTAGGTACCCAAAATATTAGTTATACGAAAAAATGATCCAAACAAAAGTTGTTTAAAAGTTGTTGTCTCTCACCGTTAAGAAGTTGAAGTATGAAAAGTCTATATTATAAATTTGTAGCCCATATTATACGCTGATATTGTAATGTAACTTTCTATTGGTGAGAAAATTTTTAAAATCAGTTGTATAGTTTTTGAAACTATTCGTTACTAACAAACATACAAACAAAAATGTTTGCTCTTAATTTAATAGCTATAATCGACTGTGGTCGAAATTCATGCATCTCTCAAACACCTTTAATAATTAACTATAACACAAGATAAGATGATATAATAAGCGGAGATCCGTAGCTACGTCCCTTGCACCTAGACCTTTTGATTCTCTGTATCCTCTTTTAAAACACTCCATCGCCTGAAAGGTAGAATGCCTTCTAGTAAGGATGGCAATCTGAGATAGATTAATCGAAGATTTGTTTTTTCAGCCTCAAAAAATTGATTTTTTTTAATCATTTGGTAATATTTAATCGATATTTTACCTTTGCAAATCGCCATACGATTTTCTTTTTTTTTTCTTTTTTAAAAACCATAAAATTATTTATAATTAGTTGAATGAGCATCATGGGATCATCTGTTCCCTGTGAACTTCTATTTTCAACTGCCAGCAACACCGCAAGCTATGAGCGGAACCGCTTGGATCTCATTAGACTTAACAGACTATTGTTTTTAAAAATTTTAAATATGGAGCATTAGGAACTTCAACTTTTTCGTGTAATAAATACATTTTGAAAATAAATTTCTTCTTTCATACCTGATCTCACTTTGGTATGGTAATAGAAACTGCCGAACAAATTTCCTGAACTACAAAAAGATTGATTTTACTGATAAGAGATAATTTATTATGGTATCTTCCTTGTTTTTCATAAAATTATATTTACATTATAACTTCTTACTTGAAAAAAACAACATTGTTTTGTTAATCGATACTTCAGCTTTCGATTTGAATCGATCTTTTTCGGAAAGAATCGCCATCCTCACGTTCTGGTTCAAGTTGCAGTGAAAGAGCCATCCAAAGCAAGTGATTCAATTCATTAGAGTCGCGTGACCTATATTTGTGTAGGCCTAAGTCTACTATCACATAATTTACTCAATAAAATAATAAATTAACTGATTTTATTATCCACGATCTTTGTTATATTCTAGTCGAGTGATGCAGTATCTCCTAAAAATCGTTAAAAAAGTCAGAAAATTGTCTGGCACATTCGACGCGGAATTTAATTCTGACAAAAATTATTTTTTTTTTTTTGTTTTTACAAATCGAAGTTGATTATTTTCTAAAAATAGGCTTGACTCCTGAAACTCAAGTCCTATAATTAATCATATTATTTCGCCTTTGATAATGGGGCTCCACGCGGCCATTTAGACTCGATCACACCTAGAGAAACTATTATTCAAAAAAAAATTATTTTTGAGTATCAATTAAAAATTTTTTTTTTAAATTATTGTGTAATGTATGTGAAGCTGAATTAGCTGAAGCCAGTTTTAATAAATTAAAAAAAAAAAAAAAAGAAATGTATGTGAATACTATAATGGGGTAAGTTCCATTGGAAATAAATTTTTATCGATTTTCAATAAGTTATCTTATTTTTAATTAGTAAATTTTTGCCCAAAATATGCATTTTGTTGTTACTATTATTTTGTAAACAGTGTAAATGATTTACCAAAAATGTACGAAAAATTGCTTTTTTTTATTTTTTATTTTAAGTCACTTTTTCAACTACTAAAGTTATATAGTGACTACAGTGCGTATATATACAATGTATACAACAACAGTATACAGCAATCCTAGATATTCATCCATCCATGTTCTGACTGTGTCTGTTGTTGCTTAACTTTGGTGGACGGTTGAGATCGGTAATTACGTTAAAGTACTTTTTCTTAAATTTTTTGATCGGTTTCTCAAGTAATTTTTAATTACATTTAATTGTTAAAATACATTGTTTTAATATATTGTATATAACCTCTATTCAAAAAATGGTAGTTAAAAAAATTTAAGTTTTATTTTTATATTGTTTTAACCAATAAAAAAATTAATTAACCGGAAAATTTAAAACTTAAAATTATTTGTTACATTTACGAGTTTTCCATTTTTTATATTTATAGAGAAATTAAAAATCAAAATTTTAAAATTTGTCACATTTAAACTACCTTTACAGTATGAACGGCCGCATGGAACCCTATTCTAAGCGGTGGATTAACATTATTAATTGTAGGACTTGAGTTCCGGGAATTGAGCATTTATTTAGGAAAAATCTTTCTCTTTAAGAATTCTTTTTTCTGATGACCAATATTTTTTAAAATTTCCATTTATATAAGTATCTTTTGAGTTTTTTGTGTTAGAAAATTGAAAGAAATACAATGTATATTACATGTTATTTAAGTCAACAGCTGTTTAGAAGATCACTCTTTATGTCAGGCCAACAGCTATTGATAAACCGTCTTATCAATTTTATTGAAAGCGTCAACTGTCAAAAATGTTGTCCTGAAATGGGTGCTCAATATTTTATCCCTAAAACCCCTACTATAAGTAAAAACTGATTAATTTTATATATAGAAAACATATGTACAACTAGAATGATTATCCTATGTTAAAAGTAGAACGGAATTGTTGTAACTGTCAGCGCCTTGCAGTACTCATGGAACTACTAACTATACCACAGATGTTTATAAATTATATTAAATACCTGATTTTTTGTATAAAAAGCAATTGTATAAAAGCAATAAGTAAAAAAAATAGTATTCTTATATCAAATAAAATAAAATCCTTTAAAAAATATCACATTTTATATTCATATTCAATTTATCTCAACATTACTTTTATAATCAAAGAAAATATCTCAATTTGAACTTTTAATACGACTATGAATATTAATTGGTATCACAAATATACTTCAAATTAAAATACACCATCTTTACTATTACCATAATTACCATTTCTATCACAATTTTAATTACAATGTGCTGTACAGTATAGAATTACACTAAAAGAATGATATATGTAGATATATGTTTATATATGTTTTTATGCTAAATATGTGTATTTCTTTAGAACAATCTTTAACCTAATTTGTTTGGTGGAATTTAGCATGAAGTATGGTCATATTCTTTTTTCTGGAAAATTTTCTAAATATTGTTTACAATATAATTTAAGATTAATATATTTATTCAAGAATTTTACAATAATTATAAATATTATTATTATAAATAATAATTATAATATATTATTTAAGTCGCTTAAAAATAAATGTATATTTAAAATAGCGATCATAAGTTAACATAAACATCTATTAGAACTATTATTTTAGTCCATTCAACAAGTTCGGATGCAATAAATAGATCACTATGCCGATGTGTTGATTTTTTTCAAATAACTTGAACAAGCAATATAAATGCACTATAATGTAATATTCTATGTTTTTATTTTTCGAGCACAAGTAACTTAAAAAGTAATTACCCAAAAATGTTACGAAATTTGGCATGCACATGTCATGAAAAGGAAGGAAATTTAATTAAAACTCTTCAACACACCCTCCCTTTTCATGTCAGGTTTGTACATGCCAAATTTCGTATTATGATAATTTTTTTCGAGTTAGTATTCATGCGTGAAAATTAAAAAATACAACGTATATTACATTAAAGTGTATTAAAGTGATTATTCATCTTATAGATGTCTCATTCTATTTCGAAATATCAATATTCTTGAAATTGACATTAAATTTTGATGTTTACGCAAAGAGAATTTTTAAATAGAAAATGAACAGTTTCGGTATACATAATTTTTCAAAATCAAAACTAATAAAACTGAATATCTTTTATTTACTATTAGTCTCTGTTTCGAAAATATAACATTACGGGTGGGTATCCACATATGAAAATTGTTTATTATCCATAGGTATAGAATATGTGGACAGCAAATTCATTGAATAAATTGAAGTCAAAATTAATTACCCTCAAAAGGGTTAAAGGTTTTTTTGAGAATTAAATATTATATGAAAATATTGACGGTAAAACAGAGATAATTTTAATGATAACTTAAAATTATAAATGTCCAATATCTGTCGTATTCACTCTAAGTTCTCAGCTCCAGAGTAGCAAAAATAATAACTACTCATAATACACTCAGCTGATTATTTTCCATTGACTACGAAAATGTGGTTAGTTATTATAATATATTAAATACTACACATTATTATGAAACACTTCATCTATTACAAGATTTATGATTATGGTGTTTAAATATTGGTAAGACCCCGGACTGACGTAACGTAATGACAGGCTTAGACCAATCTATAAAGTGAAGCAACAGCAGTCACAATCTGTATTTGGATGGGTGACCACCTAGCAGAACTGTGTACTGTTGTTGTATAAATAATAATAATAATAATCCCCTTTGGTTAATGGCTATATAGCTGAAAGTAGCTAAAGCCAGAAATTAAAAAAAAAAAAAATATTGGTAGTTCTAAATAGTTCTTAATTATACCGGTAGCTAGAGTATTCGTTAGCATGAATGTTCATATAGGAATAACAACCAAGACTACTAATCCATATCTGTTATACCTATGATATTAACCAATATCAATACATCATATGCATGGAGGATAGAAAAGGAAGGACAATCATCTTGAATGAGGGAACAAGTTGAAAAGTGCCCACCTGTAAACAGCAAATTATAATTTGAAGATTCACCGAAATAGCGCTCGTGTAGCTAATAAAAATGTTGTGTATTTAGCGGTTATAAACCGAGCGAAGTGTAATTTAATAAATGAAGATAAACTAAGTTTTTAAAATCTTTCCATTTGCTACTATGGCGCCACCTTAATTTGCTCCCTTTCGATGGCACTTTTTAATACATTCAGGTGGTTCTCCTTCCTTTTCTATTCTTTATGATCATATGTAGATGCATATCCAAACATAATGTTATACTTTCGAAACACAGACATAGAGTAAATGATAAAATAGAGGTGCTGCTTCCACCTAGTTAATAAATATCGGACTAAGTTAAAGCCGGTAATACAGGAGGCAAACATTGAAAGTATTAGTACAGTAGTGATTAAAATATCTAAAAATTGGTAGTCTACTCAATTGAAAGCAGATATGTTTTAATTGTTAGAGGCCATTTTGTTTTTCAGTAAAGTAGTTATATACATCTTTGTCTTACTTACTAAACGCAATCTGAATATCTCACCTAATATCGGCGTGCTGAACATAACAACAAGCATACAGTCGAATACATACTGAATAGTCTAGCCAACAACCCGGTATATGACCCTGACTATAGGTTCCACCGAAATTAGTTCGCGGGAAAAAAGTGCACATTTACCTAAATAAAATAATGAAATGTTTAATATAAAGAGTTATCAGTTTAATTAGTGGTTTTAATATTTGTTACCGGTGTAATTTTTGAAAGGTCAAATATCGATAAAATATTCATTTAATATTATGTTTTTGTTCTCCTGACGGACAGGGGCACGTGTTAAAATTTGTATAATCAAAATAATAGCTATTATAAACAATTTAAAGAGTAATGCCTGCATCAACGTGTGATCCAGTCAATGCGGCTTTACGCCACGCTCTCTCCTCTGATCGAGGATCTTGTAATAATTCAGATCTTGATTCACGGTTAATCGTATCTGCAAAATCAGTATTAAATTCGCATATCGATTTCGAACAATCTGAAACATATAAATCAACCGTGTTGGATAACCTCAAAAGTAAATATATTGTATTGGGATCACCTAATTCAAAAGCTACTCAGCAAATGACACCAGAGGCAAATAACAAAGATGAAGAAATACTATCAGAGCCAAAACATGTATTATTTCCTTTAGAAAATGTACAACTAGGTTGGAAAGAATCAGGCTGGCATACAGGTGTTGGAATGCAAAACACAGGCAACACTTGTTATTTAAATTCTACTTTACAAGCATTATTTCATGTTCCTGCATTAATAAATTGGTTGGTTTCGGATCGTGAACATAGAAAAAATTGTGAAAGTTGTATGGTTTGTGCAGTTGCTAAAACTTTGTTATCCTCGCAGGTATGTCTATTTAAAACTACATATTATTAGAATGGTAGTTAATAAAAAAATAATGTTTTTAATTAAAAATGAATTTTGTAGTCTCAATCACAGCAACCTATTCGACCATGGTTAGTGTCATCCAAATTGCGTTTAGTATGTCGGCATTTAGTACCTGGACGCCAAGAAGATGCTCATGAATTTTTAAGATATCTCGTAGAAGCAATGGAACGTGCATATATTCAAAGATTTAGTAACCTTGATAATTTGGATGCCCGTTCAAAAGAAACAACACCATTAAATCAAATATTAGGTGGATATTTAAGATCCGCAGTACGTTGTTTGCAATGTGGGCATGTCAGTACAACCGTCCAACATTTTCAGGTAGTGTTTTCTGTGTATAGTCAATGATTCTTAGCCATTTAAAATTAATGCATCAAGCATAATATTCGATATGATAAAACTATTGTATCTGTAACAAATGAATTTTTTATATGAACTCAATACCTTTGTAAAGTTAGTTTAAACTGTTTTCAATATTATCTAACGTAGATGTTCAAAATTATTTTCAGTACTTTGCGTATTTCAATTTTCATTTATCTATTTGAAAGGAGTGAGAGTTTTGCTGGTTCATAAAAGACAAAAAACATTTTGTTTGTTTTGTAAAATTGTATACTTTACATTTTTATTTGAAACTTTTATGCTAACTCTCAACCTTTTAACCTACTAACTATTACGTTTTTCAAATAGTTTATTTTCATATATCGTGTATTTTTTCTATTCATGAATGAAGTTAACTGAATTATTTTTACTTTTATGTTTTTTCCAGTAGAAATATAGGATTATATAAAAGGTTATAATTAAACACACTGAATTTATGACGCTGCTGACCATAATCATTTATTTTATTATTGTCAATTTATCAAATATATGATGTTACTTTCTGGTTTTATTGAAGAGACAGGCATATTTTAATAATATTTCAAGTAATTATTATTATAAGCGATACATACAGAGCATTTCATAAATCTCGTAACATCTCTAAAGAATAAATTATTTGAGTCAGATAAATTTATAAAAGTATTCCAAACACAAGTACCATTAACTCTTCGTTAAATGAAAAATTAATTTAATTTGAAAATATTTCGATTATTAGTATTAGACACAAAAAGTGAAAATAACAACTAACGGTTTTAATTCTTTAGATTATCGACATATGGTTAAGTATCACTGTTTATACTGTTTTTAATGGTAAGCATTTATAATATACCCTAAATATACAGTTCATGAATTTATAAATACATATATCATAATAATATGTATTGCAATTATATATTTATTAATTAAATTTAAGAAGAAAAATTAAATATGGAAAACAATTTAACACACCACACACAATAAAAAAATAATTTAAGCTAAGATTTGAGTTTGGATTAGAAAATTGTAAAAATTTGGAAGTTTTTGAAATTCGTACACGGTTTCAACTGAAAATGCAATTTAATCCAGACATTAATTTAATATACTATTAATCGAAAAATTCTCAAAATTATTATCATTAACGAAAACTCTGTTTAGTGCTATTTGTTTTAGCTTAGAATATATTCTTAAAAAATGCGACGTGACTTACGATACGCATCCTGTATATTTAAAAAATTATAATAAAATATATTTAATTTAATTTATTTTTTAGGATTTATTATTGGATATACGAAAAGCAGGAACATTAGACGATGCATTAACATCATTTTTTGCATGTGAACGATTGGATGATTTAGCATATAGATGCGAATCATGTCGAAGAAAAGTAGCTGCGGTTAAGCAATTTAGTTTAGAACGTGCTCCTTACGTTCTATGTATTCAATTAAAACGATTTGCAGGTGCCGGAGGTAAATATTAACCTAAATACTTTATTCAACGTTTTACTTTTATCAACGAAATAATAAAAATTATTTTTTTTATTAAGTAGATTTTGATAAGAAAAAGGCTAAAAAAAATTTTAAAGCATACATATTACTTTAACATTTATTTATTTTTTAGGTAAAATTACAAAAAATATTGCATTTCGACAACGTTTAGAATTAACACGATTTTCTCATCGGAAACCAGCTACTCCATTAGTATATAAACTTGTAGCTCTTGTTACACACATGGGAATGTCTGCAAATTGTGGGCACTACACTGCCATTGGTCTTACACCTTCAGGTTTGTTTTTATTAATTTTATCATGATGATTTGGAATAAGTAAATATAAAAAATTAGTTTTACATCAAACACTCGACAGATATACTATTTATGTAATAATACATCTAACTCCTTATCACAGAATATATATCCAAAACAAAACGGGGAGATCGTTTTGATTTAGGTATATATTCTTTGTCCCTATTTTAATGTATTTTTTGGAATACAAATCAAAAACGACACTCGTTGGCGTGGTCAAGGGTTACTACAATTTTAGAACGAAATTCAAATTGATTTCCGTTATTTCACGAAATTTTAATTATTTATTTGAAATGTGTATTTGTGCGGGATATTTAAGTTTTAATGTTATAACAAAAATTTATTTAAAAATGTTATACTTCGAATTTTATATAAACGATTCATTGAAATATTTGAATAATTCTTGTAAAAAAGTTCATTGAAGCTTTATGAATTTATAAGTAAGTAATAAGAAATATTTTTAAATACACATTTATTACCTTTATTAAATAATACGATAAAAGAATTGCTAGAATTTTTACTGTCTATAAATATAGAGAAAAAAAAAACAAAAATAAAGTTTGATACGTATCATACCAAAAAAAAAGCGCTGGGCTCACGAGCTCACAATTTACATAACCAATATTAACTCTATTTTCAATTAAAGCAAAGAAAAAAAAAAGAATAATGTTTAAACAATATTTTCGCATATCTTACTGTATTTGCGTAAAAGAATAAAGTGTGTTCCTAAAATATAAACAAGTTCTTTATTATAAAATACTGTTAGATCTAATGTAATTTAAATCGATACAGCGAAAAGTTCAGAGTGTTATAAACCAGACATCGGAGAAAGAAAAAATTTTTCTTAGTCTTAACGTATGGGGTACCAACATGATGATTGACAAAAAATTTTTAAAATTTTGCGATTTGTAGTTTAGGTTTTAAATATTTATTTTTGAGTTTTTTGTTTCAAAATAAATCATTCATAAATATACGATTTTGTAAATAAAATAAATAGAAAGTTTTCGATAGAATTTTATGAAAACACACATTTTCATCATTAAAATTCTTTCCCCTAATAAACTAAAACACGAGTTTACCAAACCACGATTTTCATAAGAACAATAAAAATCAAATTTTCGTTCTCCCTGTTGATTACTATACTTAGCTATGAATTAAGTTGTAAACGTAAATAAGTAAACATTTTTATGTTACAGGAAGCTATTACGAATTCGATGATTGTTCAGTAAGATCAGTATCTCAACAAATTGTTCTCAATACAAACGCTTATATTATGTTCTATGAATTAGAACAAGATTCTTCACAACAATTTAGTTCCGATAAAATAAATGGTAAAATTACAATTAAAAATAAATCACCAAGTACCAGTAGCAGTTGTAGTAGCAGTTCATCATCATCCATACAAAACAATTGTCATCAATCTTCAACACCGCAACAAAGTCCAGTGTCATCATCATTAAAATCATCAATTACACCATCATTAACTTTTAAAACGAATTTGATACCCACTCCTATACGTAACAAAAATATTCTAGAAAACAGTAAAACTGACAGTAATTATAATTTATTAAAAACATTCAATCAACAGTCGTCGTCATCAGACACTTCGAATAGTAAATTAAGTAGCAATAATAATGTAACAAATGGAACATCATTAAAATTAAATGGTATTTGTTCTATTAGCCGAAATACTAATTCAAGAACGGAATCGTTCATTTCGTCATCGTCAAATGTTATCACAGATCATAATAAAAATGTTACAAATGATATTTCACGGTTATTGGATTCACCAGACCGTACTGTAAAAGAACATACTTCATTAACCTCAGCTAAAAGTCTAAATTCAAATGGACAAAATATGGAAAATAAAAGCTCATTAGAAAACAAAAATGATAGTAGTAGTCCGAAAAGAAATGAAACAAATGGTAAAAATGGAATTAAAAGTATGGCGCCTATAATTAACGGTAATTATATTTCAGAATATTTTTTTAATTTTTATGAAACAGGAAATTAACTACTATTAAATAAATAGGCAGTAAAATTTTATTGATAGTTGATGTAAATAAATCATTTCTTCAAAAAACTATGAGAATTTAAAAACACATAAATTAATTCAAGTAGTAAGAATCGTTTTTATATGTAATATAAAATTTAAATATTCGTTATATTCGCTCAAATCGGGCATATCATAAAACCGAACATATCTTTTTAGAATTACATGTACACAAGTGTTCATTAAATAATTGTTCGCTCACCTATATTTATAATTTTCCAATAAAAAATTTGAAAAAATAAACGATTACGTCTGTAGAGTTTAGTATTCAAAAATCGATTATTGTTAATTAATCGACGCTATTAATATGTTTCACTTTAGGGACAGCAAACAGACGCTTAGTACCTTATGACTCAGATGGAGGTTCTACTAGTGACTCTGAAGATGCACCTTCTGGAAAGTGGTTAATATCCATTCGACCTGAAAGTAGAGCACCATCATTGAATGGCGACACTGGTTGGAGGAACAAAGGGAAAATATCATCAACTATTGAAACGAATGGTAGTTCTTGTACTAACAACACCGTATCCCAATTAATGCGGATGTCACATAGCGGGTAAGTTAAAGTTTCAAAGTGAAATTGAATGTTTGTTTAATATTTATAAATCACCTAAATCCTGCTCCAATAATTTTATTTTAAAGTAAAAATAAAATTTTTATTATTTTGTTGGATAAATTTTCTACACTCTAGGCGTTGTGGGAGCCAAAATCCAATGAATTGTGTAAATTATTTAAAATTGCAATCAGATTTATATTAGATTTTTACTAAATTAATAAATTTTCGATAGAAAATGGGCAACTAAAATCGTTATCTATTTTAAAAGGAATAACCTTCTTATTTGAAATAATTTTCTATTTCTTCCTGATTACGAGCATGAGTTGATCCAGTTCCAGTGCTGTGACTCATTTTTATTTTATATTTGAAATACTTTTACTAAAAAGTATGTTGTATTTTTATTTAGATACTTTTTTAAAAGTAACTTTGTACTTTGAAAATACTAAATACTTTTTGATGTTCGTGATCACTGATTAATATTTAACAGTGTAAATTTATAGGAACAGAATTTATAAATTTTAAAATATTTAAAATTTTAGTAAATCCTTACAGACAAAAATATACAAAATTACAGATATATTATTATAGTAGATTAACAGTCATGGAACTCATCCACTATAGTACGCACATAATAAAAGTCATGTATACAGCTTCAAGTTACAATGTACTTTTGATGATTATTGACGTCAGTGCGATGTAATTTTCTAATAATTTAAAAATTCCAGTCGAAGCCACGGCAAATGTTTCTTCATGGATTTTCTTTATCGATCTCTTCTTTTGACCTCGCAATGTTACACTATCCACTTTTCTTGCCCTTTCTTAATTGTATAGTTTTTTTTTTGGGAGCAAATAACTTTCAAGGCTACAAATATCTTTTGCGCAGCCTCTAGCACATAACTTCTACTTAATTTAGAATGTCAGTATGTTAAATATTCTCACTCTAATTTATATGAATTGAATGATGTCTAGTAAAAAAGTAAAAATACCTATTTTGTATTTGACTTACATTTTTATACATATTTTACACATCTCTGGTCAGTGATTTCTCTAAGAATTTAATTACCATAAGATCATAGTATCAAAATGTAGATAAACGTAGTTTTGGCTCATTGTTCACGTGCTGCTTTTAGAGTTAAAAAATATTTCGACTCTGAGTTTAACCAGAGTAATTGAAACCAAGCATTAAATCGTAGTCCGTCCCTGAAATTTAAATCAATATTTTTTGAATAATAAGTTAAAAAATTTATTAACAGATATGGGACGTCCGTCGTTACATGGAATGGAGAACGATCTGAATTAGATAAAGAAGTAGCCAATGAACGTCGAGAACAATTCAAGAGACATCGAACCGATGTTGATGAAATGGATCGTGGTCGTGTTAAAAAACGTAGACAAAATAGTAGTGTACCTCGTTCAAATCCTGGTTATAATCCATTTCAAGAACACCAACAGAATAACAGACGTTGGCAAAATGGCTCTAATGGTGCTTTACAATTTAGAACAAAGCATCTTAAATTCGATTCAAATTCATCAAACTTTTATAACGGTACAAGAGAACGTTATCGTCGACGATTTTTCCCCAACACCAAACATAATAGATTCCATCGATAAGAAATATTTATATATAATAATTACAATGATTATGTAACAATTATTACAATGATTATGTAACAATTAAAAGCAATCTATTATTATTAATTAGAAAAATTAATTAATTAAAAAATAAATCATTTATAAAAAGCTGTTAATATATGCAAACAGACTGCTGTTTAAAATAACGATAAGTAAGAAAGCATTTTATAAAATAAACAAATTTTCTAAAACATGTCTATTTAGATAAATGAAGTAAAATTTTATTGAAATATTAAACGATGATTTTAATATTTTAGGTACTATACAAAGTTTAAAATAAGAATCAATTCTAAAAAATGTCGTAAAGCTAGAATATTGTACTATATTTCCATGTAATTTAAATTGTGTAAATCGCCTAATTGGTCAATCTACATAAATTATTGAATTCGAACTTCTATTCAAATTTTTTTTCGTAATAATTTTACTCATAAATACACCATTAAATTGATTTTATTTGTGCTGAAAGACAATTACATCCTTTTCAAGAAGAAAGACAATTTCATACATTCAACATATTCACCAAGCACTATAAACCATTTAACATAATGTATGCTATTTACTTTTGGTGCCAAAGTACTTTCTATCATTTTTACAATATCTAAAGAACGAAAACCCATAATGCATTTGAAATTCATAATTTTGACTAAATTTTACTAATATTACCTAGGCATTTGACAAAATATTAACAAATTTAATTAGTCATAAAATTTTTACTAAATTTGTCGTTAAATATTTATTTTTTATTTTTAAATGTGATCATTTTATTAGACTAATATGTATTTTGTAAATCAGTCTTCATGCTGTTAGCAATAACTCACTATTGCATACTGGATTGATTACTCATTTCCGAAAGAAAACATCAGTCCAAAGGGGATTAGTCTAAAATAAAATCTAAACATTGGAATTTAATAAAAATGTGGTTTAATTCCGATTATGAAGGCGAATATAAGTTATTTGGTTGATTGTTTTACAATAGATAATTAAATAAGTAGATATCTAATTAGCACTATTTGAGACTAGACTATTTTTTATTACAAACTTTTTAAATACTACAATATCTATAAAATAGGTATTAATGATACTTTTTGAAGTAGTTTATTAAAGGAATTTTCTATGTTTTACGGCATTATGTTGCTATTGATTCTTAGTATATTAGGATTGTTTCAAAAATAGGTGTGTTGTATTTTTCCAATCGTTGAATATGTCTACATCAAAATCGATACAATCCTATTATTTTATGTATCAAAAATTAATATTTCTCTAATTTTATTTTATTATTTTTATTTTTTTTTATAATCCTTTAGCCTCTCGATTTTACCTTAATAATTCAGACTTGTCCATATTTTAATACGTATCATTATTCATTCGTTCAAATATATTTAAAAATAAATTTTTGTCAGCTTATAAAGAAAATGCATGTTATTTAGCGAGAAAACAGCATAGTAGAATACGTAAAGATACAATCATTAGAAAGAATGTGTTAGGATGTTATGTAAACCAAGTAGAATACATAAATTAAAGGCCTGTTAGCCACAAGAGAAACAGATTCACAATATTTCTCATTGTATAATTCTTCTAATGGCTTATTTAACAGATTATGCGCCTCAAATTAATCAGTAAGGAATGATGCAAAAATTAAGGTTTTATGAAGTTAAATTTTTATTAATTTAAAATTGATATAATTGACTATTTAACTAGTAAAGCCGGTGCCACGTGGAGTGTCACCTTCCAGCTACAATGTGTTCAATGTCAATCGTCCAACGTTCGACCTTAACTCCAACAAAAGCAAGTTTTTTTTATTGGGCTAAAATATACATTTTACACCTATACGATGCGTTTAATTAGTAAATATTTGCTTATTTCTTTTTGTTATTAGTGTTTTATAATTATTTTCTAATTGTTCCCAAATCAAAAAACCTATAGAATATTTGATTCGAATATTGGAGGCTCACATTTGACTCAAACGTACGTTTGTCGCAATATATATATATATATATATAAAATTAAGAACATGTAGGGTAAGGGCATGATAAGATTTTCTGATCAGAAAATCTGATGTAACTCGAAGCATATAATTTATTTGCATAGACAAATCTTATCGTATTCGCCCGTCAATAGCTATCAAGCAAATAAATCAAGATAAAGTCTGTTGATAAGCAGAAGAAAAAGAGGTACTGAAAAGTGCTTTTCTTTGACTATCTATATATAGATAATCAAAAGTTTTGATTTAAATGTTTGTACATTTCGAAAAAAAACTGGTATAATAACCTGAAATAAACCACCCTATGAATAATAATTTATTTTAAATAATGTACTTCAAAAACTACCAAACATTAAAAAAAACTTTTTGTGACGATTTGATGTTTTAAAGACAAAAGTAATTTATTTTCGTAAAAGACATTAGTTTTTGTACTACACCCCGAGTTTATATCGTTTAATTTATTACAAAAATATTGCGTGGAATGGTGGTAATAATACGTATTTAAAGTGTGAACTTATTTTCATGAGTAAATGTTGTAAATTAAAATGTTTTCTAACATTTGTTTTGTATTTGTAATTAATCAATTAACCGGATGAATAAATTATATATAAAAATTGTATTTATAAAAAAACTATATTTATAATTTATACTTATATAATATAAAAATATTATATTAAAGGCTAATTTTTAATTATCTTCAAAACATGAATAAGATTAAAATTATTAAAAATTAGTTGAGAAGTAAATGATCACCTCAACCGTAAAAATTGAAAAAATATAATATTGTAAATACTGTTCACATAAGAAGACTATAAAATAATTATAAACTATTAACTAAATAAAAATATTGTTATTTAAAATTAAGTAGGGCAAAATACATTCATTCTAAGAATAACTATTTGTTTTTTCCTCTTTATCCTTCATAAATATCCCAGCAAACACTATTGCAACATTTTCTGGATGAAAATTTTACCTGATGTTGCTAGGTCTATGAAATAAGTGTATGTATGGCCTATCAAACGCTCACAATTTGGTATGTAGTGTAGTCAGTATTCGGAAACTTTCGAGATCGATACTGGCAGTATCGTAGCTAATAATTGTAAACATATCACGTAAAACGGAATATGGTGTACTGAGCTGATATTCAAATGAGCAAAACCGATCTAATGTAAAGTAGTTTAGGAGGAAGGAAAGGCACTAGGAATACCTTATATTGGAATATATATTTTTTTAAATAAAATTTTGAAAAATTTATCTAATTTTTTTCTACGAAATTATCGGACAATATTGTTAGTTTAATGTCTAATTTTTAACAATGATTCATAAATATTTTTGCCAAAATAATTAGCTATAAAAAGCAGTAATTAAAAGTAATAATTTTTTTATTTATCCTAAATAACTAGAAACAATCGATTGCACTTACGTCAATGTCCGCACACGGGGTGTAAGTAAGTTCCCGCGGTAGTAATAGAATAAATAAATTAGATAATGATCCGAATTGTAGAATGTTATAGTAAACCAAACATATTAAATAAAACAAGATTCGGTACCTTGCCGATCAATTTAGAGAGTAATTATTAATGTGAAATACACTCAATGATCTTAAAAGAAGCTTGTTAATTAAGGTTATTTAGTGTATTTTTATTTATTTAGTCTCTTAATTGATCGGCAGCGTACCCAGATTTTTATTTTATAAAATAATATGTTTCGTGAACTATACTAAAATTCGGATCATTACTGATTTTTTTTTTCGATTACTGTCGAGGAAACTAAGTTGGTTTACCAGATATTGTACTTCACAGAAGTATTGATGTCGAAAACAACGTTCGACAAAGATCTCGAATCTTCGTTTTCTAAAAAATCTTCGTTGTCAAATATTTCATCGTCTGTCTCATTATAAGTAATTTCTTTTTCTTTATTGCGTTGTAAATCGATGGTTATATATTCATTACTAGAAGATTGACTGTCGTAATCGAAGATTTCATTGTCCAAAACACAATTTTATCATTAATCCTATGGCTTGACTGATTACTAGATGGCACTCAAGAGTTAATTTACGTTTTTTTTTGTAATTTATAATTTTTTCGCAACATCTTAGTAAAAAATTAAGTTAATAAATAGCACTATTCGATTACGATATTACGATTCGAGAATCCATTTTTGGGAATCACTGAATAATATAACGTGTAATACTTCTTATACTAAACACGACTCTGAAATAAGCATCATTTTGACCATATATTTTTTTTTTTTTATAATTATTAATGAGAACTCGATTTTTTGCACCAATTTTCGAAATCAAATTATTTTGTATTTTTATAAATACGTATTTAAACTACAAAGTAGTCATCATCAGTATGAATTAGCTAGTTGTAATGATTCTCTGAGGAGATGTTACTCGTTGCTAATTTGGTGACGGTCTGCACATTGGGGAAATTGGGTCAAAAAATTGAAATTTATTCATATATTATTTGTTTTTAGATTCGCTCTCTAGATATGTAAATTATATTATTAGTTTTTGTCTGTTATAACAGATATTAGTTACACAATTAGTCATCAATAGATGAATGCTGTTGTTTGTTAATGCTTACAGTTAAAAAGAACTTTAAAAGGAAAAATAATACTATTACAAATAATATAAAGTTAAAAGAAAATATTTATACGGTTATACGTCGAATTCTCTGATAGTATTTGAAAAACCTCAGAATTAATCAACAAAATAAAATACGATTTGTAAAATAGTAAAATCTAAATAATAAAAATCTGCGGGAAAAAAAATGCTTTTATAAAAAAAAGGGAAAGTGTTTTTCTCTAAATCATATACTTATGCGATCATTTAATATGATCATATATTAATTATGACAGCAATTGCTGTGGAGATCATTGGATATAACCTGATAAGAAATGAATCTCTGAAAGGTTCCTTAGAATGAAATTATCAGGAAAACCTGATGAATAATCAATTTATTTCCTCAAGGGTCGTCCTGATGCGATCCTTCTGTGAAACTAGTCTAGATAACCTGATGAGAAATAGTTCTTTGCTTAGTAAGGTAATCCTTAGAAGTTTCCTAGAAGGAAATTATCAGGAAAACCTGATGAATAATCAATTTATTTCCTCAAGGGTCGTCCTGATGCGATCCTTCTGTGAAACTAGTCTAGATAACCTGATGAGAAATAGTTCTTTGTCTAGTAAGGTAATCCTAAGAAGTTCCCTAGAAGCAAAATCAGGAAAACTTGATTAAAAACAAATTTATTTTCTATAGGGTCATCCTGGTGCGATCCTCTTGAAGAATCCGTCAAGATTGCCCTAATTAGCTTAACCGTATTTTTACCTGATGAGGTCCTTATGATACTTTAAGGAAGTAAGGAAATAATTCTAGTCGCGATATTAACATAATAAACAGACAACAATTTTTTAATGCCTAAATCCTGAAAAAACGAATATGATTCATCCCATTGTTTTTTATATGATAGAGTGAACAAATAGAAATTATTATTTTCCTATTATTCGATATCTAGTAGTCACGCATAAAAAATGATCTCATACGTTCTTAAAAGAATTAGGTGACAGAATAATTCATATTATTTTCCCATACGACCTCATTCGATATTTCCCTTTCAATCTTTCAACACCGGTTGATAAAATTAAAAATATTATTTTTCTGTGAATTCTTGTAGGTTATTCTGTTTTCATTCATTCTTATTAATTTCTATAATGTTGAAACCAATTGTGCTAATACTTATGGGAATTCTGATTTATTGTTGATGATTGATTATGAGATCATCTTCGGCCTTCTTATAGATCCGATACATTCTTATAAAATGTCTATGGGTTTTTATGTGATTTTATACAAATTTATCGGTTTGTTTTACCAGAGTATAGAGGTATATATAGTTACATATAGTTTGTTATATAGGTATATATAGTTACTAACAGACATTTTATCAAACAATATTACATTGATTTTACGCAAAATTTGAATTAGATTGAACCAAGGAATCACTTTGTACCATAAAAACGTTGTCCTCGATCAGGGATTTAGGCTGTGCCTTGATCCGCCAGTCAATCATTCAGGACAAAGCATTTTATATTTATAGATAATTTATATAAATATTAACTTAAACGTTTCCTCCGGTGGTAAATGACTATTTTTATTTACACCCCTAAAAGTATCAAAGTCACGGTAACATGACCGGGTTTAGCTAGTTATATATAAAATTTATATACATATGCATGTTTATAAGCACTTTAAACATTTCAAATATTTTATTAATTTGCATATAAAACAATTCTTTTTAATTGGTGTAAAGTCCAATTATCATCTTTCAAGGTATTTATTACATTATACATTTATTAATTTTGATGACATAACCATCACCCCAAAATGATTTTTATAAACCAGTCAATAAAAACTGAAATACCTACAAAAGGTTTTTTCCGATTTCTAAATTAATGAATTTATCTTTAATTTGCCCGAATATAATATTTAATGTTATAGATTTTGGTGAATCTTTTATAAAACTTTCAATTTCGCTAATACGAAATCATGGCAAAATAAAACGTTGCATCCGTGAATGTACCGGATAGTTAAAAATTGTATCCAAATCCTCGGATACGGATACGCATATGGCTCTTAACTTTTCAACTCAATCAATCGGTACCATTTTTGGAATTTCCTTAAAATTTGATTGTTTATTGAATGAAATGTGATTTTGATTTTTTATATCACTCAGCAATATTATTTCATGTGAATAATAATGAATATGAAAAATAAATTTCAATTTAGATAGGTGCAATTACTAATTAGTACCTTATGATTAGGTAGTCAGCTATCAGATTTATATCACTTAGTTCACTACAATAAGGATTGAAATATTAAATTTTTAAGAAATAAAAAATTTTTTAAAGGGGGGCAAACCCCTTGGCTCTAATAGAAAAAAATATATTAGTAGGTAAAGATCCGAAATTTTGGTATGTTATAGTTAACGAAACATCTTATTATATATAACAAAAATTTGGGTACCTTAATCGATCTATTAATAATTACTCTCTTAATTGATCGATAAAGTTTATACAAATTTGGGAACCTTATCGATGAATTAAGGTAGTATAGTTACCAAAATTTTTATTTTATATAATAATATATTTCTTTAACTAATAACATATAGAAAATTTTGATAATAAATTTTTGACTAATTTATTTTTTTCTATTTGAGTATTTTATTACTACCTTTACTTATAAATTCATATAAGTAATGAAACTTAATGCAAAAGATCCGTAAATTATAAAATTCCTTCTGAAAAAGGAACGGATATTTTTCTTCTAACAGATACCTGCGGATACGGATATACGGCACATTTCTTTGTTCATTGGAAATGGCAGACGTGGATTAAATTTTGACAACAGATAAAAGACTTGGTAGAAAAGGTAGCTTTTGAGATTCAAAATAAAAATTACACAATTTGTGTCCTGTTTTGGTCATTTTTTCCATTTTTTTTAAATTTTATAAGAAAATAATTTTTTAAATTTGATACCCTGGAAATCTTTTTGTAGAAAAAATTGTTTCCGATCGATTTTTACTTAGACAAAATCAAATTTTCAATATTTTTTCATCAATATAATGTGTTAAATTTACGATTTTGCAGATTTCTAGGTACTTAATCGATTAGAGATCACTTGTGACTTCTAAATATAATATAAAACCCTTAAAACGTTAGTCCTTTTTGACATTTTCATTTTACGGCTGAAATGAGAATTTTGAGTGAAAAATAATAGAGACCCATGTTGTAAACAGAAAATTATCTAGAACGATACATCATTTAAATCTGGGAAAATCTGATGGTGTGCACTGGGTTAAACGCTCTCCAGCGGTGAAACGACACAATATTCGAAATTTAAATTTTTCACAAATCTACCGAGAAAAACATTTCCACAGTTTAAACTAACGTAACTAAATTCGGAAAATGTACTTGTTTTCTTGACAAATTTGTAACGCTAGTGGTACGATAAGTTGTCTCTCTTATTTCAGGTTGTGAACATTTCCTTTATTTTATGGAGGGTACAGGTATAGAATATATGGGTAGAGGGTTTGGAATAAAATACCTATCCTCCATACGAAATTTTACATTAAAATTAAAAGGCGAAAATATATATATTAATGTAAACATGATGAAATTGCATACATGCAAATTTCCTCAGATATTTCACAAAAATGACCACTGATTTTAGTCTTTTATTTATTGGACTATTTTAAAATTTTAATGTTTTATGAATTGGTATGAATATAACCGAAAGGAAAATGAGTATTTATATAATACATAATATATCTTTATATATAAAAATGAATTGCAAAATGTGTTGGTAAGCGCATAACTCGAGAATGGCTGGACCGATTTGGCTAATTTTGGTCTTGAAATATTCGTGAAAGTTCAGGGAAGGTTTAAACGGTGAGAAACATAAATAATAAGTAGAGGAAAATACTATAAACGATAATTTAATTTTCGAATACAAAATGTTCTTAGCTGTGAAATATATATTTCTCTCACATGTTACTAATCATCATTTCCATAGAAACCAAAATCTAATTTTGAAATTCAAAATAAAACTTCTTTATCTATTCAAAATAAAACTTCTTTATCTCTTCTCAATAGCAGTATGATGAACTGTCAACTATATAAAGTGTGCATATCGCATACCGGAATCATGCTTGGTTCAGGAGGTCCATATACCTTCATCAAGTGTATGTGTACCACAGCAAAAATTATCGGGTGATCGCGGTCCCGGGTGTACTCCAGGAAATACCAGGTAAACACCGGGTGGATAAAATGTACCGGGTGCACACTAAATACCGGGAATCCGATAAGAAAGGATTTGAAATTCTTCCCCTAAGGGTAGAATTGCATCCGCGTGTAAACGATGTAATATCATTTATTAAAATGTGAAAAATAACACAGCAACGCGTAAACCGGGTGGGTATGCTTCAAAATATAAATTAATATCATAATTTATTCTGATTTGCCGCAGCTTCATTATTTAGTTATAGACAGTTGAGAATATGTTATTATATTTAGGAGATATTGTTGTTAATTAGAAATAATTTATATAACAAAACAATGTTTACCCGGGCCAGCTTTTCAAAATAGAATTTATTTAAATCTTCTTTTCTATGTTAGTGGTTCTGGACTTCCTTTTACTATTTTTCATCAAGTATATGAGAACCACGGCACAATATACACGTATTGTGGCTGCTCGAGGTACCGGGTGCTCACATCAAATACGAGTGTATATATAAATATTTCGTGTCACGGGTATCCCACACCAAATAGTGTGCTACACATCAAATACCGGGCATCCCATAAGAAAAGGTTTTCTGAAATTCTACCCCTAATGGGATGAAAAGCAGAGGCAAAGTTTGTATGGGACAACGGAATTCCTTCGTCCAATCTGCTTAAAATTTTGCATGCAATCGATGTAATATCAATGGTCACCGTGTCCGGGTATGCTTTAAAATATATATTAATATCATTATTTATTCTAATTTGCCTTAGCTTTCAGTATTAAGAAAAAGAGGAAAGTTGTTAAGAATATGTTATTATACTTAGAAAATGTTGAAGTTAATTAGAAATATGTGGCAAAAAGAAGTTTTGCCGGGGCAGCTAGTTATTAAATATAAGATAAAAAAGAAACGTAATTTGTACTTGTAATTTATTTTATAATATATTATTTTTGTTTGTACTCAGTTTTGTATTAAATGTACACATTAAGTATGAACACATTGTTTGCAGACAATATAGACATAACCCCATTATTATTCATTACACAATTCATGTTATTGATTAGTGCTGTGGGGGTTCGTTTATGTGCTAAAAATTAAAGGCGGTATTTATTTATTTATTTATTTGTATTTTATCATAAACATGAGTAACACAAGTAAATTATTGAGTTATGAAACATGGGTTCATGCGGTATCTGGAGCTACGGTAAGTTTATAATAATAATATTCAAATTTTTATTAATTTGAATTTACTAACAGGGAAGCGTGATCGCAATGGCTACATTTTACCCTTTAGATACAGTTCGGCAACGACTACAATGTAATTATAAATATTATAAGTGAAGTATAATATAATACCCATGACTTGCATAAATTTATGATTTTCACGTAATTTTATTTTTTTGTAGTGTCTTCAACAGACCAAAAAGCTGAAAGTACCATTAAAGAGATGCAAAAATTGATAGCGAATGAAGGGGTGTAAGTTTTTCATTTAATCTCACAATTTAACTTTTATTTAATCACTCCAATCGATTAAGAATAGTAAATATTATTGAAACAAGTGATGTGGAAACATCCCACATAAAAATATTATTATTTCTCACAGATGTATTTATAAAAGCGTAATCACTATGTATTGAACGCACACTCGTTTTTTTTGTTTACGTCTATATTTTCTTATTTTAGACGAATATTATCAGTGTTGATAAACGGTAGTAGCTAGTATTAGCTACTAACGTTTAGTAGTTTATTATAAAGTAAAGCAGTAGAGTTTACATAAAAAATTTTATTGAGAAAAGATCGATTTCGCATATGTAGTTCCATCCACTATTTCACCTCTTTCCAGTTTTACTCTCCCGGTAAAAGAAGCTTATGTACCTTCATCAAGGTCTAATCAATCTATATACCAAAATTAATCAAAATTCTTTCTGTGGTTTAACGATATATTTACATTATATTGTTTTATTTAGGGTCTTCACTGTTTTTATAGCCTGCATATATGAAATATATTAAGGTTGATTAAATTTAGTTTAAAGTTTGAAACGCTTAAAAGTTGTGAAAAATAAAATTTTAATTAGATATTCATAAAATTACCTAAATTTAAGCAGTGACTTCAAATTTGTGTATACGTTGATGAGGCTTGAGCATTAACTTCTAGTCCGTATACGACCAAACTTGTTCAATTGGGTCCCATAGATCTATAAAGTCCATTAGAATACAAATAAATAAAAATACAAATATTTTTGTTTTTTAAAAACATAATTTTATTCGAAAAATTTTTTTGTAAACTGTTTAGATTCACTAATTTTAAATTTAAGTTCATTAACATAATAATTATAATACATACAATAAATACAAAATATACATAAATGAAGTCAAATATGTATAAACTTATTTTGTATATTTTATATTGAAGCATTTGCAGAGTATGTAAACAGTAAACTCTATTTTTTCTCAGAAAAATTTATTATTCAATGGCTGTGTTTGGCATAAAAAAACGCTTGCTTGCACTGAGAAAACAATTATACAGTTGTCGGCTAGGGCACGTTTGCTAACTTTAATAGTAATTAAATTAATGATTAGCAATTGGCTCAGCGATCGCCATGTTGCTTATAAGCGCTTTTTTCTGCCAAACATAGCTATTATAATGTAGGAATAAATAAATAAGTTTAAATAGTGTATAAATAAATTATAATAGTTGTAAATTACTCTTTATAGACGAACATTATATCAAGGCATGTCTCCTGTTCTACAAAGTCTGTGCGCATCTAACTTTATTTATTTTTACACATTTCATGGCTTAAAACGCATGCTGGGTACAGAAAGTACTGCTGTTAAAGATTTATTAGTGGGATCGGTTGCGGGTATATTTAACGTATTAGTAACAAGTCCGCTTTGGGTTGTAAATACACGACTAAAGTCATCACCTCAACCATTTAGAACGCTAACTGAAGGTCTTGTATATATTGGCAAAAATGAAGGGCGATCGGGTTTGTGGGCTGGGCTGCTGCCATCATTATTACTTGTTTCAAATCCAGCCATTCAATTTATGACTTATGAAACTGTTAAACGGAAATTGAATGCAGCGTATGGAGATATGCCAGCAATCACATATTTTTTGGTAAATAAACATAAGGTTCTATTTTTTTAAGAGTTGTGATTGTTAACAAACGGGAATTACTATCCAAAAATTTAAATTTGGGTTTGGAAAGAATTCCAAAACCAGTTCAGTAACCAAAGATCATTGGCGTCAAATATTTTGTTCATGAAAAACTCTTCTAAATATTTAAAATTTTATTTTTACTTTAAAAATTTTTTTCTGAAAAAACTTTTGGGCATGTCTTCCGTTTTCATATCAAAATTTCTTAACATTTGGTTAATAATTTTTTGAGTTATGTGTACACGAAAATTAAAAAAATATAATATATATTACATTCTGGTGGATTAGTAATTGCCTTTTTTTGTATATAATCCACAGGAATTGGATAAAATAGAGGAAATTTCGACTACAGCTAAACGATTCAGTGGAAAAGGTAGCTCTTGGGAATCAAAATCAAACTTACATTATGCATAAAAATAAAAAAGGATGTTTTTGGAAAAATGGACAGCTTTTAGCCAGTTTTGAGAATTTTTTTCGGTTTTTTAATTTTCTAAGAAAAAAAGTGCTTTTTTAATTTGGTCCTGGCTAATTTTTCGCAGAAAAAATGTTCCCGATTGATTTGCTGCACTTTATCAAAATTTTATAAGTACAATTATTCTATACAAATTTTCCAACTTTTCTTCGTTTCGCCGCTAAAATGGGATAAAATTTAATATTTTGTATTTATTATTTTAAACGCGTTCTAGCATCAAATTTTAAACGAATTTTTCAGTTAATAATAGGAGTGCATTCTTTAAGAAAATTGTTTCCCTGATAAAAAAATCCTATTCAATCCTATAGAAATTGAATAGGAAATCAAGGACAGAAGTGCGTATATATCGAACAATAGAAGAGAAATCGTTGATCAAGAAATGAGTGAAACAAATATTTAATCCAAGTAGCCTCGACGAAGTAGTATCACCAAAGATACAATCCTGATAAAAAAGCCCTATTCAAAATCCTGAATAGGATTGAATAAGAAATGATTTCCTATTCAATCCTATAGCATTAAATACGACTATTTTATCAAGGTTGTCTCTTTGATGATACTACTAGCAAAAACATACATTGTAAAATAGTAAGCATTTTAATTATACAAGATAACTTTAAGAATGTGCATTCATATTAAAAATTTTAAGCATATAATGAAATAAAGCATAATTTGGCTGACAAAGTGCTCTAAATAATAAACATAAAAAATATGAGTTAATCTCGTGCACTCTAGCGGCTATTTTCAAACTTGTTTTTAAATCAAAAGATCACCCCTTATAGAAAATTTTGTGCTCTACAACTTTTACGTTTATAACTTATATCTACAATCCATATTTTACATGCTAGAAATAAAATTTAAAAAATCTTCTAAAAAATCGGTCGTCATGTTTGTCAATTTTTGGATGTTACAGATGAAATATACATTTTAGGTGAAGAATGATATTGACCAAAATATAGAACAATTTTTTTAATGAATGCTTCCTTTTAACTAAAAATATATCAAAATTTAATGCTAAAGCCGTTTAAAATAAAAAAGTTTATCTCATTTTAGCGGAGAAACGAAGCAAAATTGGAAAATTTTGATAAAGTAAAAACTGAACTCTACAAAAAAAATGTACCTTTTTCTTGAAAATATAAAACCGAAAAAATTCCTAAAATTGGCCAATAACTGCCCATATTTCCAAAAACATCCTTTTTTATTTTTGCACGTAGTGTGACTTTGATTTAGAATCCCAAAAACTATCTTTCTCAAGGAGTTGCTTAGCTGTAGTCGAAATTTCCTTCATTTATCGATTGATTAACTAATTCCGGTTGATTAATATGCCTCATTCGTTTTATTTAGCCTGGAGATCTACACTTTTTTTCTATTAGAAACAACAGTTTTCTATATTTTATAGAATAGGCACGTAAATTAAAACGATATTAGCTACGTTCATCAGATCGAGGATTGCTAATCTTTCCCCAAAACTAGGAAAACGGTTTTGGAAATTGGCAATGCTAGTTTTAATTTCAATTTTTTAATCTATTGCTATATCCGTTGTGATCATACTAATGATATTTATGTTAAATAATTTATTGTGTATATGTTTAAAAATTTTGATGAATCTAAATAAATTTCGCATATTATACACAACAACAAATTATTAAACATAAATATATTATCGAAACGCATATAACCATAGCTATGAAAATGAATCTATCATTGCTTATTTCCAAAAACGATTTCATTTTGGGGAAAGATTAGTAATCCCTGACCTAACGAACGTAGCTATAATAATTAATTAACTCTATCTTTAATTATAAAAAATTAAAATTAGCTGATATTTTCCTTATTATGAAACAGTTGTGATGTTACTTTTGGACATGATTTTTAATATATTTACATTTTAAATATTTTAATATTTTTAATCTTTTTTTGTTATTAATGTTTTCTTTAATAATAAAAAATTTTATTTTTTTATAATTAAAGATACTGTTAATTAATTATAATAGCTACGTTCGTTTCAATATTTAATTGTTTTTTTTTATTTTATAAGGTCGTTTGTTATATAATTATTTTTGTCGAAAGGACCTACTTGAATGCAATGAAAGTCATTTTTGATATTTATACTTTATAGAACGTCTTATAACCCCAATATTATATGAGTGTTAAAATGGCAGTCATTTCGCTTGTATACTCAAACAAAAAAGCGCGACGACCTGAATCTTCCACACTTAAAATTATAAAATACCATAAAATTTGTGTATTTTACAATTTTTTCAGTTTAAAATAAATGTTCTAAATAGATAAACAAAATTAATTCTGATAAAAACTTCAACATAACGATCGAGTATATAATGTTTTTAAATAGATATAAAAGTGTAGAACGGGCCTAATGAAACACATTATCGCGACGGTTTCACTAAAACAATAAAAAATTTTTTTGATGTTTGAACAGCTAGTGGTAATCATTTTCAGTTTTATAGAGTTCATAGTCAATAGTAAATCATTTATAGTCATCGCGATGACATTCTTCGAATTGATCGCACGATTGAAAAAATAACGAAGGATTTCATAGATATTAACCCAATTATATTGTTTATGATATCAGTTTGAAGTTTTTAAATTGATTTTCTGAGGTTGAAAATACATAACATATTAATTTACAATTTGCAAAAATGTCAGTAGATTATTTATCATTCAAAAAAAACATCGCAAATCGCTTGTCGTTTGATTATAATACGTTTCATAGACTAGGCGAATATGTAGAACGAGCCTGCGAGATAACAGGATCTATGATTTGTACAGGAAATTTTTAATTAAAATCAAATTGAATTTCTTCAGTTCAAAGAATAGTAATCACAACAAATTTAGTTTAATATTTGATTAAAAAAGTAAATTAGTATTATGATTTATTCTGTCTTTATTTTTATTTAGGTTGGTGCCTTGGCAAAAGCAGTTGCAACGATTACAACATATCCATTACAACTAGCACAAACACGTCTAAGGCATGGTGGTAATACGGCTAAAAAAACTAATATGATAACTTTAATTTATAACATACTTAAAAATAATGGTATTATTGGTCTGTACAAAGGCTTGGAAGCTAAATTATTGCAAACAATTTTAACAGCAGCATTAATGTTTGCTGCTTATGAAAAAATTGCTATTTTTGTTCTTACAATACTTCGGGCAAAAATTAAACAACATAAATAATGTTTTAGCTATTAATTGTTGTAATAAAAATTTGTTCATAGTTCTGAATTCTTTTGAAATAATAATTTGAAAATTTGTCGGTATTTTTTTACTCTTATTACTGTAAAATTTCTAAAACGTTGTTCTTTTATATATCATCTTAAGCTAAAATTACCGCATTAACATCGCAAAGTTAGTGTATAAACATAGATAATTAATTATTTTGCAATAAAGTCAGAAGTTTTTGGATTTGAGATAAGTCTTCCTTAATTTTAATCTCTTCAAACTCTTGATTCATCTAATTTTATAATAATTGTAATTAATTAAAATTGACGAAATCTCCTAGCAACTATTTATTCTTAGAATGCAATTCTCTGTATTATTGTTTTGCTCTAATGCGGTGATATTTTATTTTATCACACTATTTCCACATTTCTAAATAAATTTAAAAATAGTTGCAAAACTTTAAAATCGCTATTTAAAAAAAAACATCTAAATATGTAATAATAAATTTATATTTGAAATATACTGCAATCACTATATCTGAGGCTAATGTATAAAATGTATGTGGGGGCAATGTACGCACTACGCAATTATGTGAGAAAATCAATTGGTTTTCAGGTAAAAATTAAGGAAGCTTTTAGATAGTACTTAATAAAACGCGAAAAGAAATTCATATTAATTTATATGTTTTAAATATGTTATGAATTTTTCCATTTTCTTATTAATAAATAATTAATAATTATTAGTAAATTATATTAAACGGTTTTGTATTTTTTTTAGACTGATGATTTTTCAGAACGGAGTTTCACATGATTTTTCTTTGTTTAATTTGTAGAAAATGGGAAAATTCATAACATTCATATTCATATATATATATATATATATATATATATATATATATATATATATATATATATATATATATATATATATATATATATATATATATATATATATATATATATATATATATATATATATATATATATATATATATATATTTAACATGACTTGCTCACCCACCAACGTAAAGCATAAACCACTAAAACCAGATATGATTTCAACCTTACAGTAGATAGAAGAGGATTGGGGGTAGCTCGTTATTTGTAGTTAATTTTTTAAAGGAAATTGTTACACATGAGTATTGTAATGAATTTTCAATTATATTTCTTTCGTTCTCGTATTTTTTGACAATTTATAAATAATTGAAAATAATATTGTTCCCTTATCCTAGAGACATGTTCGTTAAGAGTTGATTTTAATTATATCTTTAAGCTTGAGTTTCTGGTATAAAGAACTGAAATAGGGGGCTCGCACCGGGGTGCTTGTTAATTCATTGGACTATTTGAATAATTATTTTGTAAGTTATTTTATTTGTGCGAAAATTGAAAGGAATACAACTTATATGGCATTAGAGATTTTCTTTATTATATATGACTTTTTTTCTAATCAACCTTAATATGATGAGATTTTGATAGATGTAAACTAAATTTAAGGTTTAAAATTCAAAATCTAATATTAACCAATTTACTTGAAATGATGAATGACTAAAAGCACTTTGTTTTAGAAATGGGTTTAAACTCTTTATCATTTATTGCCAGTCTTGATTATTATTTCTATTATAAACTGTAAATAAGAGTGCCCTACTCAAGAATTCACGTATAGGCGTGCTAAAAATACAAATACCTACATTAGTTAAATTGTGTATATACTAGTCGGTAAAATTTTGATAGCTCTATGACTAAACTATTATCTCAGAAGACGTTAATTTATACAGGGATCAGATGAACAGTGACTAATTTATTTTAAAATTATTAATTTTTTGTAACTCTGTTTTTAAAGATAATATTTTATCGGATCTGTGGTTCAGTCGTTAAATCATCGATTTTTATTCTAAAACATATTACATTTATCAACAATGGATTTCAAGTTACCAATAAAATTATTATTGATTGATTTTGCTGTTATTTTTTTTCGTTTCATTTTTACCTCTGAAATAAGTAGAATAAAAAATGATGTTATCTCGACAATTTTTTATATAAATGTGTGTATGTTCAGCTTTCTGTTTAATAAATAATTCGCCATCTTGAAATGAGGTCAAGGTATATGCATTAAAATATGATCATCGCAACCTTTTCAGTGCTGGATTAACGCCATAGAATATACAACCAAACAAAATTAACGCTTAGGCCAATTTTTTATTTTCCAAGGACATTTAAAAGATTATGTAATCTCAAGGAATGAAAATAACACATTTATTTTATCGGGTTATGAAAGCTGGAAAGATGTCAAACTATCCATGTAGTTTTATACTAGATATATTCAATTATCTTTATTTTTACATTTTTCGTATATATAGTTGAATAAAATAATAAATTTAAATTATCAAGGATTTTTAACAGGCTGTAAAATCTCAGGGAGTGAAAATATCATCAAATATTTAAAGGATTATGAAACCTAATAAAATGATCAAACTTGTCATCTAATTTAATATTGAATATTTTCACTTCATTATCCAAATAGTTGCATATATGCCATTGTTAAATATAACAAATTTTAATTTTTCAACGATTTTTGAATGGCTATAAAATCTCAACGACTCAAAATAACACTACTTTTTTTACCAGATTATGAAAGTTGAGAAGACTGATAATATGGTTTTTTATTTAATATTTGCATCCCTTTTGTTTCATTTTTTACCCCAAAATGGGGAGTTTGTCGAATTTTCTACTTTTAATTTCGTTTTTACTTTAATGATCCAGAAATCTGAAAATTATGAGAGGTAAGTAAGCTTTAAGAGAAATATAATTAATATACTTTTAACTCGATTCCAGAGTTATAGTTGAGAGGAAATCCTCAAAATCATGATTTTTTCTATAAGCTCCCATTTCATAACGAACCAACCCAAAATTTTTAAAATATCTTTAAAAAAAAGCTTCCAAAATCCATTTCATTAAATTGAAAAGAAAAATTACACAGTTTTTTAATTGAAAGCAATTAAAAAACTGCTTTCTATGAGCAAGAATCTTACTTCTATTGATTAAATGAAGGGAGGTTTATCGTAAACTCTCATTCTCAGTTTAATGAAAATAAAGTAGTTCAATTTAGAATGTTTTAACAGATTTACCCCACTACTTTAGACAATATGAATCTTGATTTAACCTTCTTACCACGTAATTTAAATGTCACTATTTTGTTGTATATATACTTTTCGTATCATCGCCCTGTGCTAAATAAATTGTTTGATTCCCTATTTTGGGTATTCTCTTTAAACTTACGGCTGTACCAAATTTATCTTTGAATTGACACCCAGGAATTTTTTGTCTTTTTTTTATCAAAAATGAAAATAAAAAAGTGTTTAAAATATATTTACACAGATTCCTTGTTATAATTTAAGAAATTTTTACTTTTGATAGAAAAAATATCTGTTAACTTTTACTCATGTCAAAATATGCATTAGGAGGGATTATCCACAGCTGTTATTGACATAAAGGAGTGTGCTTGTAACAAGTTGTTGACACTAATTGCATATAATACCCAATACATTTCTTTCAGGCTTGCCTAAGTTTTTTTTCGAAAAAATTAAATTGTTAAGGTAAAAATCAAAATTAAATTTTCTATTTAAAAATGTTTTTTTGAGAAAAACTTCAACAAACACCCGAATATGCAATAAAAAGATCTAATATGCTCTATAACATACGAATATGCAACCAACAGAGTTAATTGTTGAGATACTCGACATATGGTTAAATATCAATGTTGGAACTATGTTTAATCATAAACATTCATGAAATACTACAAATATTCAATCTATAAAGTTTAAATACATATATATATAATATTGTGTAATGTAATTATAAATTGTTAATTAGATAAAATTGTGGCGAATCCAAACATTTAACGAAAAAATATTTCAAACAGAAGTTGTTTCTTTTCAGAAAACAAACATTTTTTGTCTTTTAATTTTCTTCTACTTATGGTTTAAAAGTTAGATCTATTGGACCCAATGCACCGATTTTGCTCATTAACGAACCTAAAACTCACTTTTTATGCCTAGAATAAAATCACCAAACTTTCAACTTTTTTACCTCTTTTCCTTTTTAAGGTATCTTGATAGTGGTTTTTCTCGCGTTATAAACTTTAATATACCAAAGTTAATATACTCCGATATTTATATGTTGTGTATAATTCATCGAAGTTCATCCATTATCCATCGGCCTAAATAAAAAAATAATGTTGTTTGAAATACATTTCTCGATCCAACATATTTTTTAAGTTTATTAACATGTCTGGTTAAAAAAAATCATGTATACGAGTTGTATATTACTAGTACCGCCACTGATACAATAAATATCTAATCAAAAAAATATCTTCTATTATTGATACATAAATTTTGAGATTATTGTACGTGGTATCAAATTAATGACAATTAAACAATGTTAAATATTAAATTTATTTATATTAGAATTATAATGAACAACGAAATTAATATAAAATATTTCTTATCAATTACCCGGACCAAGAGTCGGAATACATAAAAGTTTGAACTTGTTTAAAGATTTAATGATAATTATATGTTTTCAAAAGCAAATAGTACACAAAACTAAATTGAGATTTACAGTTTCCCATGATTATCGAATCTTTTTTCTTATTAGTAGCAGTGAAAAAAGATACCGTTGATAAAATAGACAAGCAGAATAGACTTTAGATTTTTTCCTGTTTATTCCGGCAGCCCATGTGTAGTGCACATCTTGCACACATGACTAATTTGGCCCAAAATCAGTTCGTTCTTAAATAAACTACTTTGTTTGACAAATGTTTTATCACAAACATCACAAGAATATGGCTTTTCTTCCGTTTGAGTTCGTTTATGTCTAGTTAAACCACTATGGACAGTAAATGTTTTCTCACAAACATCGCAAGAGTACGGTTTTTCGCCAGAATAAATTCGTTTATGTAAGGCTAAACAGTTTTGGAAGATAAACGTTTTATCACAAACATCACATGAATACTGCTTTTATCCTGTATGAGTTCGTTTATGCAGAACTAAATTGCTTTGGGTACTGAATGTTTTATCACAAGTCTCACATGGAAAAGGTTTTTTGCCTTTATGAGTACGTTTATGTAGAACTAAGTGATTACGAATGGTAAATATTTTATCACAAACATCACATGAATACGGTTTTTCTCCAGTATGAATTCGTTTGTGTTGAATTAAACTACTACTGACAGTAAAAGTTTTATTACAAAAATTACATGAATATGGTTTTTCTCCTGTATGAATCCGTTTATGTGTTACTAAAGTGTATTGTTGATTAAACGATTTATTGCAAATATCACAAGAAAATGGTTTTTCTCCAGTATGAATCCGTTTATGTTTAACTAAAGTACTTTGAAGATTAAATGTTTTATTGCAAAAATTGCATGAAAATGATTTTTCTTGTTTATGAATAACTAAATTATTTTCATGGACAAATGTTCCATCACTTGAAAGCCGCTTTTCTCCGATATGTATTCGTTTATGTAAAATTAAAGTGCTCTTGACAGTAAATGATTTATTACAATCATTACATGAAAAGGGTTTCTCTCCTGTATGAACTCGTTTATGTAGATTTAAACTACCTTGAACACTAAATGTTTTATCACAAACTTCACATGAATAAGGCTTTTCACCGGTATGCGTTCGTTTATGGCAAATAAGACCGGTTAGATAAGTGAATGTTTTATCACAAACTTCACATGAATACGGTTTTTCGCCAGTATGAATTCGTTTATGTAGTATCAAACTACTTTGAATAGTAAACTTTTTACCGCAAACATCACATGAATAAGGTTTTTCTCCGGTATGAGTTCGTTTATGCTTAACTAAATAGCTTTTAAAGGTGAATCTTTTGTTACAAATATCACAACAATACTCTTTTTCTTCGCTATGAATTCGATTATGTGTAACTAAATGATTTTGAGAGATAAATGTTTTACCACAAGTGTCACACGCATAAGGTTTGTCTCCAGTATGAATTCGTTTATGTAAAGCCAAATAGTTTTCAGAGGCAAATTTTTTATCGCAAGAATCACAAGAAAATGGGTTTTCTCCAGGGTGAGTTCGTTTATGTGAAACTAAATGACTTCGGACGTAAAATGTTTTATCACACTCGTCACAGGCATATGGTTTTTCTCCAGTATGAATTCGAGTATGTATCACTAAATAATTTTGGGATGAAAAATTTTTATCACAAACATCACACGAATACAATTTTTTTTCAGAATGAATTCGTTTATGGTGTTCTAAGTCTTTTAACACGGAAAATTGTTTATCGCAATTATCGCAATCAAAATATATTGATCCTTGCTGTACTAAATTGATATCAATGAAGTGTTTATTTTTATCAGCATCATATGCACAGGTATCTTCTAATAATTCTTCAGCCTTTTCTTCTTTGATTATCAATTCTGTTTGTAGTTCTGGTTCAATTTTAATATTTTCTTCTTTAATTAACAGAGTACTATTTAGATTTATTTGCTGATTTTCTTCTAAAAAATCTTGTTTTTCTTCTTTAACTAGTACAAATTCAGAATAAAAGTCTGGTTCCATTTTAATGTTCTAAAAATTCAATTCTTACACCTTAATTTTAGATGTATACATGAGTTTATGTTAAAACTAATTTTAAAAAATTTTTCAACCTACTAACACTTTTGGCGTTTTCTGCGACTTCAAAATGATTCATGCAGTCCTTAGTTCGGTCGAATTAATCATAGAAATCATATATAATACTATCATAGATGTAAGAGATATGGATTAGTAGTAGTCATAGTTGTTTTTCCTTACTCATATGTTTCTACACTCATAGTTGTTTTTCTTATACTCAATGTGTTATGCATGTGTAAAGTTTATTAGATTCACTTGTTGTAGAATCTTGTTTACTATATGATGAATATTTTAATATTAAATGAAATGAAACAACTTGAAATACTTTAATATTATAATAAATACATGTATACGTGCCATAAGTTGCGTGGCTTAAAATGCACTCGTCGTACATTGTGCTGTGTTGTATAGCTACTCGTGTACTGTTCGTGCAGGTGCCTACTTATGCACTACTGTTCGTATGTACGAACTTCGTACATATAATAATTCGTGTGCTATGCACAATTCGTGTGCCACTTGCACGAATTTTACCGATGTCGGCGAACTGGTCGACCAATGAAATCACGTTTTAGACTCGACGCTTTGAATTGTGATGCCATCCGAGCTTATATTTTTGAGTTACTTTGATTATAAAGGTCAGACATGTAAACAACAACAACATCTATACTATCAGAGTAATAATTCTATTTTTACCATTTTTACACTCATACTTAGACTCAAAACTGTTTACAAAATAATTTTTTTTAATTTTTTACATAGATAATAGATGATGTTGTCTTATATACATATAAAATGCAGATTTTAATGCAGAAATATAAATGCAGAATTAGAAACATCCCGAAATGCCGATTCGAAATGTTTGGGTTGGAAAACGTTGATTTTAGCCAACGACTTGCGGATGGATTGAGGAGTCTTTTCGATAATTTTGATAACGTAAATCGTTTGAGAGAGTTTGAGAATTGAACAAAATCGTTTGAGTTAATAAAGTAAGCTTATTCTAAAGGCTGACTATTTATATTAAATGTGTCATGATATAAAAAAACCAGCCTTTATGATAATATGACAATAAATTATCAATGATAAAATTATGCATCCATGTAAATAAAAACGATACGTTGGAATTGGCGAAGGGGACAAGCGATGAAGAGAGTAGAGTACTATATTCCAAATAACAATAAGATATCTATGTATGATTGCAATTTGCAAGTGTACTATATTCCAAAGACGAATAAAATATCTTTATTTACATTGCATATTTATTTTTTATCAAAACTATAGTGTACTCTATGATAGTAACGCGGCTCGTCATGTCTACTTACTTACTTACTTACATTGTTGCAGCCTACTACAACCGTTGAGCATTGATATCAGCTTAGTGTTCATAGTTCACTTAACGGCTTTTGCTATTACATATATAATACATATCATCCCTGCACTTCATAAAGCTTTTATAAATTTGAAAGGCATGAGCGTTGAGTTGGGTTAAAAGAGAAAGATCTAGAAAAACTATTGATTATAAATTTTAGGTTATAAAATTATACATAAAAAGTTATTTATCTTTTCTAGCTATAATTAAAAATAACGAAGCTAGAGCGCATAGAAGCTTTCACACATTCAAAAAGAATTTACAATTATATATATATATATATATATATATATATATATATATATATATATATATATATATATATATATATATATATATATATATATATATATGTCTGAGCTTCTAGACGTTCTAACTCTATAAGTTCAAAAATTTGTTTTCACCCACTGCTCCATATCTCGGATTCGGCACATGTGGGGACATGCGACATAAGTTTAAATGTACAAAAAGATAGCAATCATCCCAGAAACTCAAGAAACAGCAGGCAGCCAGCTTACAGAGCGATGCATCGATGTTACATATACACACATTACTCTGAATATGATGACAAGTGGCCCATACTTAGTATATTATAATCCATCACTGAAAAAAATTACAGCCTTACAGAAAAAACTTTATTCAACCCATCAACGAGCTCTCAGTCTATTAATCCATACTAGGGACGGCTTCATGCTATCCTGTGATTTGGCCCTACTAAAAAAGACTACATCAATTTTATTGAAATCGAATTTGAATGAATAGGATATTTAAATTTCTATTCAAAATTTTGAATGAAAAAATTAGATAAAAATTAGTAATTTGTGCCGCATTGTTAAATTTAAAAAAAATTAATTTATTTCCCGTTATTATAAAATTAAAAAAGGTAAAAAGAAGTGATTTATTACAACATTTATTTTTTGATAGATTTATAGTATTACCTCGTTTTATCGGCTAGCTCTGTAATAAATTTTAATGTGGCGATAAAGTTTCGTTAAAAGTAATTCTTGGTACCTATCACTCAATATAAGATTAAAACCTTTCACCCAGATGAGTAGATAAATTTTACGTAGACATTTTTTAATTACTATTTGGAACTGTATATGATGAGTATTGATTGAGTAGATGAGTATCAAATATGACTTGTGAGTGACAGTTCTATCAAGACAGTTCTATTTGTAAATAATAATAGAATTTGAATAACCCAATTTATATTATTGCTGAAAAGATATATTGTAGTCGCAATACGTATTTATAATATAAAAAATTGATATGGACATTTGAAATTTTAGTTTAAAAACCTAGTGTTATCCTTCATTAATTATCTGTTCGAAATGTTCGTTTATTTATTTCTGGGATTTTTATTAACAAATCACGGTTGTTTTTTTGTTGTTGTTATTACGTTTCAAGATCACTAGAACCCAAATTCAACGTTTTTAGAAAGATGCTTAAATTTTCACTTTACTTGAAAATTGTTTAAAATTACGAGTGCACTTTCAACTTATAAAATCATTTTTACTGATTATTGAACCAAATGATTTTGGACACTATTTTTTTATTAAGAAAAAGTCTATACAATAATTTAATTTGTCTTGCTTTACTAAATTTTTTTTTTAAATTATGGATGTATTGTTTATTTTGTGAAATCTATCCTAATTTTCATTTTTAAAATTATTGTTTTTTATTTTCCTACTTGGGAAGTTTACCATATAGACCATGTGGGTCCCACCTAGATCACTTGTTGTATTTCTATTTTTTTAAATTAAAATTTTTTTATTTTACATATAAAACAAACGAGAGATCTAATCTATAAGTAAAAATTTTTGAACAGGTTGCAAAAATCGTTTGAGTGCTAAGCAACAATTATGTAAAATTTTATTAAAGAATTCTGTTGTGACTAATATTACAGACTAAAATATATTAGTCTATGGTACTAATCTTTTAAATAAAATGTTGTAGGCTATGTCTATCATAGCATTTAGTTTTCGTAGTTATTCTTATTGCTAAAAGCAATTGAATAAAACATACTGATTAAATCCTTTAAGTGTTGTAAATATTCACGTTCAGTTGATTTTTCTTTCCGGTTAGCGTCATGGTAAGTTAAAAACGATTGTGAAAATTGTGAATTTAATCTAAGAATATCTCAAAATTAAAATGAAATCGATAAATAAAATGTGTACATACATATTTAAATATATAATTTTTATTTAATGATACTTAAATTTTTATGTAGGGTATCGACATAAACCATAAACACGATCGCAAGGTTCGTCGTACAGAACCTAAAAGTCAAGATGTATATCTACGACTGTTAGTAAAAGTAAGTATTATTATGTTCTTATTATTAATTTTTCTATTAAAATATTTTTATTTTTAGTTGTACAGATTTTTAGCTCGTCGTACTACAGCTAAATTTAACAGAATAATTTTGAAACGTTTGTTTATGAGTCGTATCAATCGTCCACCAATTTCCTTGGCACGTGTTGTGCGATTTATGAAAAAACCAGGCCGTGAAGGTAGAATTGCTGTTGTCGTCGGAACGGTTACAAATGATGACAGAATTTGGGACGTTCCAAAGCTAACAGTTTGTGCATTACATGTCACAGAAAAGGCTAGAGCACGTATTATTAAAGCAGGTAAAGTCAAATTTTTACTTCTTTTTCTCTATTGTCTGGTTTGTTCACACACAATCTGTTTGTTTTTGATATGTGGGTTGTAAAACCAGGGATATTAAATTGTATTAAAAATTTTCAAGCCTGTATACTTTTTGTATGAGGACTATTTTTAATTCTACATTTTATTATCTTGAATGTTGAATTTAGGTTTATAAAGAAATTATGTACAATAGCTCTTAAGATTAATTGCCAAGTACCAAATGGTATGATTATTGCACTAGAAGATTATGATTATATTTTTATGCAGTTGCCGCAGTACTCTTATACTGTGCGTGAAAATAATAGTTACATTTTAAAGGTATCAATTTGTGTGAAGTTTACGGTCTTAAAAAAACGAATTAATTGCTATAATTAAAAAGTGAATAATTCTATATTATATAATTTTAGTCTAAAAACAATTTGAAAAAAATTTGAAATCAATGACAAATAGTATATTTTGAAATTAAAAACCTCAAAGTTTGTCTGGGGTCCACTGGACGACTCCATGAACCATAACGAGTTAAATATGAATTAATCTATAAAACCACACAATGATACGAAAATAAAAATTTTGATTCGTCTGTTTCATATAGATAATATTTATGAGCAAATCTGAGAATTAATTATTTTTTCTTTTCATCTCTTTGTTGACTATTTTTAATTGATCTAACAATATTCTATGAAAATTTTGATAATTGGGCGAAGACAGTATTAAAATTTTTTAATATTTTTGTCGTCTTAATTTTAATTATTCAATATAAAACTCATTTTTACAAATAAATTAAGATGATTCCCACCCGACAATCTATCAATTTGTTTTAAAAAATTGTCGGGCAAGCGCTACGTTTTGCGTGTCCGACATAATTATTTTTGAATTATCCTAATGGAACAGCAATAGAATTATGTAACGCCACTTTTAAATCTGTGCTGGTAACAGAAATTATCCTGACCACGAATAGGATTTTTGTAGTGGAAAGTTTAGTCAGACTAAGCATAATATTAAACCACATACTATATACAAATTTCTTAAAACTGTCAGAAATAGCAAATATATTTATGAATAGCTTTATTTTGATGAAGTTTTTTTAAACTGAATGTGGCTAGTCTTCCAAAGCTAATGTTAAACAAATAATACGTTGTCAAAGATGTTTATTGTTGCTTCGGTTTATCAACAGTAGACATTGTATTTGTTTCAATTTACCAGCACAAATAACTCAAAATATCTTATCCATTTGTTAATTTGATATGCACGATATGGGCATAAAAAACTAGAATTGACGAATTTTTCCCAAAAATAATTTCTAATGTAAAAATCAAAATTTGATATATCTAGAAATATTTTTTTAACAAGAACTATTCGACAAGTACTAGGTTTTCAAGTCAGTATTGGGCATACCAAATTTTATGCATGAGTATTTTTGAGTTAAAAACATATGCTTCTAACAACTGTTGATAAACTCGACTTGATTACAATATCCGTGGTGACATGATTTTTTTATGAATTATTGTAAAAGAAAAAATATAACAAAAATGAAGAATACCGATTTTCGAGTTTTTGCATATTTTTCGATTTCTTGACACTTTTTTTTATCTCTTCGTCAATTTTTAATTACATAAATACAACAAATAACATAAAAACCTAACCCAATTCATACAAAGCACCCCAAAAATCACATGGGTAGTTTAATAATAAGCTGAACGTAGGAGCCAAAACCCAACCCAACTTTAGTAAACTACACCCTACCAATCATATGGGTAGTATAGTAACAGGTTGAAAGCAAGAGCAAAATAGTGTTGATAACAAGGAAAAAGTTTATGACTAATGTTCAAGTCCAAAATTTTATAAAATTTGGTCGAAAGCATTTCCCCCAAAAGAAAAAGAATAAAATATATTACAATTAAGTAGCGAACACTTGTATATTCTTATCGCCTAAGATCTTTTCAAAATCATATGGTTAAAAAATAAAATAAAATTGGGACAAAATGTGTATAAAAAATTAAATCACAAGTATTTTGTAAAATTTTTGGTATGCTAAACTTTTTCAATTTGTTCTAGGTGGTGAAGTAATCACATTCGATCAATTAGCACTTAGATCACCAACAGGAAACAATACTGTATTAATGCAAGGCAGACGTAATGCCCGAGAAGCAGTGAAACACTTTGGTCCAGCTCCAGGAGTTCCACACTCACACACGAAACCATTTGTAAGGTCTAAGGGTCGCAAATTTGAACGTGCTCGAGGTCGTAGACGTTCATGTGGTTACAAAAAATAGAATTGTTAAGTTATTTTCCAATATATTACACCTTTGTATTGTAACCAATTTGCTGGTTTAATATATATTTACCACAAAAATTTTAAGCTTTATTTATTTTTCCTAGGAGAGTCAAAAATGTATAAAAACTAGTAAAAATGAAGATTTTTAGCGCGTTGTCATAATTGAGAGTATTTTTTGTATCATGAATTACTGTGATTTTTTTTGTCAAACAGATGCATGTTCATTTTTTATCGAAATAGATAACACCCTTGGAAAGAAAAAAATTCTATAAGAATCCATCTCGAAATAAATTTTGATTTTTTATTCAGTTGTCCGACTTTGATATTTAGAAACTCAAAAATTAACTTGGAAAATTATAATTGAATCTGATTTTTCTGTCATAGGTTAAAAGTAATGTAAATAAAACACGCGTAAAAAGATCATTATATTATGATCATGGCAATTGACTTAATCCGTCTTGTGGAATTCACAGAGCTATAGGTGACAAACGATAAGTCTATGTTACACATTTGCTTCATAATTTCACATAATGTATTGCATATTTTGTTTTTTGAAACATTTGTTATCAATATAGCATTGTTTCGCTCTAACTTCTGTAATAAAAACAAATAACCTAAAAAAATTATTTTTTCGAGAGAAACTACTCATGTCAAGTATGTGCATAACAAATTTTATAACATTTGGATAATTATTTTTTTAATTTACTTGTGTTACTGTATAGAGGTCTCATTTAAGAAATGTGAGAGTTATATACTTTAATATAAGCTTTGGTTTTAAGATTAAAACCTGGACTCCATTAACATATACGTCATGGAGTCTAGGCTTAAACATAGACACGGGGTTGTGTTCAATCAGAGGCTATACATAAGTTGCCACCTTTGGTAAGACCTAAGTTTAATTACTGATACATAATGTGCTAATTTTTTTCCAAATATGAGCCCAATTGTATATAAAAAAAAAAAAAATTGATACAAATATTTTGATTTTAAAATAAAAAATTATTCAATTTAATTTTGGAGTTAAAATTTAATTTTTGAAAATTATATTCGACTATAGTATACAACCACTGTTTTTCTTTATAAGAAAATTTCAAAACAAAACATGTCGCGATTATTTACGAAGAGAATAAATTTAATTTTTTACGTATCACGAAAAAGAGAATGCAGATGGACATTACGATCTACTGTAGTTGAGAAGTAAAATTATTAAAATGTCAGAAAAATAAAGAAGGTAGCTCTTTCGACGTGGAATCTTCAAAAAAATTGACATTGTTATAAACAAAAAACTGAAAAAACGGCCTCAAATTTTTTGTTAATAGTTTGAAAACGAAATGTGATTATTGATATCGAAAACAGATTCTTAAAGAAGAGAAAATTTATGGAGTAATGTGAAAACTATGAGTAATTTTCCGTTGTAAATACATTTTTTTATCGATTTTTCAAAAAGTTCCAACCATTGTTCATAAATTTTTCTTAATGCTCTGCATCTATCAAAATCAACATAAAATTTTAAATAATGGTACTAAAAATCTAAAACTTAAGAGGCTTTATAA
Organism: Chrysopa pallens; assembly: GCA_020423425.1. Classification (NCBI taxonomy): domain Eukaryota; kingdom Metazoa; phylum Arthropoda; class Insecta; order Neuroptera; family Chrysopidae; genus Chrysopa; species Chrysopa pallens. Next base: position 37,990,428 of record CM035594.1, read on the forward strand.
AAGTTTGGGAAATAATATAGAAAAAGTTATTGATTTTATTAAAAAAAAAATGAAAATTCAAAGTATTGTAAAATAAATTCTTTTTCTTCAAATTTTCCGATTATATTCTTTTCTTACTATTGTTAAATGCACTTTTTATAACTTAAAAATTATTTTTTGTACTCTAAATATTGAATGCTTAAAACAATATTCCTGTGAGAAAATTTTAAAAATTATACATTTTCACTATTTTATAAACATTTTAAGCGATCCAAAAAACGAAAAAATATAGCGGAAAAATTTTCTCCTAAACTTCCGATTATTTCATTTAATAATACTACATGAAAACAGATTCGCTATAGTTTTATCTAAAAAACATACGAGTATTATATAGCAAGCTCAACTATTTTGGTCGATATAGTTTTATGTTAAATATATATTTTATGTTAATTATTTCAAATAGTTCACATAAATATTCAATTATATGCTCGGTATTTTAACACTGTTAGTTGTCATCTTCATTTGTTTTATTATATAATATGAACGGCTGTTCGAAAAAACGGTGTAGTGTAGAATATTAAATTTCTGCTAGATTTTTAGGGCTTGGGTGGGTAATTTATGGTGAGTTATAATAATTTTGTCATTATTGGTTTTATATCTATCTACAATAGATCAATCAAGCTTTACTGATGATGATTTTCCAGTCAGTGTCACAATGTATGTATCTGTAAAGATATATACCTGCAGCACTGGTAGTATTGATATGTAAACTGCCAATCAAAAAATAAAAATAATTAAATACTATAACTGCATACAGTTTATCGCTCCAATTGTTAGAAATTAACGGTAGAAAATTATTTTCTTTTTTTTTTTAAATATTACTTTTATTAGAAGTTTTTATTAACTTTTATTAGAAGACTGATATTATTATACAAATACCTTTATAAATTCTGACACGTCGTATAATAATACAATTTTATTTTCATTGAAAACCAAACAATTTTTTAAATTTAACATTGACATCTACCTGCAATTTTATTGAACTAATAAGTTTAATTCAGATACTCACAAAGAATAAATCGAAGAGATTCTGAATACATTATATTCCCTGTTATATTTGTTGCATTATTTCAACATTTAGAAAATTTTAAAATATATAAGTATATTATAAATAAACAGAACATGGAATCATATTGTCATATTAGATTGTTTGTAATAACTTTTTCTTTTTGTATATATAATGGAAACAAAAATTTATTTATTAAATTAATTTTATTACAATTTTTTGAGAGTTACTTGATGATAATAAGATAATCTGTTAGTAAGAAAATACGCAAAATTAAAATAATTAATAATAGTTTCTTGTATTGAATGATTCCTATATCAATCGAACATAGCCGCAATTTCTAAAATGATTGCTGCGCATGTCAAAATAGTATTGCTATCACTATTTAGCTAATATAAACGGGTATATTGGTCACATTTACATCATATGTTTTCGCTAATTGAACTTAATAATATTGTTCATATAGAATATACAAATACATAGTCACAATGAAAACAGAAAGTCTGAAATCAAGTCGTCATTAAAGAATTACAAGTTCTGTGTGCTTTGTTGAAAAAAAATAATTTGTGGTGAATAATGCCATTTATTTCAAAAGATTGGCGGTCACCAGGTGAAGAATGGGTGAAAACTGACGAAGGATGGGAAAAGAAAAAAGTGTTAGAATGTTTAGGACAACTGTCATCGCCAAATAAAAAGTAAGTGCAATTTTTATTTGTTTTGATTTTACAGCTGTTTTCAATTGATTTCATTTAAAACTGATGTAGGCATAACATATACATCTACATAAATCCATGCAGTCCGATGAACTTAAGACGCTGAAGTTTCCTTTGTTCTTGCTAATTTTAAAATTTTAATCATAAAAATTATTAAATCCTTTATTAAAAATATTTGAATTAAATTTTTTAATTACTTAATTTTTAATTTCTTTTGCGTAATAATGAATATTTTATCATAAAATTTTATATTAATTATAATTTTTAAAACGTAATTAAATATTACGGAATCAATTTATTAGACTAAGGATTTAAAAAAATTATTTTGTTACAAATGTTGAGGAATATTGGATTTAATTTTAAATACGCAAATATTGGAATGTACCTATATATGTTATTAAAACAGAAAACCTTTACTGTATTTTATTATTGATAAGAAAAAAAATTTTTACGGCTTTATTCTTCCTGTTTTGAAATCTTTAATGCAATCATATGGTTCAGTGGACCTGAATTATAAATTTGTTTTATGTGGAGCATAATGTAATCGATTCCAATAAAGTATGCATTTTCTATGATCTATGAAACTTAAGAACATTTGTATTCATCGGAGCTGTTAAGTAGTAATTGTTGATATACATCATTTTGTTTTAATTGCGCATATTAAGTTTTATACACTGTATAAATGCATACAGAGCACGACAAGAAATTCGGCATATTATCGATGTTGATGTGAATGGGTGCTATAAAAGCCTATAATTGAAATAAATTCAGTGTTAATATTTAATATCAGTTAGGATGTCCATTTGTAACAAGTCCAAAATTTTGCATAATTTTTAAACAATAAGCTTTCGAACTGTTCCAGAATTATTTTGCTACTCCTCTGTGACATCAATTTGCAGTGACTGTTCACTAACAACGTATATACATAACATTGTGTTCATATTTTATGTTATAATAAAATCAGAAATTAAAGGAAAATCTTATGGTTACAATGCGACCTCCATTACTCTTAGCCAATTATTAATTGGTAGTCATATTCTTCCAATATGACTTTTAAATTTACCATATAAAAATTTTCGGAACTGGTTTTAAAACAGCTTGGGCAAAACCAAATATAATTTTTCTTTTAAATTAAAAAAGGACTACCAAAACTCTGGTTTTTAAATAGTGTTGAATCTTTCTTTTCGAAGAAAACCTTCAAAAATACCAATTTTTATTCTTTACATATTATAAAGTTACATTTGTTTGAATTTGATGAAGTTTGGTAGGCATGATTTGGAAAATCTTCCAAATATCATATTTTTTTAAATGTCATCTAGGAATGCGGGATATTTTGCAATCGACGTGAAATATGATGAGTGCAAATAGAAAAAATTTAAAAAGGCTTAGAGATAACTCACTTTATTCCTGCTTTCAAGTTATTTAGTTTCTTTATTTCAAATTAATTTTTAAACAAGTAAATGCTTAAATGGCGGCGATTCCTGCACTATGTGACCACAAATTTACTATGTTTCCTAAAATCATTCGTCAGACTGTATGATTAAAAGAGATACACGCATAAGAAAAGAGATAGACATACGCGCTAGTAATATAAATGCCCTAAAAGTGAACACGATGTATGAGTCCTTTCTCTCAATGGTTTTTATTTAAAATTTTTCCATTTCCCAAACGATGTATCAAAAATTGTAATCCCGATGTAACTACTATATAAGATGATGTATTATAGATAAAGCTTAGGCTAGGTACTATAGTTTGTAAGTTGACTTGTATTTATATTATGATGTTAATAAAGAATTATCAAACTGAAAACGATGTATGAATAAAAGAAAGAATGCTGCTGTATAAAAGTCGAATGTACGCGAATAATGCTCAATCAAGAAAAAAAAATTATATATATAGATATCTAAAAAGAGAAAGAAGTGTCTCTTTTTAGAAAGTTAAGGGCTATGAGTAATGCTGCCAAAAAAGGAGTAGTGACAAAATTTTAAAAAATAGTTTTTCCTTACGATTATTCCAAATGGTTAGAGTTAGCAAAAAAAGTTTCAAATAAAAATTATAAAGTATCAAATTTTATAAGAAAAAAGTTCTTTGTGTATTTCAATTTGCATACTCAAGTACCTCCAGTACCTGCTCCAAATGTAGGTATAACGTTTTGGTGGACCATATAATTTTATTATTTAATTTCATATACATGTATTGTTGAACACTCTGTATAAATGTTATATTTATGTAATTTATAATAATGTAATAATAAAAAGGAAGACAATGGTCAGTGAAAGTTACATTCACAATTGAAGTTCATACTATTATAATGCAATGGCTTGGATCGATGAAAAAACATTCACTAAGAACACTGAATGTCACTTAGAAATTTTATATGTAAACTAGCTGGCCCGGCAAACGTCGTTTTGCCATATATTTCTAATTAACTTCAACATTTTCTAAGTATAATAACATATTCTTAACAACTTTCCTCTATTTCTTTATACTGAAAGCTAAGGCAAATTAGAATAAATAATGATATTAATATATATTTTAAAGCATACCCGGACACGTTGCGGTGACAATTGATATTATATCGATTGTATGCAAAATTTGAAGCAGATTGGACGAAGGAATTCCGTTTTCCCATACAAACTTTGCCTCTGCTTTTAATCCCATAAGGGATAGAATTTCAGAAAATCTTTTCTTATGGGATGCCCGGTATTTGATGTGTAACCCACTATTTGGTGTGGGATACCCGTGACACGAAATATTTATATATACACTCGTGCTTGATGTGGGACAACCGGTACCTCGTGCACCCACAATTCGTGTATTTTGTGCTGTGGTTCTCATATACTTGATGAAAAATAGTAAAAGTCCAGAACCACTAATATAGAAAAGAAGAGATAAATAAATTCTATTTTGAAAAGCTGACCCCGGTAAACATTGTTTTGTTATATAAATTATTTCTAATCAACATGAATATCTCCTAAATATAATAACATATTCTCAACTGTCTATAACTAAATAATGAAGCTGCGGCAAATCAGAATAAATTATGATATTAATTTATATTTTGAAGCATACCCACCCGGTTTACGCGTTGCTGTCTTATTTTTCACATTTTAATAAATGATATTACATCGTTTAGATGCGGATGCAATTCTACCCTTAAGGGAAAAATTTCAAATCCTTTCTTATCGGATTCCCGGTATTTAGTGTGCACCAGGTTCATTATATGCACCCGGTATTTACCTGGTATTTGTTGGGGTACACCCGAGACCGCGTTCACCCGATAATTTTTGTTGTGGTACACGTACACTTTATGAAAGGTATATGAACCTCCTGAACCGATTCCGGTAATACTTGAACAATGCGATATGCACAGTTTATATAGTTGACAGTTCGTCATACTGCTAGTGAGAAGAGATGTTTTAATTAGATTTTGGTTTCTATGGAAATGATGATTTGTAACATGTGAGAAAAAAAAAGACAAAATATGTTTCACAGCTAGGAACATTTTGTATTCGAAAATTAAATTGTCGTTTATAGTATTTTCCTTTACTTATTATTTATGTTTAAACCTTAACCGTTACAACCTTAAACCTTCCCTGAACTTTCACGAATATTTCAAGACCAAAATTAGCCAAATCGGTCCAGCCATTCTCGAGTTTTAGCGAGACTAACGAACAGCAATTTATTTTTATATATATAGATAACAACTAAATTTCTGTCTTAAATAATTTCAATGAATCATTTTATACTGGCTACAACGATTTCTTTACAATTTTTATTGTGTAGTTATTTTCCTTGGTTTTTTTCCCACGAATTTTCTTTGTTTCGAAAATTATCATCAAAACTGCCTCAAAATAGTTTGAAAATGTAAAGCATGTAATCGTCTTGCATATGGATGGTAACCTAGGTTTCTATGACGAATATTTCCATAGGTTCTTTGCTATGGGTGCTCTAATTTTTAAATTGACTAGCTGTTACCCGCTTCGTTTACCACTTTAAGCTTTCTTCGGAAACATTAACATAAAAGTGAACGTGAGTATCCACAACTGCACAATACATAAATTTTTTCATCTATCCACGGCACTATTTTTAGTCGCCCTGGTGAAAATATTTCAAAATTTTTATTAGAAAATTAGTAAGTCAAAATAAGTTTCGACAAGTGAGAATAACTTTTCAAAATTCTTAATAAGTCTTATATTCTCAGAAAATTGGGACTTTTCTCAAAGAGTTGTTTGGAGTTACTAAGACTTCATCAGAATTTCATAAGATTTTTTAAGCTTTTTAAGAGTTATTTTTAAGATATTTCCACCAGGGCGTCTTTAGCTGTCCTAAATACTTCACTACATCTTTTCGCATAACATTCGCAGTACTTACTTCGCTTATAATATGCTATCGGCATTAAAAATTAAAAAAATTGTGGATGAATTATGTATTGAGTTTGAAAAAATCAAAGGATTTTATTTTATTTTTATGTAAGTATGGCTTCTGAGAAGTTTCTGGAGAAGGTGATTTTTCGGAATGGGTTAAAAAACACGAGCTAGTTTGCCGCTTGCAAAAAGTGAAGGGTTCAGTTTCATTTTTACCTTTTTTTTTATCTGGTGGAGCGTTTGCTGTATATGAAAGTTTGGCAGAATCTGTTAAAAGTGATTATGAATCTCTTACACCTTGCATTGAGACAGGCGTTTTCGTCAAATTCCTTCCAAGCTTATGAGGAATTCACTAGTCGACATTTGCTATCTGTTGAGTCAGTTGATGTATATGTATCTGATCTTAAGAGCCTTGCCAGGTTGGTAGATATGGCGGTATCGGATGAATGGATAAAATGTGCCAAGGTGAATGAATGACGTTCGACAACAATTAAAGGCTGCGTGTACTCTAGAAAATATGCCAATTGACTAGGAGTTTGTAAAGAGTTTCAATCTATTGATCATTCACCTGTTCATTGGGAACCTGGAAATGTGGAAGTAGAAAAGATATGCCATAGAGTTCATGCGATGTGACACATTGTAAATCAGGAAAGTTACACTTACAATGGTTGATTGTTGTCCAAGTACGTTTGTATTGTGTTCAGAAGACCTTGAAATGTTTTGCCGAAAGTGGGGCATTAGTTTAATATTCATATGCGTTAACAGAGATAGTAGAAATGGCATAGTGGAAAGAAATTATCGAACAATAAATTATAACCGGAGGTGTCTTGGGGACCTGGATTGAGTTAAAAACTCTATGGTATTAATTTATTTCGTTCCTATGGAATGAATTTATGTTTGTTAGGCAGAATTGAAATTTAGTTTTTTGTATTTAACGTTATTTTTGTGTAATTTATGTTTAATAAATTACAAAAATATGATTATAAAACACTAATTGAATTTCTTCCCTAAAAAACAAACCAAAAAAAATGGGTGCGTATTCAGCTTCAATCTGTGAATTTGTGTGACGGTGGTGCGGGCGCATCTTAAAATTTCACTCTCATCATTTTTTATAACGCGTCTAAAGAAGTATAACTTCAAAAATATTTAAATTTATGGAAACTAAAAGTACTTAAAATTATAAAAGTAAAACTGGGAAAGTAAATGACGATGATCTCTTATTATTTACAAACGTGAACGAAGTCATAGTTTAAAACGAGTTAATAACATAATTTACATTAATAAACAAGTGTGGTCAATTATTTTTGTTGTGTCCGCAGCAGTTGACTGGTTGCTATGGTCTGTTAGATGACTGTTGACTGTTATATTTGTAATTAAAAACTAAATTTAGAAAGTCTATTATTGTTATTATTATTAATTTTTACAGTTGTTAAAAAAAAATTCCATAGACAACACATAAATAACTATGATTTAAATTAAAAATAGAATTAACATGAACCCAGCATAACTAAATCACTTCCTTCTTAATTTCAATTTTATTTATAGATTGTAAAAATATATACTTTTTTACTGTTGCAGTGCCACTGATAATGATGGATCAACTAAGTCAGAAGAGAAAACAGTTCCTCCACATTGTCATATCACAATTAAATGTACTAGAGAGGTAAAAATATCTACGTATAATTCATTTGTTATCACGGTACATATAAGTTTACACCATGAGATTACAGGTATACCTTGATTTGGTATCATCTTTTGAGTTTATTTTTAAACGAGTCTCAATATGAAAACCATTTTTAACTGACTTCAAATTCGAAAAAAAGAAGGAGGTTATATGTTCGTCGGTATGTTTTTTTTAAATGTGTTATATTCGCCGATATTTTCGGACCAATTTTACAAAATCTTTCTAATTTGAAAGTATATACTCCTGAGGTGAAATCATAAAAGTTTTTATAAAAAATTATATTCCTAAGGAGAATGAGAATCAAAATAAATTTATAATAATTGAATATCACTCAAATGTAAAATTTTACGAGATGTATACAACACTCGAAACTGAAAAAGAAAATCGGAAAAAATAGCACCAACTTCAGAAAAAATAAAATAAAAGGAAAAAATAATTTGGACATGTTGAAGTATAATTTCTTTATTGATCATTTTGAGCTTTAATATTTGGAACTCCAATTCATAATATTAAATAAAACAAAATTTCTTTGTTTATAAAACGATTTGAATAATTCTTTTTATGTGAAGTTTCGTACTATGGTTAGTTATCGAATAAACTACAAAAAAAGTAGCTTCACCGTCCGCCTATGTGTGGTTTTTCTGTTATCTGAACGATATTTTCGTCAATTTTTAACCAATTTAAAGAAATTTTCTAATTTTTAAAATGATTTTATTTGAAAGGAAAGGTACTCTTTTTAATGAGAAATGGAATCTCAGGAAAACAAATGTTTTTTATTTATTTAAAATAATTGTGCAAGGGTATTTTTTTATTATAACTATTAACACAAATAACATATATGGTCATATAATATATTATATAAAAAAAAAAGTAAAATAGGATTAATATTTAAAGATTTAAAGAATTTTTCTGAAAAAAAAATAAATAAAATAAATAAATAATAAACAAAGAAAAACGCATAAAATTCAAAATTGCAGATGTAAGGGTTACCATTGGTTTTTACCAGAAATAATAGAAATATTTCCACACTGTATATGTGTGTCAAAAGTATAAACCAAAATGTACGCTTCCATAGATATGAACGAAATTTGCCATATTGCCAGCTATCTATATTTCGTAAAAATAGTTTTATGTCTGATATTTGTCTTAGATTTGTTGATTGGTTTCAGATTTTGAAGGTAAATCTGTTTTTTGTGTAAATAAAGCTATCAGTCTTAAATGTAAACCCGGATTGCTTACTAGTTTAAAAGATTGCTGTTTCACTAGTTTTAAATTATTATTCCAATCTGAAATTGAAAATCAATATAAACAGTTTCATAGTATTAGTAATCACTAAAAGAGGACTACTAAATTTTATCTCCGAAAGGTTCGGATAATAAAAGCTTCGCATAGTTGTGAAATCTAGATGAATACAAGAAATGAATGATTGTAGCTTAATTTGTCGCTTGTCTAACGTTAGGACTAAAAATAAAAATTAATAAAAACTGGTAGTAATTAGTTTTAAAATTAAATTTTTTTAAATTTAGATTGCTGGTTTTAATGGACTCGGTGAAGTTGTTAAACGACTAGACTTTTTAAATGCTGTTAGAGATGTCCGTAGATTTAATTATGTTTGTGCATTATTACATCTATTAGTTGGTCAACAATTAACATCAATGTCTGGTACAGCTCAAAAAGCTTTAATACAAATGGTCGAAGAAGTTGCGCAACATGGTATGAATACTATATCTATTTTCAATGGTAATATCAAATTTATAATATGAATTCTCATTTTTAGTTAGCACATCTCAACAAAATTTACGGGCTTTACGAACATTGGCTGCAGGATTGCATGAAGCTCGAGTATGTCCAAGATCAGTTTGTTGGGGTGGGCCTGTTGGATCTCAAAGGCTCTGGAAACATAATGCTCGAGCTATCCAGAGAATATTGGATACAACGTCCCGTTTAAAAATTGAAGAAGTAATACATTCTTATATATTAAATTATCATAAATAATTTGTGAAAATTTTAGGTGTTTTTATACTTTTGCTTTAAACATATTTTGGTAAACTAATGATTCGTCATAATTTCAAATAAAATTTAGCTAATAATTACGTAATATTTGCAATACATATTATTGTATATGTGTTTATAACTTTATTATATTTAGGGTATTTTATGAATATTAATCATTAAAAATAGTTCAAACCTTGATACTGAACCATATGCCGAGTATCTAAACTATTAACACTGTTATTTGTTAATTCACTTATTATTTAGTTATATTTCAAAAACAAAACTTCATGTTTTTGTTTCTGATTTAATTATTATTGAAAACAAACCATGCCCAGAAATTTAATCTGTTCTTATACGGTACTTATCCCACAATTTATCGAGTATTGATAAAGGATACTAAAAATGTAATTATTCGTTATCTAAATATAGAAGCGGCGAGTAAATGAAAACTGCATTTACTTTCTTACGAATTATTTATGTTAAAATTTATCTAAGAAATTGAATAAAATCCAAGTCTTTTGTATTAATTCCAATTTTTATTTTTATTTAGCTAAAATTGCTTAATACACTACTGTCCTACAGCTATGTCCCCATTTGTGTAACAAGATAACTTAAAAAATTTTAAACGTATATTTTTAGTAGCAAAATTTAATTTAATATTCTATAAAATATTTTATTTCAGCCTGGACCAAATATAAAACCAACTTTATCCGAATTGCCAGAGGAATGTGTTCGAGAAATATTACTTCGTATTGGTGATGTACGAGATTTAGAAGCATGTACTCAAGTTGGAGCACCTTTAACAGGACCTGCAACTGAACAAAGGCCTTGGAGAGAATTGGCTGCTGCACATTATACACCTCAACAAAGATCTTGTGTTACTCAAAGAGCTCATTGGAAAGATACTTATCATGCTTTAAAAAGGTTCTAATTATTATTTATTTTTTTTTTAATACAAATATGCATACAGTTTCAAATAATAAATAAAAATGTATTTTTTTGCTATGAAATATTTAACTCTATGAACTACTAGGTTTTGTTTTTTAAAACATTTTAGCTCATGGGCACATTAGACTAGAGTACAAGCCTTAAAAAATGATAAAAAGAAGAAGAAAATTATAGTAGGATTAAACCCATTGGAAACGCAAGATAATATGAAACAAGTTAAAGGAAACATAAATTACGGGCGATCTGAGTTCGGGAAGTATGGAAGGGGTGAGTTTTTAAGTATAAAACACGGTTTATTTCGATTTCCGGCAAAACTACAAGTCCTATGGAAAAAAGTTAAATAGCAAAGTTGTAGGTAATAAAAAGATCTACAACTTTTGTATTTACACTTTTTTCACATAATCTCAAAATTTTTCGATTGAAAATTAGGTTGCTTTTTCGATATTTATTCAAAATAAGATGAAAAAATAAACATTTTAAATCAAAAAAATTACAATGTATTTGGAACATAAAAAGGTAAGTTTTCACCAAATTTCGGAGAAAAAAAATAAAAAATCAAAAACTTGGTTATTTAAATTTTTCGCATAAATTTTGAGGTTATTTAAAAAAAGTGTGAATATAAAAGCTTTAGATCTTTTTATTACCTACAACTTTGCCATTTAACTTTTTTCCATAAGACTTGTAGTTGTAGTTTTGCCGGAAATTCAGATAAACCTAATTTTACCCTTAAAAACTCACCCCTTTCATACTTCCCGAACTCAGATCGCCCGTAATTTATTTTTCCTTTCATTTTTATCATATCTTCCGTTTCCAATTGGTTTCATTCTACTGTAATTTTTTTTGTTTTCAAAAATTATCTACCCTGGTATACATACATATTAATGTTCAAATTGTTAATATATCTATCCGAACGAATTCAATGTTGTCTTATTCTCTAAACACTACCTAACTGTGCACGATCAGAAATTTGATTTATTTGAAATAAATATATTTAAAATACAAATATAAGATCCCAAATACGTATTTATACGTATATTGCATTTGAAATACATTTCCTAGAAAATATATTGTATTTGTATTTAGACACTTTTTGAAAAGTATTTTTGTATTTTGAAAATATGTACTAAATACTTTTTTATACGTTGTGATTACTCATATTAAAAATGTAAATATGTAAGAACAGGATTGCTTAATTTTAAAACAACTAAAAGTTTACTTTAGACCCGCCACAATAGATTCATTCATTTGACTCCACAATGTCACAGTACTCGCATCCCTTATCCTTTCCTAATTGCTCAGGGATTTTGCGGAGCAAATAATTTTCAGGTCTGTAAAAATCATTTTCACAGGCTCTGGCGCATCACTTCTACCTCATTTGGAACGTCTATAAGTTAAATATTTTCGCTCTCTTTTATATAAATTGAATAACGTTCAATAAAAGAACAAAATGCGTTTTATTTCGAAAATATATATTTTTTATTTCAAATATTGTTCATAAAATATCTTGTGTTTTATATTTCAAATGCATTTTGTTTAACATTGAATTCATATACGGCATATACCATATACAGTTTCATTTTAACAATCTGTATATAATACACATTTCATATCAATATATCAATTCTTTATTGACGTATTTTGTGTAATTATTTAAATTATACTAGTTCAACAATTGACTATTTACTTTTGCATTATATTTGCAATCAATATAATTCAAGTTAATTCTTAATATAGATAGCACCTGCTAAAATTTAAAAATGTTCCATAACTTTATTAAAAAAAAGCGGTAAACCCGATTTCTATTTAATGGATATATTAAACTAATGTTGAAATTTTCTAATTTACAGAACTTTTGGCGCTCGTGGCTGTGATGATTATGCTGAAACTCTTGCATTATGTCGACGTTGTAGATGTTTATTTTGGCGTTCATTAGGCCATCCATGTGTTGAATCACCATCAGAATTAGCACCACATCATACCGTCCAACCTCAAGATTTTTTAAAATTCTTTTCATTGTAAATGTACAATGGATTCGATTAAACGTGATTTATGTTATTGGATTTACATTTGAATCCATAGTAAAAGCAATTTAGTTTATATTAAACAAGAATGAACAATAATTGTTTGTTTAAATGGCGACTATCGAGTAGCGTGCAATTACACAATTTATAAATTTAGTGTAATTGATTTTTAAATTAAAACTACTATTACTGTAATTTAATTTTCATTTACTTACTTTAATTCATTATTTTCATTATTTATGAAAATTTTAGTTGGCTAGAATAATCAAAGATAAATGCTTTTAACTGCTCTAACAAAAAAGAAATAAACTAAAACAGCGTTCTCTAATTTATTGAAAATTAATCTAACTGGAATATGATGTAAGTTTACATCTGCCATTTTAAAAAGTTCCAAAACTTAATTAAATGGTATGCAAGATATCAATTGAATATATAAAATAAAATCCAGTATTGTATTGTTGTATATGGAAATCAATAAAATAAAATATAATATAATAAATAGTGGATCGAAATGCAGAAAATATAATCCTCTATAAATTCGATATCATCAATTTCATATATTCTAAAGAACTAATTATGACGAAGTATTTTTGTGATGTGTTATGGTTGTGATCTCCATTGTTATCTTACACAAATTAGTTAATCTTACTCGAGTCTAATTAATTTTCAATAAATATTAATATTTAACGATATCAAATGTGTTTTTCTGCTAATCAACATAAAAATGTATTTGAGTATAAGTAAATGTTTCTGCTACTGCTATTTATTTTGGTAGCTTTTAAATTTTTTGATAAAATACGCTTTCGTTAATTATGAATTAAATATTTAATATTCAATTAACTTCTTTAAATATTAAATTAGTATATATCGGATATCATAAAATGGAGTTTTTAAGGTTTATACGTAATAGTGTTCATTCAATATAGGGTAAATTGTGTTTCCTTGGCATTCGATTTAAAATAAAAAAAGTGAAAATATATTTTTGAAAATTCAAAATCGGCATTTACCTTTTTTACCTTACTTTTTTAGCGAATTTTTCTTAAAAGAAAAAGCATAGGTGGTAAATTATTACCTAAAACTGCTTATTATTGAAATTTCAATATTATTAAATTATTCGACAATATTACTATACTAGTAACTCCATAGATAATAATAAACCAAAAATATTATAATTTGCGAGTAGATCCATTGAGTAAGTAGTCGGCATCACTCACTGTGCCACCCTAATCTGATTTGTAAGAAAATATAAACCATATCTCTTTATCGTATGTTATTAATTTCATTATACTGTTAGAGAGAACAATAATTGTTGGACTCTGATAACTCATTGAGGCTCAAACTATACAATAAATTTTCTGAATGTGATAATCATGTGTTGCAAATTAAAAAAAAAAAAAAAAAAAAAAAACGGAAAACGCGTGCGAAAGTTACAGAGGAACAAACATAGATACATGTATATATAAAAATCTTAATTTTTCCTACTAAATTTAAAATTTTGCGATACCTTGAAAATGGATAATCCTCTTACAATGTAAACGACTAATTTCTGTAAACTACAACGGTCAAGTGTCAGTTTAGGAATAACTCCCTTGAATATGTTATCAGCCTGTTTGAATGTGATGATTAAAATTTGATTTTAAAATTAGATCAAAGTTGGTAATTTACAAATAATACAAACAAAATATAATATCTAATTGAATATTAAAAATTAAATTCATAAATTTGTGCTCGTACCGCCAACAATGACAATGTTCAGACCAAAGAATTAGAATTAGACAAAAATAAAAAATAAATGTATAAAGAAAATAAGTGAAATTGGTTTTGATGTGATTATAAAGCTTTATTGTTTAAAATTGTTTGTTCACTAATAGGAAAAAAAACTGATTTTTAAAAACAGTGCGAGCACTCAATATTATAGTTATTTTGAGGTGAGCTTAAATTTTTTTAAATCATATTTGTTTAAACTATATTAATAACACATATTCCTATAAAATAATGACTGATATATTATTTACTTATCCATCGGTGGTGTAGAATTTACTTCCTAAACATATAGTGCATAAACACCTTTGATCTTCCAATAATGAAATTTATTGTTAGTTTCAAAACTAATTGTTATTGTTTCTTTATAAACTTTAACGAAAGTTATTGAATTTCACTTTTTAGTTCGCATAATCAAAAATCTTTCTGCAATCGCATTTCTAAAAAATTTTAAAATTTTTTCGAGAAAATCAAGCCTTCCGTTTACATGTCAATATTATGCATACCAATTCATAATATTTGAATAAGTATTTTTTGAGTTATTAGTGCGCGAAAAAGTGAAAGATATTACATAAAGGAGTGTGCTTATTACATACGTAATCCCGCTTAATAAAATACAAATTGAGAAATTTTTTTTTTCACAGAAATTTAATTTTTAAATTAACGATTAATGAAGTAGAAAAAAAAAAAGATTCAACGTCTACATTTATATAGAAACAGCTGTTATCCAATTATTATGAAATTTGGTATGCACAATATTGATATAAAAACCTAGTGTTTGTCGAAGACTATTTGTTAAAAATACATTTCTAAATATAAAATCAAGTTTTAATATTTTCTGAAACATTTTTTTCGGGTAAAACTCTTCGACAAGCTCTAGGTTTTGTCAACAGGTGTTGATAAATCGCTTAAAGAGTTATGTACATAATTATATTAATTTTATGGATAATTTTAAAATGAATGCTATCCTATACTAAATCTACGCCACTGTTGCTAATCTTAAGTATTTTTTGTTTGAATTAAATATAGTATTGAATTGAATTAAAAAAAATATTTTGTCTATATCAATATAAACTATTTTACAAATACAAAAAATTCTAAAGTATTCATGATCAAACACATACTGCCAAGAGTGCTAAATTAATTATTTGAATTTTGATTAATTCTGTTAATAGTAGCATCAAATTTTTATTCAAATATTTAATAACTCAATCACTTATCAATACTATAAACAAATAGTGGTAAAAAAGGAGTTGTAAGGCAAATTGTATTATATAAATCTGCAAATAGTAATTACTATCATTATTTTTATACGCAGAAACAATTCAATTTAAAAAGCACCTTAAAGAGGTGGAATTTACTAATTATTTTATATGTCTATTAAAAAGAAGTAGCTAGCGAAACAAGTTTAATATCATCTTATAAGTTGATGAGTTTATAAAAAAATTCACTTTATTTAAACTAAATTATGTTTATGTTGCAAAATACACGAAATAAAATGTTATAATTTTTGAAATTTTACCTGCCACGGAAAGGTTCTGTGGTTGGTGACAGCTCTGGCGACGTCAATAGTTGTGCAAACTATAGAATAAATTACATACATATTTTAAACAAGGATGTCATGACAGATGCTGTGCTGTTTTGTTGTATTTATATGAACATCGTTTTTTGCGCTGTTTTGAAAATTTAAATTTTAACATTGATTTTCATTGGTAATAGTGTAGATTTTCCGGAAATGTCAATGTGATCCCCTATTACGCAATAAAGAATTATATAAAATGATTTTCAAAATAGCTTATTTTAAAAATGACAAAATATCCGATATCATGTTTCATTTTTCAATCAAATAAAATTATTTGGCTCTTCACAAAGCCGCATATTAATGTTTCTAAGTTTACAAATTGGTGGGATTTATACAGGTAGAGGTGGACGATAGTTAGTTTTTCTGTAAAATGATTAACACTTTCATTGTGTGTCCATCATTAAAATACGCAACATAATATTAAAAGAAAATACAAACACACGGCATAAATTTGTACCAAATTGAAAGAACATTACTCGTTTATTCGACTGCATAAACATTAAACAATACTCATTTAATTATTTCACTTTACCCCTTTACTTAATTTTTTTAGCACAATTTAAAAATCAGATAAAACTAGTTATCTTCGTTGTACTCTCTGATTGGCACTGAAGTTGAGGTGTTGAACATGTTGTATTGAGTTATTAGTTTTTAGTAAATGCAATCCCAATTAGCCTTTTTACTCTGAAGATTTTTAATCCCTTAAGCTTTAAAGACAGTTGAGCTCGCCCTCATATTTCTTACCAAAAACGTTAGAGACGAGCCGAGTTAGCCCTTAACTGTCTTTGATATGCCTTCGTGTGCTTCTATTTATCTATAATATACTCTAAGATAAAAGACTTTTTAACTCATAGTGCCAACTTTATTATTGGGTTGCTATACCTGTCATAATGAAATCTGTTTACAAACTTTTATTTTATTCATCAAGTATGTATACTCGACAACAATTATTTTGTACTTTATGCAAATTAAAAATCAATGTTTTACTTTAATAGAGAAAATTAAATATAGAAAACAACTTAACACGTTATAAAAATCGTATATTTCATAATTTAAATTGGGTCTGAAAGTGCCGAATTTTTTATTTTGCTTATTAAGATGTTACTTACAACAGATTTTTATTTTGAAATATGAAATCTTCAGAGGAAAATGGCTTATTTATAAATAGAATTTATTTATGCTGTAAAACAATGAAGCCCGAATGGCGATTATAAAATATTAAAATCAAAATTTATTCAGTATTATTATAATTAAATTAATTTTGAAGCTGAATTTGTTTAATTGATGTGTATTATTGCATTTATATAGAACTATTTTTGCTTGTTAATTTTTGAAACGTTTGCGCAGCTATGAATTGTAAAAACAATATTGTACATATAAATTTTGGATTTCTTTTAAACAGGGTGGTATTGTTTTTAATTTAATTTTTAACACTCACTGTTGGGAGTATAGTTATTTGTTAGGTTCGGTAAAAAAATTAAATTAACCGTTACATATATATAAATAATCCATGATGGTATAGAAATATTGTATAGATTTGAGGCTTAAAATTCGAAATATGAATTTACGATTCTATTATATATTTTATAAATTATATTTATTGACAATTAAAACAATTAAAAATTGATCCAATAGAAATTATTTTTAATTTTTATAATAAACCAAAAATTAATATAATTGCCCATAAAAGGGGTAGAATTTGATTTACTAAGTTGAGAGAGGTGGAGATAAGTAGGTACAGACCGAATACACAATTTTTAATATCAATGAGACGTTCGTTCAATTGAACTTGTAGAAAAATAGTAGGTATGTATTTATATATGTATAAAAATCATCGTAGGATTTTAATTATTGGTAAGTAAACTTGAAAGTTGTCTTCTGTATTGAACATGTAAGAAACTTTCACCTATAGAAGTCATTTATTGATTAACCGACATTGAATTATACTAGCAGAAACGATCACTATAATTGTAGAAACGGTAAGAAATTAAAATCTAAATTGATGATACTGGCAACTATGATATTTATTTAATTTTAAACAATTGCTTTAGTGATGAGTATACGACAAGGAACTCCAGTTCGCTAGCATTTGTATGAGAAAAAAATAAATAATTTTCAAAAAAAATAATTTTCACTATAGCTAAAAAAATTTCAAACCAGTAAATAAAGTAGTTTATTATAATTATAGGTACAATGACAAAATTTCGAAATTACAGACTTTAAGCACTCATACACTGAGCGATTTCTGTGATATCACCGATATCGCCAATTTCCGTGATATCACAGCAGTATATTCTCACACGGAGCGACTTATGCGTATGTTATCACTAAGCGATCAGCTAAAGCTTTTCGAAGAAGGGGTTATACATTATTTATTTTCTTATAATTAAAATATGAATATAGTGTCTTAAAGGATGAAATACATCAAGTAATTAATGTATAATATAATATAAACCATTTGAAATATGCCTTTCGTTTTACAAAATATTTTATTACATATATATTTATAATTTATTACAATTTTGAGCTTAAATTTCGTGTTTATTTTTTGCATTATTTTGAATCATTTTTATACTCGATATATAAAACATTTTGAATTATATTAGTATTCGACCAGTTCCGTTTGTCCGTACATTAGACCCAATGACTCAATTTAAAAACTAAAAAGGAAGATTTAAAAAAAAATATTTGTATGAACATTTTATCGGAAAATGTTTTGATACGCTAAAGTTTAGACTAATTAACAGATACATATTATATGTGTATGTATAACTGTATATTCTGAATATTTATAGTATTTTATAAATGCTAATGAATAAGGAAAGTTCAAACATTGTTTCTCAATCATATGTCGAGTATCTAAAAAATTAAGTCTGTTATTACATAATACGTTTTGTTATATTTTATATAATTTTAGTTAAGAATATTTAACGTGTTGAAATTCATTTACAGACACTGTACGACCACTGTACTCGTAATACAATTTATTTTATTAATAAATAATTCCAAGAATCAATATATTTTACATTTTTAGGTAATAGTATAGATACATTGACATAACTTTATAAAATATGTGTATAAGTTAATTTCTGTTTATTTACTTTAAGTTATTCAAGTTAGTAAAAAGAATATTGATGCTTGAAAATGTAGGTGGATTAATTTCCATTTATCACATTTCTCTGTTCATATACAAAGGAAAAGTGTTACATAAAAAAAAATGTTTACCTCTTGCAGAACATCGTTATTGTTATGATAAGGGAATCGCCACAATGTTGAATCAATCTATTGCAACGTTGCCACCGAAATTAGAAGAGATATACCTAGAGAGAGGTTTTTCTCCATTTCTCTCGCCATTCATAATAAATATGTATACAAATTTGTTGGGTTGGTCATTTATTGAACTGAGTAATACTGTAGGTGAAAGCTCTTATGTATTTGACAACGTTATATTCGAATCTAAACTTACATACAATTGTAGTCGGAATTCTTGCGATTTCACTATTTAATTATGCACATCAATCACGTCGCGATTTCATTGATGTGAGTTTCTAATGGAAAGTAATGTATATACGTATACGACACATTGGTTGCAACTCACGATTTAAATAAATCCATGCCTGTGATAAAAGTAGTGCGAGTATATTAAGATAAAAATATTTTCGGACTTTTTCAGACTATGAAGAAATTATTCGTATTTGATATAAACTCGCTAATACTTACTCCTTTTCATTTAGGCATATTTATGTATTTTTTATATTTTATGATAAGTTTATTTAAAAAAATGGGAAAACAGTTGACCCTAAAGGCCATCCCTGCAACTTCCCGCTAATTCCACACCTAAGCACTTAACGTTTAACATATTACAATGTTTTTGAGCACAAAAGCTAGCTGTTCCCGAATATTTCATAAACGATATCTCTCGGACCAATCAAACGATTTTTACGTTCTTGGCGGCGATCGACGTGATTTTTTGAGCTTTAATAATTATTTTTCAATCGATTTTAACCGGATTGGCGACGATCTTCGTGGTTTATCAATGTTAAGAGTTGATTAGTTTTTGGAGTTGATCGATAGAGCCGTTTAAAAGTTATTCTAAAAAAACCACATTACAAAATTGTTTTCTTAGTTTTTTTTTTTCAGATTTCTTAAAATCTACCAGTCCGAATCGATCCAAATTCAAAAGTCGAGCCGTTCAAAAGTTACAGGCGGTTCACATACTTTTACACATACACACACACATACATGGAGACATAGTGACAACGTCGCAGGGGTAGTCTGGAAAGCTTCCTGTAACTTCAAATGCCGGGATATGATGAAAACTCGAGTTTTGCAAAACGGGTTAAAACCAATAACTTCCCGATTTTCTTAGCGGGAAAATTTTACTTATCTAGAAATGATTAAATAGCTGCACTTATATTATTCATCTTGTTCTATATGTTTAAAGTGATGGTCTAATATTATTTGTATCATTTCTTTTTTAATTTTTGTTTTAACATCTTTTTATTTGTAATATATACAAAATGATATACTATAAACAAGAATAAAATATTTTGTGTCTTTTGGGATATTATGAACGTATACAAAATTTGTATACAATTGTTACATTTTATTAATTTTTCTGCGATTATTCAATAATTAAATGTCCAAGTTAAAATAGTTCAGCATTATAAATTTTTATTTTTTTTATTTGGGTTTTTATCCGTTTAATATATCAATTCATTCCAATAACAATTTATTTATTTGCACTACTAACATAAACGTTATATTTTTAAAAGTGTAAGCTACTTTCCGACATGTTTTTAAGCCCCACCTTCGTGTCCGTTCCCAATCTAGATATATGCGTATGCATGCGTCAACTTTACGTTTATAGCAGCGGTGTTTTTAAAAAGTACAGTGATAAACATAGTGATTACACTAAGTGTTAGTTATTGATGTGGCTAATTATTCTTCCAATTTTAAGTATAGGAATCACTGAATTTATTTTTATAATTTTGTTTTTATTAATAATAATTATTCATAAATTAATTATTCATTTATAGAATATATTAAAATGGCGTTTTTGTAATAAATCGTATTAATGGAGTTCTTAGAGGTCATTTATTAACTAGGAATTCTGCTACAGTGAATGAACTGGATTATTATAATCATTATTCATAAGTTTAAAATAATTATTTGTTTATCGAATAAATTAAAATGGTATTTTTGTAATGAATCGTATTAGTGGAGTTCTTAGAGGTTATTTATTATCTAAGTTGATACATGCCCAATACACGCTAATTAAAATTATTAGTAAACAAATAATAGGTGTTTTGAATGGAGAGCAAACATTATTTATGCAAGAAACATTATAAATGGACATTTATAGTCTAATAATGACAAAAAAATAAATAAAAAGCTGGTTTGGGAGAAGGCCAATTTGATATTTTTAATTACTTTTTTTTTTAAATTAAATAAGTCAAAAACAAACAGTTTGTATCGAACAATCTAGAACAAACCGCAAACTAACGATATATCAAAATAAAAATTAAATATAATTTTAAAAAAAGTATGTAGGGTAGAGTGCCAAAAATCAGAATAATAAAATAAAAACTGTGTCAGCTCCGCGCACGACTGGAGTTTACCTCTTCAGTTATACTAAACGTAACAAGGTCTTTCGATTACTATATTTTGCAATTTTTTTCATACCGGACATCTTATATCAAAATCCAAAAAAGTTACGTTTTAACTACGGATTTAGTTGAAGTTCTGTGTACTAACTACTTTAGTTACTAAAAAAAATATTACTATTTATTCGGCACACATCAATTGGTCAACAACCGCTATTTTCATACTATACTCTTTGCTAATGCTAGCGCTACTTATGGGTAATTTTTACACCCTTCGGAAAAAAATATAACTCCCATTAAAAGTGTAGAACCGGTTATTCAGGATTTGTAATCTTCATACATTTTTATCTACGGTGATGAGAATATTCGCACAAACTTCCAGCCATTTATTGGACATTCACGTTAAGATTTCAGCGCCAGAGTAGCAAAAGTATTTACTTTAACACACTCAGAGCTGATTTTTTTCCATTGACTACCAAAATATGATTAGTTATTATAATATATTAAACACAATATATTATTATGAAACTCTCCATCTATTACAAGTTTTATATCTATGGTGTTTAAATATTGGTAGTCCTAAATAGTTCTTAACTATATCGGTATCTAAAATCCTCGTTAGCATGAATATCCAAAACTATGATGTAGGTTTGGGGGGCCTTGGGTTTTAGTTCATGTTTATAGCCACAAAATATTAAAACTAATAAACGAGCAGCTAGTTTTATAATTAATAACCAAAATCTATGTTATTCTAAATGTTTTTACAAGTGTCAAAAATTCGTAATTATTACAATTAATTAGAATAATTTTTTACTAGTACGTATTACTAGTATTGGCAGTATAATTTTCATGAGTAGGTATTGGTGTCTAATCTCTGAATCTTTTTACTTTTTCCCCTCTTTGTCCGTCCATGATACTCTAGTAAAATTATTAATTATTCACTATTATGTACTTTTGAATTGTATGCAAAATCAATAATATTGCAGAACAATCCATTTATTTGTGACGATAATACATGCTTTTTTTTTAAACAATATCTGGATGACCGAGCTTTGCTCGGTATTTTTTTTTTTTTTTTTTATAAATTGTGTTGCAAACACTCATTGACTTCGTGTTACTTAACAACGCCATCTGCTGTTGTGTCGTTAAAGCAATTAGTTGCTCACAAAAAATAGTATTATTATTCGCCAATAGATGTCATATTTTTCAGTTGAGACTACTCGAACGCGTTGATTATCGATAAAACACGAATAAAATGATATTTTCTAAAAATGATTCCTAGCTAGATCGATTTATCGCCCCCGAAACCCCCTATATACTAAATTTCATGAAAATCGTTGGAGCCGATTCCGAGATTCCAATTATATATATATATATACAAGAATTGCTCATTTAAAGATATAAGATTACTGATTGCATAAAACAGTACGGTACGAACCTTTGCCACATGATAAAAGTCCTATTATATGTGAAAAAACTTTGGGGTACAGACGATGACTGTGGTACAGACAAAGGTTGTTCGTTTTTCTCTCGACTAAATGTATTTTCTTAGATGGCGCCAAATAGCTTAGCAGTCAAGCAGATTCGTAAATTTTATTTACAAGTTTCAATAAATCAAATTTACAGAATTTAAATTTATGGGTCTCGATAATCAAATACATGTATGCAACTTTTCTCATCTTATTTATTAATAATCAATAATTTATTTAAGTTATTGCGTAATTAATGCTATTAATAGTCTAGTTCTAATATTTACTATAAATAATTTATGGTACGCTTGATTAGATTTTATAATTATGAACTATAGAAAAATATATCCCACATGTTGATGTTGATAAAAAAATACAGATTTTTAACTAGACATAACATATTAAAAAATAAATTAATTTATAATTCAATAATATTTATTGGGCTAATTTATTATTAATTTTATAATAGGTATAAACTTGTTAATCTAAAATAATTTTTTTTTGTAATTCAAATTTTATTAGTATATGTAAATATATTTGATTGAATTGCTTTTGTATGCTAATTATTGAACAAAATGTTTTTTACTAGGACAACAATTAAATTAATTAAAGGTAATAGTTCAAATATTTTTTTATATTTTTTGTTTTGATAAAAATGTTTATCAGTACAAAAATTTTCCAAATGTCCTCTGTGAAAATAATGAATTTGTACTCTGATTAGTTGGAAAGTGGTGGAAATTAGAGTGAAGTCAAACTGAAAAGAGTGGTAGTAGTGTACAATATAGATGAATATATACTACTGCGTACAACATTACTGCAAATTTAATTGGCTTAATGGCGTGTGCTGATGTCAAAAATTGATTAAATTGATATATTTAAATAATTTTATTTCAATATTTTACGTTATACATTTTTATTTATATTTCTAGTCATTCTACCAGTTAGAAAAATGTCATCCAGTCCCGTTGTAATTCCAGCAACTGAAAAACATACAGCCACTGTAAGTATCATACAGCATTATGTCAGTATTGAAAGTGACAATTATGCGCTAAATATGTATTATATTCTGTTTTTCAGTTAATATTTTTGCATGGATTAGGTGATACAGGGTGCGTATTTTATTCAGTTATTTTTAAATTTATTTGAATATTAATCACTTCATATTTAGACACGGGTGGGCAAGTGCGATTGGTGAAATCCGGCAACCATTCATAAAAGTGATATGTCCAACAGCTAATGCAATTCCTGTCACTTTGAATGCTGGTTTTCGAATGCCAAGTTGGTTTGATTTATTAACATTGGATTCATCAGGCCCAGAAGATGCAGACGGTATAAAGAATGCATGTAAATTAATACATTCAATGGTTGATGATGAAGTGAAGGCTGGCATTCCACCAAATAGGTATTTCAATCATTAAAGAATTCAGTAAATAACTTTCATTTAAAACTAATAACTTGTAATTTTTCAGGGTTTTACTGGGTGGATTCTCTCAAGGAGGTGCTCTAGCTTTGTATTCTGCGTTAACTTATCCACAAAAACTAGCAGGTGTTGTTTGTTTATCATGTTGGCTTCCTTTACACAAGACATTCCCCGATAGTCTCAAAGCTCCTTCAGATTTACCAGTAAGTGTTAATTTTTTGATAAAATCACGTAAATTCGTAGTGCAAAAATACAAATTTTGATATTTTATAACTTAAAAATAATGTTGTGTTAAGAAAAAATTAAATTAAGAAATTCACAAATACAGTAGAATAAAACTTTTGAAGTTTATTATTATTATTTTTTATTGGACAAAGAACCCATAGTTAAAAAGGCATCTGAACGGTTAAAGGGTAAACTTTTTTAAATTTGGAAAGCTGGTATATATAAAGTATAAACACATGTCGTAATAATTTTTAGTCTCGTTTTTACGAAATTCAGCATCCCTAATTTAAGGACGAAAGGTGAAAGCGGAGGTAGAATCTAACATAAAAAAATTTGAACTATCTTATCATTTTTTTACTTTAAATTAGGCTGCTAAATTTCTTAACATGTGTTTCTACTCTATACTATCTCTTTTAATAAAGTTTATCCTTTAACCGATCAGATCAGATGCCTTCTTTTTTACGATGGACTATTCGCCTATTTATCATTAAAAAAATAATTGACTATAAACGAAGTATTTTGGTTTAAATTTAGCTACAAACATAGTATTTAAATTTTTAACTTTTATTCTCAAGCTGTTGTAAAATTTGATCGCAAACTATTGAATTGGCAATTGAATTTTCTTAGGTTTCTTGGTAAAACAATTCAAGGCAGACTGTCAAAAGTTGAAAAATTGTTAATTGAAACTATCGTTCAATATAAAGATATATAGAAAGGACGTGCTTATCAGAATGTTACCAAAAATTTTTGTATCTTTAAATGGAATGAGAATAGCTTAAATGAGATATCTATAAACAATCTCTAATGCAATATACATAGTATTTCTATTTCGCGCTCAAATTGCTCAATTATCTAATTGAATTATCTAAATGATATGCAATTTAGCAAACACTATCTTGCTATCAAAACGGTGGGTTTGTCATTAAGTACTCCTCGAAAAAGTATTTCTCCATTGACATCTGTAAAAAAGACAATCTATAATTTAGTCTATATTATTTTCTCGCCCAAATTACTCAGAAATTAATGATAGGTATAAACAATTTTTTTAGGAAAAACTTTTTGACAAGACCTCCGTTTTATACCAAATTTTATAACGTTTGGGTAATTTTTTTTTTGTGTTTTTTGAGGGTGAAAATTTAAAGAAATACTATATTACATTATAGATATCTATTTTTTTGTTCGAATTTAACTAGAAAAAGTTAAAGGGAAAAAAATTTGTCTAACATTTTCGCATAACTAAGGAAAATTTCTTTTTTTGGAAATTTGGAAATTTTTCGATTAAAAACATTATAATAAGTCTTAAACATACTCAAAACTCATTAAAGAATTTTTCATTGAGGTACAAATCTATTTAATAGCAAATGTTTTTAATACTTTTTTTTATGTTTGCATTAATTTTCGAAATTTGATCGTTTTCCACAGAAGTACAATTAAATAGATCAATTTGAAAATTTACAGAGCTATTGCGGGGTGTATATTGATTGCTAAAGTAACTTAAATTTTTCCCAAAAAGAAAAATTTATTTTTAATTAAATTTATTTTTTAATTTTGTTTAGGTATTACAATGTCATGGTGATTTTGATGCTGTAGTGCCATATAAATGGGGTCAAATGACAGCATCTTTATTGAAAGTTTTCCTAAATACTACCGAATTTAAAACTTACAAAGGTCTCTCACATTCATCATCCGATGCTGAATTTCAAGACGTTAAGAAGTTTATTGAAAAAGTATTACCAGCTCAATAAATTAAATTATCCTTGTTTAAACAATGTGTAAACATTTTGTCAAATATTAATTGTGTATGCATTCAATTCATTCTAAATTTAGTTATGTACCTAGTTTAGGTATTTAAAAAACTAAATATAAATTTAGTCTAATACCTAATATAATAATGATGACTTTGTTATCATAATCGCAATTTTGGTTATTTTATTAAATTATTATTATTTCAAACCATGTTTTTATTTCCAAATTTTAAATTTTAAAAAATGTTCTTCTGCAATTAAGGTAATAATTTTTGTTTCAATTTTTTTTTAATTTTCTTCTTCAATTTAAGGTAACCATGTCACTGTTTTCTATTACAACAAAAAATTAAGTAAACCGTCCCCTTTATACGCCGATTTTTTTTTTATAATTATCGTTTGCCTATCTTATAAAATCATTGAGCGGTAAAATCATCGTTTCATTGAACGCTTCTGTAATTTAATGTGTTAAAAGTTTGTCATACAAAAAAAGTTTTAGACTAATGAAATTTGAATTTTATTTTTATAACTTTTACTTATCGTAGCACCGGATAAGTAAAAAGTGATAAATATAAAATTTGTGTGTGTTGTGTCAAGTACGCAATTATTTGGACAGTAACCATTTGTTAATAGTCTTGAAACAGTTAATTACACTGAAAAATGAAATGTGAAAAGCTATTTATTTCAATTCATTGCCTGATACAGTATGACATAGTTACCTTTTATAAGGAAGTGTTGATCAACAGTTTATAATTAATTTCTAATTTTTAAGGATCATATTACAATTTTTAAAAATTTTCACTTTAATTTAATCATTTTACTAGTATTCTTTTATTTACCTTATAAAAGCTGTAGTATAGGCTTTTACTCTATCTATGCTCCATCTAAGTCTGAGAATATCTAAAATGAATTTAATGTTTGTTCGAATTAAAGTGTTTAAAGGTATATTCACACATATCAGTCACATCACAGTTCAGTCGTTCTGTCTCAGTCAGAAATAATATTCTTCTGAGAAATCTAATAGAGGGTATCTACACTGTCCGTCACTGTTCAGTCTCAATGATTCAGTGCGGCTTCAGTCAAAGTTACGTCATTTTTAAATTCAACGCCAACGATATTTTTGCAATTTGACAGTATTTTTTATTGTGAATTAGCGTGGAAACACACAGACCATTGAAGGAACAAGGATAGCGCGAATACTGAACTAAGACTGAACGGATACGCGGCGGGCATATGTAGATTGACTGGCTATTTCTGACTGAGATTGACCAATGACGTGACTGATATGTGTTAATAGACCTTGAGATTCGAATATACAAAAACAAAGTATTTAACGATAATCGCACGTAGTTTCAACTAATTAAATTTTATTGTAAACTATTGGACATTTGTTATAGATTACTAAACATTCAATGTTAAGACATCTGAATCCAAATAAAAAAGATTCAAGACACGAAACACTTCAAGTTTCCGACAGAAATTTAATTTTTTTTTCAATTTATGATATTATTTGTTTTAAGAATCCCTTTAGATGTAAGAAGTCAGATCCCATAAAACGCGAATTTCAAAAAATCATTTTGCGGAAGTCCATCATACTCGTAACATAAATTTTTAATGTTTTTTTATTAGGGATGATATCCATAAGTTTGATTACAAAATACAAATCTCGCAAAATCGCAAATGATATGAAGCATTTGATTTATATAAAATTTGAAAAGAAGACCATTATTGTGTAACTATTGTCATCATTGGCTTCTGAAAAACGAAATGTCAAAATACATGAATATATATTACAAAATTTTTGAGATATTTACGAATATGTAAAACAAATTTGAAAGTAATTTTTCAATTGGAATTGAAACTCCTTTGTACCAGATTTAATGAAAATAAATAAATAAAGCATAATTTAAGTATCCCGGGAATTTAAAACATAATGAGTTCAACTAATTTGTGTGTGAGTATATTTTTATACATAACATTTAACTTCGAAAAATAATTTCTATAATTTATGTTGTATTCCCATGACACAACTATAATACATAGCTATATATATATATTGGCATTTTTAGTTCTTCAGAAATTGTCACTGAACGTTGTGTCATCTGACGAGGGAAATAGCTTAGAGGAATTGCAAATTTCACTGATTAATTGACATTGAATCAAATAAAATTTATTTTTTTAAATGAAAGAATAGAAAAACAAAAATTAGCATTATCAATTTTATAGAATTTCGAATTATTGACCAACGATGATTTGCTATTTACTATGAACTCTATAAAATTAACAATGTTACAATAATTTTGTTAAATTATTGTAGCATTAAAAAGTTGGTTGTTAAATCAAAATTTTATACAGTTCAGTGAACTCATCGTTCGTCGTCACAGTTTTCATTCGCTATTACGTTAATGTAGAATGGGCCTAATAGTCGGAGAATGGACATCAGAAAATTTAATTTAAAAATGAAAATTAAATTTTAATTTAAAAAAGTTTATTTTTTTAATAGATTTGGTGATAAAATTAGAGTAAAGTGATCGCCAAATTTTCTGTAATAAAAACGAGGAATAAAAAAAAATGTTGCAAATAAAATAATTATTGTTACAATTCGTGATGAAAATGTTAGATACATCAGCTCGAACAAATAACACAAAAGGCATGTTTCAAGATAAATATAACTTAAAAAATAATGACTGTCGACTCTAAATATTAAATTATCATTTCAATCTACTTAAATTAAAACAAATTTGATAAATTTACTTATTTCAGTTAAATCTGAAAAAATTCATATTATTAATATATTTTAATTCAAATTAGATTGATTCAACTTTATGTGAAATATTTAAGTACTATTTTCAGCATGGTACAAATGAATAAATCTGATTAATTTTAAATCTTATTAATTTATATTTGATACACCTGCGTCATTGTTTTAAATATCTACTAGTGTCAAATTTGATTTTCTCCATTTATTTTTTGCCTAACGATGTAGCGCTGTGTTTTATTTTGTGTTGGTGTTTGAATGTTTTCAAATAATAGTTTATCATTTTGTTTATAAACTTATAAACATTAACGCGTTTTGGGATAGTCGCTTAAGGTAGTTTGGTATCCAAATGACTTTAAGTTAACCAAATTTCCCGAAAAAAATTTCTAAGATAAAAATCAAATATTGCTAATATACAATATTGATGACATCATACCTTACTATCCAGTCACAACATCATGTTTTGAAACATTCGAAGTTATTTAATAGCGAAAAATGAAAAATAAATACAATGTATATTATATTAGAGATTGCCTTTATTATAGAGGTATCAATTTTTGTAACAATTCCTCTTAAGTGGCCAAATTCTCTTCTGTTGTAGTTTTTAGAATGAAATAGATATAAATACGTTATTGCATTATAGAATATGTGAAAACTTTTAAACTGTATTGTTAACACATGTTGAAGTAACAAGTACTAATTAGACGAATCGTTCGTTGGCAATAGGACTTAACATTTCTGGTGATTGGTTAAACCTAATTCCACGAACCAAATGAGTGTTAAAGAAAGGTATTTAAAACGCAGAATGTGGCATGTAAACGGCTCACCGCCTAAGAGTTTTCGTGAAAAATCATTTATTAATATTAAATAAATTTTTGATTTTTACTTTTTTTTCGAGTAATTCTCTTCGAAACTCTTTTCATATCGAGATTGTAATACCAAATTTCATAACATTTTTATTTATTCATTTGCGTGCGAAAATTAAAAAAATGCAATGTATTAAATTTGAAAATGTCTCATTCTGCGTTTTTTTCTTAAGTTTAATAATTCTATATTTTGATCTAAATGAACTGATAATACTGGTTGACTTCAAAATTTTATTTTAGTTTTGTATTATAATTCATCTTAAGATATTGAGCAATACTTCAACTTAGATTCTAAAATTAAATAAAATGTGTTCTAGTTATGAATACTTAAACGCTAATAAGGCCATTAGTCTTAAAATAAACTGAATCCTGTACATATTATTTTATCTGTGTACTCTGATATTGTGTTACATGTTATGTAAACAAAATTTAACATTTGAAATTTTTATCTGACCATTTAATTAGATTATGCAAATCAATAAAGAAATCGAAATACATAAACTTGACTATATAATTATTATACTCCTGCTTGATTATTCCAGTGTCAGGAGTCAGGATTTAATATTATATACGATAAATTTTGTGATCATGTTTCCATAAATACAATGCAAAAAATGGCAATAAGGAAACCAATAGCTTAGTAAATATATCTATTTTTACTCTTGGAAATATAGATATAAAAAATCGACATTTGGCGTGGGGCACTTGGTAGGAACTATATATTACTTATTATTAAATAACAAACAAAATAAAGGAATAAAAACAGATTGTATTTTATGATTTAGATTGTATTTTAAGTTTTCGTTTATCAGGAAATGAAAATCGATATTTTATTGCTATAAAAATATAAACAAATCATAAACTTAATGAATACATTCAATTTGTGTAACGATTGGTTTGTGATAACTAAAATAGGATACATATGTTTGCGACTCAATTTTATCTAAAAGAAATTTTACCAATGGCTCATAATTGGCTAAAGTCACTAAATTCTACCATCAATTTTGATATCACACTCGATAGGTTTAAGAGAAAAAGAGTTTTGTGGTCAAAAATTGATTTTATAACTAACGCTTATCCCATTCATTCATGAAAATTGCTTGAGCCGTTTAGTAGTTACAAGGGGCATACATTCAAGTCAAACACATAGCCCTCTTTTTTGGCTACTCTTTAGTCGGAAAAACACTGACACTGAATTAACATAACATTTTCAGTTTGGGAAATATATTTTTTCTCCCATTCTTGACTTTAAAATATTTAAGTTAATAATTCTTCATTTATAAAATATATCTGATAAAAATTAATTGTTGTTCTAAGTGTATGTTACGAAATTTTTAAAATTATATTTTAACACTTACTGGCAAATTTAACTGTCCTGATGACTGTCTCGCGATGAATGAGCTCAGCTTCAGAAAAAGCAACGGTTTTGCGACAACGAAAGCATAGAGCGGTACTTTTTTTGTTTAAGACAAAAAATAACAATCAGAAATTTCAATAATTAAAACTTTCACATTGAAATGGTTTAATTATTAATTGGCTTCAAAAAAATATAGGTAGTGTATAAAAAATAAATTTTTATTCGGTGTTTTATGCAACGCATATTACATATTTATTCCACATGTATAAACTGATTAAGCAATATAAACTTCAAATAACATACATCAAATTTGTGAAAATATTTTATTTTTTTATTTGTGAAGCCAATTTATGTTTCATTTGACAATTTTCCTTTGAACAAATAATTTTATACTAATACTTATAAATTTCCTTTATTAATAATGATCACTAATTTATTAAGAATAGTTTAATATTTGTTTGACCATTTTTACATAGTTTCAATATTTCGCAAACAATGTTTTAATCGAAACATACATAACTAATAGATTAAAATACCGTGAATGCCATAGTAAAATACCTTCATAGTAACTTCTCTCGACTTAAATTTTAAACTTATAAATTTAGAGTAGTGGTGGCTTCTGGCGTTCTCGGAATTTTAGCATATAACAAAAGTATGAATTTAAAAACTCCGTAGCACACTTATACTGGATCAACAGTTGATGTTAAAAAACTAAATCAACATGACCGATGGCGATAATTAAACTTAATTTGAAAATATCGTAAGTCAACACAAATGATGATGATTTACAATAATAATTAGAAATTATATTTAAATAAAAAGTTAAACTCACAAAACATAAGCAGTGTCAGAACATAACGTTTATTTCAACTCTACTGATAACAGAATCCAGAATGTGGTTATAGACTTAAAAAATGATAAAAAGAAGAAGAAAATTATAGTAGGATAAAACCCATTGGAAACGCAAGATAATATGATACAAGTTAAAGGAAACATAAATTACGGGCGATCTGAGTTCGGGAAGTATGGAAGGGGTGAGTTTTTAAGGATAAAACACGGTTTATTTCGATTTCCGGCAAAACTACAAGTCCTATGGAAAAAAGTTAAATAGCAAAGTTGTATGTAATAAAAAGATCTACAACGTTTGTATTTACACTTTTTTCACATAATCTCAAAATTTTTCGATTGAAAATTAG
Organism: Chrysopa pallens; assembly: GCA_020423425.1. Lineage (NCBI taxonomy): Eukaryota > Metazoa > Arthropoda > Insecta > Neuroptera > Chrysopidae > Chrysopa > Chrysopa pallens. Next base: position 38,023,183 of record CM035594.1, read on the forward strand.
GGTGCTTTTTCGATATTTATTCAAAATAAGATGAAAAAATAAATATTTTAAATCAAAAAAATTACAATGTATTTGGAACATAAAAAGGTAAGTTTTCACCAAATTTCGGAGAAAAAATAAAAAACCAAAAACTTGGTTATTTGAATTTTTCGCATAAATTTTGAGGTTATTTAAAAAAAGTGTGAATATAAAAGCTTTAGATCTTTTTATTATCTACAACTTTGCCATTTAACTTTTTTCCATAAGACTTGTTTTGCCGGAAATTCAGATAAACCGAATTTTACCCTTAAGAACTCACCCCTTCCATACTTCCCGAACTCAGATCGCCCGTAATTTATTTTTCCTTTCATTTTTATCATATTATCTTCCGTTTCCAATTGGTTTCATTCTACTGTAATTTTTTTTGTTTTCAAAAATTATCTACCCTGGTATATTATTGATTCATAAATTGTGTACAATAGATGCAATTAAAAGCTACGTTCAGTGACGCAGGATTTAGTTTATCTATTGAGGTGCAAATGTCGATTCTACTTCCGTAAAATTGATGTGTTAATACAACAAAAATTGTTAAAAATATCTAAGTTGTAGAATTTAACAAGTGTTGATAAATCGATATAAAAGCTTTTTCGTTTAATTAATTGTCTTAGAACTATTTCGTTAACGAAATTATTCACGTTATTAAAAAGGGTTGGTTATCACAAATAATTGGATTCTCAACTATATTGTTTAAAAATTATAGTAGAAGAAATCCCATATTTTGTATTCTTGAAAGATTGTTAAACACATTAACAAAAACACTACAGCGTAAAAATAATATATTTTCTCATACTTTTAACATAAATTAAAATTCTTCGTAAAAATATACATATTTTTCATTTAAATAATAATGTCAATAGTAGCTAATCGATAGCATCGATTACTTGTGTTTCTAAGGAAAATAGTTTTATTTTTTATAAATACAACACTTTGTATTGTAATAAAGCCTACTGCACACGATTTAGCTTTATTAAAACTGAAGTCACCATGTGTAATATAACCAATTATTTCACGATCGCAAGAATTGCGAACGGTTTTTGCCTCTGGAATCCATAATTCTCGCATTTTTTTGCATTGATCTTGAATTATTTGTGATGTATTTTGCTGTATATTTGGTGTTGTATTTTCCTCCTACAAAGTTATTAAAAATAAGTATTATTATAATTCTTATTGCTTCTAACAGTATTAAAAATACATTATACAAATGGTGATGAAAATATAAATAAATAAATCAATCAATTAAAAATGAATCGAGAAAATTGTTTCAACTACTGTATTTGAGATAATAAGACTTGGAATCTCAAGTGCACAATAATTTTTTGAAATTATCCCTATATTTTTATTGTAGATTCGGATTTTATAAAGAAATTAAAATTTCGGAAAAAAGATCAGGATACCGTACAAATAATAATTTTATATAAAAAATACTTTTAATTTTTGCAAATATCTTAAAAACTTATTTTTACACTAAAATAAATTTTTTTTCATAAAATCAGATTTTTTGAGTTAAACACAGGGTTCATTTAAGGTTATTTAATTGACCCTCATTTAATCTTATAGGCAGAATAGGCAGGTGCTTGCTTATAAGCATATATGTCATTTACCTTTTGATGTACAGTCTGAAAAGTAGACCGTTTCGTTTTGCGAGACTCATAAAATTTTTGATTGTCCCCATAAGCATCAAATTGACACGATATCAGTTTTTTTCACTGTTATAGGAAGATCATTTAATATTAAATTTAAAAACTATTTTGCCCGTTAAGTGACAAAACCACGGGTCCATTGTTCGACAACCTGAAAATTGTGAAAATAACAATTTTGATTTTGTCAGGCAAAGGATATGCCGTTTGTTGTTCATGTTGGACAATTGATTTTTGCAATTGTTTTTTAATGATCTTCCTTTAACAAAAAACAGGTGTCCATCAACTTTTACGGAAAAGAAAAACTGCCCACTTTTAAGAATTTTCGTAGAGGAGATGAAGGACAGCGGGACTAAAATTAATTGGGCCTTTCAAATGATTAAACTTTTGTGTAAAGCAATTTTCTCTATTCAACTTATTTTTCTGCATATGTCAAGTTAAAAAACACTTATTAGTATAATTTCTCGTATTAATGAGATAAGATATTAATAATGTTTTTTGCAAGAAAATCTACGAAATATGTAACAAATAAATGCTTACCCTACACTTTCGGTTAATTGCTTTTCGTTTCCTTTTAAGTCGTTTCAACAGTGTTTTATGTTCGTTTCGTAATTGTTTTCTTTTTATTTGATTAACATCAATATGTACTTTTTCAAGTACATTACTACTGTTTTTCTGTTTAATATCGTCTAAATTTGGTAAACAAATTACAGCAAACCTTTGAATTAAACCTCTATGTTGTAATTGTAATCTAACAGGTATTAAAACTGCTTCCTGCATGCAATCAATTTCTAATTTTCCATTCTCATCCAATTGATTTGTTTCCAAATAATTCTGAAAATTAAAGATTTGAATTTAAGTTCTGGTGCTAAACTTCTATATTTATATTTATCTTCGATATTTTGTTGTTTTGAAATGACAGCTTAGGTTGAAAGACAACTTTGAAAAGTTTATCAAGGCGTATTTTTATATTTAAGTTTTAAATTTTCATTTTCTCATTGGAAATGTAGTCAGACACCTTTAAAAGCTGTAAATCATTCGAAAAATGCTTAGAAGATGCCGTTTTTTATTGAAACACCTCTTTTTGGCAATCATTTCTAAAAATACCAACTTTTTTCTATGTAAGTTAGGGAACTTGCATTTTTTTTGCAATCGATGTGAAGAGATAATGGGGAATAGAACTACTGCAACAGTTTTTATTGTATCCCCTCTTTTGGAAAAACTTTTAAAGTACCAAATTTTTTTTATAAGCAAGCTAGGAAGCGATATTTATTTTACAATCGATGTTAAGATTAAATACCATGATCAGAAGACATAAGAAAAACTTATGTTTAATTTCAAAATCACCCTTCCATTTCTGTGCAAACAAAGAAGACGTGACTTTGTGTTTATTTTGGAGTGAGATCTACAGTTTACAGAGCTATCAGTCATAAAATAAGTATACCTGAATTTTTTTTAATAATTGAACATCTCTTAGAACGTAAAAATTGTTTTCAATTTGTTTATCAAGCCATTCTTTTGTCAGCAAATTCCAGTTACATAAAAATGGAGAAACAATTCCAAACTTTGTATAATTCACTCGTTTATTTGGAGGGAGTTTAAAATATTTATCCGACAATGAATTTTTAATCCGATCATTTTCAATTTGACCAGCATTTGTATCAGGAGATAAATGAACACCTTTTAAATTTTCAAGAATTAATACACGATCTTCACGTAATCCACCTGCTCGGGCACCCCACATAATTAATGATCTCCAAAGATGTAGTCCCCAACCAGTTGGTAAAATAATGTCGTATCCACTCCCATAACCTATTCAACAATAGATTTCTAATGTTTAAACAAAAATCTTGAGAGGCCTTCAGCTAATATTATTAATAAATACGCTCTTTTTTTAATATTAAATTAATTAACAGCTAGCATAAATAATGATAAAATTGTTAAACTAATCAAAAGCTCCACAATTGATTCCACAAAAGTAGTATATTCTTATTTTATACTTATTGGAACAAATTTATATTTATTTATATTAACATACTATTTCAATAAAGTTTTCTCGTAAAGTCAATAATTTTGAGTTACCAGACATCACGTTTTTTTTTTAAATGAGGCTTATAAAATACAAAAAGACTGATTTTTTCATTTCAGTAGATGCAATATTAACTGGGATATAGCTTGTAGAAGGTGGCGTACCATTTGAGGAAAAGTAGTAACATTTAATGTTAAATTACAAAAACAGTTAAATTAAACAAACTAATTCCAAAAAACCTTATTGAACCTTTGTTTAAGTATGTAACTAACGATGTTATAATGAAAATAAACTGTAATTTTACTTTTTTATCGCAAAAATCAATTTTTGAACCTGTGACGTTACCTCAATCATTGAAATTAAGCGTAATGCATGCAGACTTTATTTTAGTTACCAATAATACATTCTGAAAGTTTTACCGGCTTAAAATTTTTAGTTCAAAAAGAAAAATCGATTTACATCAAATATTAGTCTTTCATTTTATTCAAAAAAAATTATATTCAACATATGTTTAATATTCAATATAAGTTTTTCCGAATTAAAGATACTAGGCAATTTAACTTTACAAAGTCTTGGCACTTAAAATTCCTTGCAAAATAATTTTAGAACCGATTGAACAACTAAAAAATTAAATAAGTTTATTGGTTTATTGAAAAACCTATTCCTAAGCACATTTAGCTCTTATTCCGGTCGAATTTTTTCGCATACATTTTTCAAATACATGAAATGAAAATGGATCAATTTTTATTATAATTCCGCTAGTTTTTGAGCTAATGACTTCCACTAAGACTCATGAAGATTGTTTAACGTACAATAAGAATGTTTAATTAATTTTCTCCGAATTATTATAAATTTGTATGTTATTCAACGTTAAATGCTTAATTGCTAAATGTTTATTGCTAAATTTGAGCTTAGATTGTGGTGGATATAAAAGTTTTACGAAAAAATATGCTAAACAAAAGTTGTTTGTTTAAAACAAACCTGTTTTTTTCTTAAAATTTTTCTTATATTTATTATGGTTAAAAAGTTGGTTCATGGATCCATTGGATCCAATGGAACAATTTTGCTTATTCACGAACTTGATCTAACTTTTTCAAAAAATTTTTCTGTGCGGTCAATATATAATAACTAGCGTTACAAATATTAGACTAAAATTGATGTACTCTAACATATTATATATATCAAGTATAAAAGGTAAAACCCCAAATTTTAAGAGGAAGTGAACATTTTTATTTCTGAGTTTTTGCAAAGTTAAGTCTAGATATTGATGACTTACCCAAATTGGTAGTTTGATTTCCAGGCCTTTGAATAATTATAACTGGTAGAGTAGCTACTTTTTTGAATATGGAATCTTGCTCCCCGGGTACAAGTTGATTACTTTTCAAATCACAAATTTGTGTATTGGTTAGTTGATCTTCTAAACATTGTTTGCGTATCGCAGGATCCCAAATTTGACTAAACGATAAATTATTTGGTAAGGTTGGAATATACGCTAATTCATATTCATCGTTATCTGCTACCGCTTTAGTTCGTTTCTTGGGAATATTGAAACGTGGGTCGCATATAGTTAATCCGATTATAATTCGTGGTGATAATTCTGCAGGCGATGTTACACTTAGCTCATTCCAAAAGTTACATTGCTCAGTATTTGAATTCCGATAATTTTCAAACCAATTATTTTTCGATATATTATTTTCGTTTGCAATTTTAAAACACTTTTTTAAAGTTATATGTGATAAAGGTCCCGTTAATCGAAAACGATTTAAATCTTTACTTAAATTGGTTATTTCCATTTTAGTTTCATTCATACCAATTTTATTTTTCAGCACTTCGAAAACTTCATTACTGTAGCCAGGATGTAACCAAATCCAAAGTGTACGAATGTCATCTTGATTCAAATTTGGTTTCCAAAAAAATGTAGCTTCACCTATTGGCCGATATGGATACGAATTTGGATAATAAAGCACAATCATACCTTCTCTTTGCCCGTTTATATAACATTTAGCCCCTATTCCTAAGCCAGTTTTAGGGCTAGTTATTTCACTGAATGTATTCAGAATTTTATTTTGCATTCCAGATATTTCAATACAATTATAATAAGAAATATCTTGAATTAGACAATGTTGGGCGCTTGCTCGATACAAAGCACGAAAAGATTTATCACAAGGCTTTCCTGGAATTTTATAGCCCCATCGTTCGATCATATGAAATCGCTTTGCATGCCATAAATGTGTTTCAAGCCAGCGTACTCGTGTTTGACGTCGTAAATATTCTTTTTGTAAATTGGCTGGTCTACGTCGATATTTTCGAGAAGGGCGCTTTTGTTTCGGTGGTAATCCAGATTTAATGAGTTGATTTAAATGGCCTTTTCGTAAACGTCTTGGCAATCTTTTGGTATTGTGGCTCATTACACGTCGACGCATATGTATAGGTAACTTTTGAAATATTAATTTTGTAGATGTTGGATTTTGTAAGGAATTTTCCAAAAATTCAATTTCTTGAGCTCTGGCTGCTGCATATTTAAAAATATTGACATCATTAGGAAGGGAATGGTCACCTCCTAATAATGAATCAAATTGTTTTTTTTCGTCTGATTCCATAATTAATAGATAATGATAATTTTAATTGAAAAAAATTATTTATAATTTACTTATTTTTTAGGTTTTGTTTACTACTTTTGAAAAAAACATGCTTTCATACATATTATATACGTTCTGTAAACGATACCCAGCATAGTGGCGACATCGTTGTAATGTTGAATAATATGAAATGTCAAAGTCAACCACAGTTAAACTAACCCCCTCACTTTATTTCTCAAAAATTTCGTTTATGTCAATCATTTGAGAGTCCAATGAAAATCATTAGAAAGTAAATATTTTTCACGGAAAATCGCTTCATTAATTATTAAAAGGGGTTGTCCAGGGAAAAATATTTTCCCCTAAAGGGAAGATGGTATTGATGAAGAAATGGGATGAATTGACACTGGTATTAAATGGTATGGTAGATCAATGGCAACGAGTTAGTGTAAATGTAATTAAGTATTCGGTTTAAGCTTAGAAAAGTATCCAAAGCCGCACATCAGGACTGAGGAAATTCGGTGGACAAAAACGGAAGCAGGGATTGAAAATTAAGGGCTACTAGTAGACTTAATATAACATATAGGATTTATTTTATTTGCTAAAATAATTGATTAAGAATATATTTCTTACGGATGCAATTTTGAAAATACAGTTATACTAATAAGCTCCATTGGATCATTGAACCTACATGTACTATATGTATATTTTTTCATTACTTCCATTAGATTCATTGCCGTTTGATTTATGCCCTAATTCCACTAGGTGTTTTGCCAATGGTGGATTCGTCAGAATTAGACTTTACTATTTTAAATACGTTTAAAATATAGGCTGCAATTACAATTATTTCTTTTTTATTCAAAATATTGGATAGCTTTAATTTGTATTCTAAAGATATGACTTTTTTCAAAAACGATGCATTGAAGCTATGCATTTATTTATTAAGGACAGTTTAAAAGAAGGATTAAAGAATTAAAAAAGAACGATAAAGCAGGCACTCAATTTCTTATATTAAAATAAATTATAAACTACAACAAAAACAAAATGAATAAATGATATTTTTCAAAACAAATGCAATAATCAATGAAATTATATAATAAAATTGTAACCAATGTTAATCATTCTCATTTAACAGTTGATCAATATCTTGTAGGATGTCATTAGAATCTGTGTGTTGGTCATAGCTTATATTATGTTTCTCATCCATTGCAACATCGTCATTATAACTGTCTATTTGATTGTGTGTCTCACCCTGAATATCACACTCTAAATTAGACACTGTTGTTAATTTTGAACCGTTTAAATTATCATTGTTACAAACAGTACTACCATTATCCACCAACCTTTGATCGACAGCATTTTCACTTAGCGAAATTTGAACAAAATTATTATTGGAATTACAATCTGTGATAGATTCACAAGATATTGATTTTTTCCTTTGAATTTTTAATCTTTTACTTTTACAACTGTCCGTTAAATCGGTAGATAATGATCGTTTTAAACGATTTTGTAATTTTTCTTCTTGAGTTATATTTTTTAACGCACGTTCAGCACGAATTTCTTCAAGTGTTTTTATTTTAATTTCAGGTGTCGTAATATTGATTGCACTATTTTTCTCTAACTCGCTTTTAGCTTGTAATAATACATTTTTTACTTTTTCCAAAGTATTAACCTTAGGTACAATACGAATATCTGATGCCTTTCTTTTTCGTATTTCTGTTAACGTTAAAATTTCAAAATCACTATCTTTTTTATCGCGAGTTAATCGCGTTGATATAAGTCTTTGCCGTAAATCTTGTTCGTCATTGTTTAAAGAATCCTGTTCTAAAGAATTCTTATTTCCGTAAAAATACAAAGCTGCTGATGCTTCTTGAATCTTTTCAAGGCGTATTTCTTCTAATGTTTTAACACCTATATTACTATTTCTTGCATTGTTGAATTTAACAGGAGTATTTGATGTACTTTCATTGTCTGATTCTGCAAGAATACACCCACAATTAATTCAAATTCTTTTATAAATGGTTAGTATTTAAATTTTTTAAATAATAAATTTTGTTTAAACTCTCAAATCAAGTGCATTCTTGCAGTTCAGTTCAAATTTAAAAAAAAGTGCAGTGTGTTTATAAGGTCTTAAGTATAGTATAGTTAAAAATAAGTGGGTTTTGTTAGACTTACTTTATTACAAAGTGGCTCTGTTGGAACTCATAATGATCATTTACGCGACACAGAACCACAAAATTTTATAATTTGTATTAATTATTAAATTAAAAAAATTATGAAATTTCACCAATGCTGTATATTGAAAAAATTTTGGCGACCTAAATATTTCATACTTATTTAAAATTATAAAATACACCATTTTTATGGTGAATTTTATAATTCAGATTCAAAACAATGTTTTCTAAATAAATAAAATTGAATCCTTCAAACAATTTAGCACACATCTTACACACGGATTATATTTGATCGCACATAAAACTTAAATCAAAATTAAAATAAATACTAATATATTGATGGATTTTTGAGATTTTAACAATTTAAGCCGCGCAAATTTGTATATCTTAGAAAGAAAACAAACTTTTAAACATATAATTTAGATTAAGCAAGTTGTTTACTACTTCAAATTCACTGGATAAGACTCCATTAACAGAAATTTGCACACACTAAAATGCGAAAAATTAAGTGAAATTCTTTAAGTATTCTACAATACTTAAGTATTAATTACTTATTAAGTATTCTACAATGTAAATGTTAATTACATCGTAATTTTTCAACTCATCCAGTTTTAATCGAAATAGTATACTATCCGAGATACTGGAAATGATAAAAATTATGAATTTTGAGTAAAACACGAAAATAAATGAGTGTAGATTTTTGTAGAAAAGAACTTGTTTAATTTAATTTACATACGTAGAATATCTTGCTTTCATTACTGTAAACATACGGTAATCACATTTTTTATTTTAATTATCTAGTCCAACAAAGCAATATCAAAGTATTTTAGCTAAGAAAATTTAAAAACTTAAAAAAATCAAATTTAAATTTACAACTTGCAGTCTTTTGCACCCAAATAGAACCACTTTATATTAAGGTAAGGGTTTTTTGTTCCACTGCACTGTACCTGAAAGACGTTGTAAAACATTTTAGAGGCATCCTTTGTCTGATTTTGCAAGAATACACATGGCTTTTTTTAAATTTTCGTACAAATGATTGATATTTTAAATGTTTTTATAAATAAATTTTGTTTAAATTCTCAAATCAAGTGCATTCTTGCAGTCCAGTTTAATAAAAAGAAAAAATATATATGTAAATAATTGACAGATATCGTTTTTTAAGGTATTCTTTTATTCTTTTTTCTTTAATGATCATCAGTTTATAATTTTCTTTTAATATACTCTCAATTTGTAAAAACAAAAAATTAGTAACAAGTTTTGTAGGAAGGTATTTTTTATCATAAAAAATCGTTAATCGTTTCCCAAATGAACCTCATCCAGTAAAATTAATTCAATAGACAATATAAGTGTGGTTTTACAAAAAAAAAAAAAATGATATATATAATTTACTTTGTTTTCCAGTGGAATAATTAACACAAATTCAACATATGAACACTATTAAATTTTCGATTTTTTCGTCGTTATTTCGATCGCTTTGTTCAAGTGTTTTCATGTATTTATTAATCCTCACAAATTTACACAATTTACAATATGTGATATAAAACTAATGAGCAATTAAATAAATAATAACATCATGGTTACATAAAAATTATATCTATGTTTTATTTTTTTTATTATTTTTTTTTTTAATTATCACAAATGTACTACTAAATATTGTTTTAACAGACAGACGTGTTTTTTTTAAATACGTATTACATAATAATTTATGCAACCAAAGTACGTACTACGCACCCATCATCAGCTAATTATAAAAAATGTGAGAGCTATTCTTGCTCTTGGCAACTTCTCTACTTAATTGATACCATTTATATATTCTTATAAATAATAGCTATAGCTGTGTAGATCATAAATCATTTACTGAAATTGTGAATTTCATGAAGAGAATGTGCTCTTTATGAAATTCACCCATTAGATGTAATAGCAGATCTGTATCATGTGCGTAAAATATTTGCTTATTTCATGTTAAGGTGTGATTTCAACTTTAAAATATATATCACTATGATATAACAGATTTCATAAAAAGCTCAATCAATAATGCACTCGCCTTCATTAAATCCTTAAAAAATTGAGTAAATATTTTATGCAGATAATGGAAACAATTTATTTACATCAAGTGAAAGCAATTCATAAGTGCATATCCAATTCATGGAATAGACAACTTCACTAAATGATCACGACTAATACATATATATGCATATATAGAAATACACATATATACAAGGGAGACATAATTCATGTCATAATGAATAAAATCATTCTCAACTAGAAATACTGTCAAAATTAAGGCTTGTTATTGTGTATACATCAACCTTTACACCACATTCTTAAACATAAATAATTTTTTTCTGGGTAATTTGAAAAATCCGTAATTTATTTCGATTAAAATTAAAAATGTTGGTATTAGTCTAATGTATTTAGATCAGAGACCACTGTCAAGTTTTTGAAAGAAATATGTCTCGAAATTTTTGGGAAACCTAAAATTTTCAGGTACTAATTTTGTACCTGCTGACTTTCAGTTGCCTTCTAACATATCGGAAATGCCGATATACATCCGTTCCTGTTTCGTTTTTCAAAAAAAGAAATAAGACCCGCAATTATAATAAATAATAATTTTATTGCTTACATATATATTTTCAAATAACCAATGAATTGTATGTAGGTATTATTTGGTAATTTTCGAATATAATCTGACTTTTTCGAATACAATTTTCAAGATGACGATTCGATACCATAAAGTTCTTTGAATTATTAAAAATAAATTTCTTGCGTGAAAAATGTAAAAATATTACTCATCTCAGATTCTGACACAATCGTATATTAAAATAAATTGGACGAAATTATTAAGAAATTCTGTAGTAGAGACTTACCAAGTCCGAAGAAACATGTATTAAAATCAAATTATGTTACTCTGATATAAAGAACTTCTTATGGTCACATATTATTCCTTGATATTTCCAGAATCTTTATATTCGATAACACATACAAATTTTTAAGGTTATCCTGAATAAATTCTACTTTTTAATTGAATAAAGTAATTTTTATCATTCTCCCACAATGAAACTAAATTTTTCTGGCTATTTACGGCGGAAAAAAGTGAAGGAAAACAAAAAAAGTCGCATTCGCATCTAATCCTATAAACCTCCAGAACGACAAAATTCTCAAATATATTTAAATTTTCAAAGTTATATTGTCCACGTTTTTATTAGAAATTTTTCTTCGAACTTTTGCAATTTTTTTAAAATTAATACTGCAGAGAAAACTAATTATAAATGCAAATTATAATTTTGTACAACTTTGATCCTAAATTCTTTTTTTAAACAGGTACGGAAATACAATTCAATATACATTCAATTGTTCAAATTCAACTTGATTGTTAACTCTACACAGTTTTATTTATGGAAAAATCTCGAGATGACTTTTTTCCAAAAACTTTTTCCTAAATACACTATACTATAATATACTAGATGAAAACGATTCTTAACATATTTATTTATAAATTTTGTCATATTTTTTTTAAACTGTTTTAGTTGTGAATAAGTTTTAAATTCGAGTGGCGGCAATTTTTATTGAACAATTTTTTCGAGATTCTTAATTGTATATTTTTTTTAAGTACAATTTATTAGTTATATTCACATAACATACAAAAAATCAATTTTTGTAAACCAAAAAGGAAATTAATTGTTGCAAATTACATTCATTATTATTCATATATATATTTATATATGGCAGTGCCTAAATAAATTTTTGTTATTACAAAAAAAAATATACATAATTGCATTATGGCAAAGTTATTGCCAAAGTAATATATATAATGTATAAAATATAAATAACAATTGCACATTTATAAATTACGAAAAAAATAAACATTTTCCTATAATTCGTAGCTGCAGCATTTTGAAACAAAAATTTTAACAAAAAAAAAAAAAGAAAAAAATCTCAACAATAAATAAATTATGATTAAATAAATAAATATTTAGAACTGTTAGAGAATGCACTTCAAGAGAAATAATAAACAAAATTCTATTTAGAAAGTGACACAATATCTTCTAACTGATTTAAAAAGAAAATAATGTATAATTAAACAAATTTAATACAGCCACAGATAATTTTATTATATAGTGTCGAATCTTAAAACAAAAAAAAAAAAACAAATTTTTTTCAAATTAATCCTACTTGGTACGAATTTTACAAAAAATGATACGCAATAAGAAATAATTTGTAAACTGTCTACTAATTCAAATTAATTAAACTAAATTAAATGGATATACTTACAAAATAAATTTTGCGAATTCGTACAATCATAATACTAAATAAAAGGAAGAAAAACGAAAGAAATCTAAAGTTAGATTGAACCGAACTACACAATTCAAAGCAAAATAAGATATTTTACAATTAATATTAAAAAGAAAGAATTCTAATTAATTTTACTATATATAATTATGAATAAATTCACTTTGATTAATCAATAGCCTTAAATATAATAAGAGAAAAGGACTTCGTTTAGTTTGATATTTTTTTTTTGGAAAAAAAATTATCTGTGACGACTTGATAAATTTAATATTGTAAATGTAATTATATTTAAAGCATCACAGTTTTAGGATTAATGTGATGAAAAATTGTCAAAAAATATTGATTCTAAATGAAACTAGTACTGTAGAACGTACAAATACACGTGAACGTTAGCATCAGAGCATATCAGTTCCAACTAACAAATTCAATTCAAAGAGGTATGTTACAAAAATTTGTTTTATATCGATAACATCACTTGATTTAGTTCAAAGTAAAGTTAAGTTACTTCTAAGTTTTGCTTCAATGAATATTTATGGTATTGTTTATATTTGTGGTAGATTTGAATTATTGTGTTATGTATTACTAGCTATTTAATTTACACAGTGAAGGTAAAGCTAGTACAGACGCATACCTTCTTCGAAGTTCACAACAAGTGGATCAACAGATGGTGTTCCATATGTTGGTGGTTCAGTGTTAGTTTGACTAATACGGCGGGATGTCGGTCGTGCACATTCAATTTCATTATTAGACAATTCGCCAGCGTGTTGATTATTTTCCATTGCTAAAAATGATCCCTTTGATTTAATAACGTAAATATGTACTTGATTTTTGTTTAATTAAGATAACTGAATAAAGCCACCAATACAATCTATTCAAATCAATTTCACATTATTGATTGTACCTTGACGTCTATTCCAGTCAGACCGCTCATTTTTCTGGTCATGCGTACCTTCAGCAGGAACCGGAGGCGGTTCAACATTTACTGGTTCTCGTGGATTCTTATGTTGGAAGGGACAATGAGGTTTACGACATCCACTAGGTTGAGTCTCCCAATAACATGGTATTGCTTTACGATTTTTCTGCAATAATTAAAAAAAATATATATATTATAAATTACCATCAAAGTAACGAGTATTGATCGTATCCTACCTAAATTCATTTTTAACTGCGTTGTGAAATTTTTATAATTTTAAGTCCGCTATTCATAAGCGTATAATGTGATTTATATAAATGACATATAAGAGAACATATATTAATGATGATAAAGAGACTTATCAGAATTTTCGCAGAGGTAAAACTTTATATATAAATCGTAATTAAGCTACAAAAATAATTTATGTATCGCTAATATATAGCTTTTATGTACGTACATTAATTAAGATAAAGATCCATAGCGAAATTTTATTAAAAATATGACTTATTAAAATACTCGATGGGCACAAGGACCTGTATATTTGTTATCCGAATTATTTATACTTTTATTAGAGTAACTAAAAACGTATATATTCATTATTATCGCCTTAGAGCTAAACTGAAAATTTTAAATTATTATTTAGGTTCAATCTCGGAAGGTCGAGTACATTTGATTCTTGAATATCGTTGTAACGGCATTTTCAAAAAGAGCTTCCATTACAATTGGTAATTTTTTATTATATTCAAATAGTAAAAACGATACAGTTACAAAAATAGTGTTTTTACAAACCACAGAAATTATAAAACAAATTAAAATGAAATGGCTTTAATGGTATAATTTGTCCAAATATAATGGTTTCAAATTATGTAAGTCAATAATATTTCCATAAGTACTTTTTGGCAATTGGTAATTTTTGAGATAATTTACATGATTAATAGCATAGTTTCTACATTTTATTTATACAAAATTAATTCTACTCTATGGATAAATTTGATTGCATACAAATTACGATTGTTTGTCCACCATTTTAGATCAACGCATGGGATAATTTCGAATTTGTTTGAAATGTCGTTTAACCGATATAAACTAAAAATACTTTCATAATTGTTTTCAAAAATGAAAGATTTTGTGTATGCATCAAAATGACCCTTAGTGTTCTTCGAAGGTTAGATTAATTATAAAACTTACCCTAAGTTCCATATGACGAAAATTGCAATGTTGATTTAAGCATTTTCCTTGTTGCCAATACGAGCACATAGTTTCACAGCCTAAAGCAGAGGGTTCGTGGCGAAAAGTGCAGTTGTCACCCTACAATAATCAAACATTAACATCTTCATTTTATAGTAACAAATTTAAGAGTTTACCTTAGTGCACGTTGAATAATAATAAAAATAGCAATCATTGTTTTTTCTAGGAGACTCCATTGCGGTTAATTTATGAAAAAAATTATCCAATTGTTCCCTAAAATAAAATAGGTGGCTTAGATACAGTAATAAGTAGGTCTTCAATATTAAGTGAGGCTAAAGTATTTTCATTATTCAAGTATGATTTAACTAACATGTATTTACATGTACAATCATAAATTAAGTAAAAATAAGCACTATTTATCACAAATTAAATAGAATTTACACATTTTAACTCCTTTTTTTTAAAACAGCATGGGCAAGCTATGTATATGTACCAGTAATATGGACGAGGTATGTCGATGGCAAATGTCGAATTTGGCATAACGAAAATTATGATTTTAAACGAAAAATATATCAACCTCACTTAATATGTTGTTTGTTTACAACAAAAATATGAAATAAACTAAAAATAATGACAACTTACTACTATGTACTCGTCACTTGTCCCAGGCGTCGTTTAGTTACTCAGACACTACTGTCATCTGTTTCCGGTCAATTATATTTTCATTTGTCACTTATTTAAATTTTATACAAACTAATGCAAATGCTATTGTATAATAAATATTTAAAATATTTTTCACCGTATTATTTTTGCATTTGTTTTCTCAATCAAAGAATCCTTTTATTCAGACGATCTAAATTGAATCTTTTAAGTAAAGAAAATAATATATTTATAATGATTTAAAAAACCATGGTAATCATGTTTTATTTAAATAACTATAAATATAAAAATGTAATGTTATATGTAACTAACAAAAAATACATTCGTAATCCTGCTAAAAAGATCTCGAATAGTTGAAAACATAATAGGTGCATAATTAAAAAATATTTACGAAATTTATAATATTTAGGGGCATCAAAACTCAAAATGTACTTTGTAAGCCTTGATAATTTACTTTAATAACTATTCATTAACTTTAAAAAATAACTATTAAATTTTTTTATATTTCATTTTAGTGAAGTATTTAAGTAATTTGCGTTTAAATATAATCAAAATTATTTAATAAAATTAAAAATCTGCTTAAGAAGCATAAGTTAACACTGAATTCTAATTTTAAGAATCATATAAAGTAATTCTTTAAGTTTTAAAAAATGCGCCAAAATAATCAACGTCCACTTCGATCACGGTTGTAGTTATTATATGACTGACTTCAATCCCCCTCTTTACATCGACTGATTTGAGCTAACTGTTGGCGATAATAATATGTTTTCGCCACGATTGCAACGACTGTGGTCGTCAATTGGAACGGTTGAATGCGGTTTTACTCGCCAAGTGGATCGCACTGTTGAAAGCTCTTATTTTGGATTGTTCTAAATAACGTTGTCGTATTACTATAGCTATACTCAATGGAATTTATTTATAATGCGCATGTACAAAAACTTGTTCACTGTGCATGTTTCATTACAATAAAAAGCAAGCTAAAACAGCTAACTAATTTAAAATTTGTCATAAACATTTTTTTAATTATTGCTCTCGCTATCGTTAAATAAATTGATATGCGTAGTAAATTATTTCGCACTTAAGTGCATTAAAAAAGACGCTAGCGAACACATCCAATAACTTCGTATGCCGTACATTCGCACGCAAGCGCATGCAAGCCAATTTTGACATTTATGTCAAAATTATGTCCGTATATATCGAAAATGACTTGCAAACGCTATCCAACAGATGACTTACAATTATGTAGAACGAGCTGTGATAAATATACAGCTATTCAATGATAGATACTATACTTACCCCATATGATATATTATAGTATACGTATTTGTTATCTCATGACAATTATCCAAAAGCGAAAAATATTTCAGTTGAAAAAAGCGAACTTTTTATAATGCTGGAATCTATACTCAGTTTCTTGATTATGGAAATTGTTTTTTTCTGCCATTTCTTCGCATTTGAGTAAATTTTTTAATCAGTCTCGTCTATAAATAATTTTCTATTTTTAATCTAGTTTCTCTAAAAAGTAAAAATAATTTTTCACTATGTTATTTATATACATGGACGACTATGGAAATGCAAGGTGCTAATGTATTTTATATTTAAAAACATTTATACGTTAATATATAGAGGAAGCGATGAAAGTTAAACGCAAACTAATTTTATCATTACATTCCTTTATTGTTTCATTACTTTGTATTATCATTGAATTTATATGTCCTTTTTTAATTTTCAGGCCTCTAATCTCATCGGTATCTCAGTTTCCAAACACAAAATTTCTAAGATTTGTATCGAATAAAATGAAGATTTGTATAAAAGATGGAAATAATTGGAATTTTAAACCATGTAATAAAAAGGTTCAGAAAAACTCGACTCAATCAAAATTAGTATTTATTGCATTCAATTCCAAAAAAGATTTAAAGCGAACTACATAGAAAATTCTATCACTCATTACGTTTAAAATATCACTTTTCTTCTAATAATAATAATTTGTATTATTTAATTATGTATATTTAAATAATATTTCATTAAAAGTGATCCATTTTAATTATTTGGCATATTTAAAATCATTTTGATATCATTATATTATAAATATTGGATATTGCGTTTTCGGAATGTATAAATAATAAGGTAGAAATAAATGTAGCGTCTTCATCATACGTACCTAGTTCTTATTCTCATTGCGAGAATCAAGGAATTAATAGAATGTCATATGTTAATTCATAAAGTTATTTATTAATGAGCTAAATTTAAACTGGAACTATGTTTCAAAAAAAGAAAAATGTTACTAAGAAAAGTTGTTTGGTTTAATAAATGAATATTTTTTATATTTGTACTTCTTTTTCTTATGGTTTACGTCTAGAATACGCCATTCGCACTTTATCGCGCTATCTCTTTTTGATTTTAATATATCTTGACGACGAATGGGCGGACGGAGAGACGTAAATGGACTAATTAAGTGATTGAATAAACAACCATACCAAACGTTGCAAATTTAAGCCTAAATTTAACATACTCTCATAGATACATTTGTATTTGTGGTATAATGACTTTACTGTATTAACTACATTAGTTACCTTCGTAAATAAGAAAGGGGAAAAAGAATTATACCAAAAATCAGTCCAGAAACAATCGGATTATTAATATTTGAACTATTTACAATTTATTGATAGAATATGGTTCTTAAATTTTACAAACTCAAATACCTCCAGTGCCTTAATACAAGGAACCAAAATTTTGTTAGGAAAAACCAAAATTATATCAGAAAAAAAAGCACCATAACAAAAAAATATAGTATGAAAATACAACTTGCTAAATTTAAAAAATAAAAAATCTCCAGCATAAGCTAAATTAAGTACATTTAAAAATGGCTTGTTTTTCGATCTTAAATCGCTTATATAGCACGATCAAACGAAGCATTTTCAGAAAAAATTATTTTTGTCCAATATACTTAAAACAATCATCTAAAGCATACTTTGTTTTTTGTAATTGAATTTAAAGTTTGAAAAATTATTCAAAATTTATTGTTAGTTTTTAGCATGTAAAAAACTAAAAAGTTGAATTATTATATATTCATGATAAAATTTCTTTGTAATTTTTATAGTGTTCGATAACTAGTGCTCTTGTTCTATGGGCTCTTCGATAACTAGAGCTCACATGGGAGTTTATTTTTCATCTGTAACTTAAGATTTGTAACGAGCTATTTACTTTCAAAAGAATGACTTAAAATGGCTCACTTATAATGAAAGAATAAATTACATACTTTTAGCAATTTACAATTTATTAAACGTTTCAATTCAAATGCAAATTGTATTCTGTAGCACCTTAGTAAGTATTCTGGACCATAAATATAATATCCTTATTAATTAAATATATAGCTTTTCATAGAGAATTTTGAAATTCATGCTACTCGAATCAATAATATTTTAAGTTACATTTTGTACAGATATAAACTAATACATATTAAATAAATAAAATTAACTAACAAAAAATATTCCAATTAAAAATTAGATTCATTTAAATGTTAGGAATTCAGCCTTTACAAAAATATTTTTTATAAAATATCAGTTATAATGTTTTTTGTTTCTTGCTTCAGCTACTTTCAGCTATATAGCGATTAACCAAACAACAGTACATGCTAGGTGGTCACCCATCCAAATACTGACTATGAATGCTTAACTTTATTGATTGGTCAAGGTCTGTAATTACGTTACGTTAGTCCGGGGTCTTATAATGATTTTTATACAATTTTTTTTACATAATTATGCTTTCATAAGCCAAAAATTAGTACATTATAAATAATAATAATCAACACATAACTTCCTCGTGATGTATGAATATGTTTACTTAAGTAGCTATATATCCGTAAATAACCATTTTTAACATTTTAATCACATAAAATTTTCTGTTCCGATGTTTACTCTTTTCTAAATATTGATTTTTTAGAATAATCGATTTCAACAAAAATTAAATTTAAATAATTAAATCAATTTCATTAAAAAGATGCAAATTTTTTCAAAAAACTCTTGATACCCCGTTTCTCTTCTTCGTCCTGGTTCTTTGTATAAAGTTTTAGTAATTAAATTGTTAATGAATTTAGATTGATTTGCACACAGCTTTTTTGCTTATGGACACGATGGTAGAATATAATAATATAGATGTGTTTAGGACCTATCTACTTAATGTTAACCTTTTGTGATTATTTTATGTTAATTCAGTCGATAAGCCGCTAGATATCGCATTATTCGAGGGGCAATGCTTACATGGGCATCACAATACAATATATTATATATACATATTTTACGTCATATAGAGATGCTTAGCATGATGTTAAGAAGACCGTGATTAAAAATACCCAATCGATGGTTTTTTGTTCATTATCGTGATTTAAAAAATATTTCATTGTAACTGGACATAAGATAATTTTTTATCACTAATATTAATGCCCTCAAATAACTAATTAATTATATTCAATAAATATTATTATTTTAATAAAGAAATTTTTAATTTTAAAATATTTGTTTTATTTGTAACATATAAAAAAATAAAGTGGTTTTATATTAAAATTTTCAATATTTGGAAAATTTTTTTTATAATTGCAACTTTTTAAATCATTTTCAATAAATAAAATTTATTTGCATATTTGATAATCGTAAATAATAGTCAAAGAATAATTTTGATGCTGTAATACAATATTTTATTTAAAAAAATTAAAACTATATTTTAAATGTACCCACAAAATTAAAAATCGGTCGAACTGACATAAAATTAGCACAGAATTTTTTCTTCCTAATCTCTCCTATATGTATATACCTATATAGTCTTCCACCGTGGCTTATGGGCGCTGTATATGATCAGGAACAGATTAAGGACCTCTACAACTAAATAGTTTATATTAAACAATGAATAATTTTAACACATTTGTATAAAATTATTTACATTTCAAAATATAAATACAAATTTTGATTTAGTTAAAAATATTCAAATTGCACAATTCCAAAAAATATAAAAATATAAAAATGACTTTTAAAATTTGAAAACTTGATTTGAAGAATTTAAGTTCTATTATTTACACAAAAGAGAATCCGAGATATTTTAAGAAAATCATACACCAAATTCTTTTTTTACTTGATAGATATCGTAGAATGAACTGTGCTGTTTAATAGCCGTGTAAATTTACTTATTTTCAATTTTTATTCATTGTAATAAAAGCCCGAGAAGTGAGCGTTTTTGTCTTTTATCAACCTTAAAGTACTAGGTACGTATTCTTTCAATATGCTTCCTAGCAATTTAATAAGATTTAGTGTATTTTGGACCTTAAATGGTGAATTTTGTCGAAAAACATACTTTTTCTGATTGTTTTAACAAGTGTGATTATATAGAAACTTCAAAAAAACCGTCGAAAATTTAAAATATTTGTTTTTGCTGTTTGTGTGTTTTCTAGGATAATTAAGATCTAAATAATTCCTACGTACCCTTTGAAAAAATCGAAAATTTTTTTTGCTCCCAATTTGGACAAAATGTTGGATGCACAGTTTTTGAGATATCGCTAGAAATCCGATTCAGAGGATTCATTTGTCGGATGTATTTCATGCAAAATCTCGAAAAATAGTCGACCGATCATAAAATAAAGATTATTTTTGAATATTTTAGACCCCAATTATCCTAGAGAACTCATAAACAGCGAACAATAAATTTTGAAATTTTCGTTTTTAAGATTTTCTTATACAATCGCAAAAATTTTTGAAAATTTAAACAAACTACAAATCAGTTTTTTGATAGTTCATAATTTAGAATATAAAAAAAAAGTAGAATTAAAAAAAAAAAAAAAAAACATTTCATTAATTTGGACATTAATTTTTAGTTAATATATTGCTCTTAAATAATTTTCAGTTATAAGAAAATCGAGAAAATCAAAAACATTTTTTCGCTCCGGATTTGGATGAAATATCTGTTTTAGAGAAGTTTTTAGAGGGATGTGTAGTGTAGTGTATGTAGTTTTGGAGATATGACTAGAAATCCAAATCTGAGACTAATTTATCGGATGTATTTCATGCAATATCTCGAAAATTAGTCGACAGATTGGAAATAAATATTATTAACACTTCATTAAATTAAATACTAAATTTAAGTTAATATATTTTTAGCAATTAACTTTTCAGCTTTTAGAAAGTAGTTGCAACGTACACGGTTATTTACAACATTAATGCCCGCTTCTCCAGTAAACGCAAACGAATCAGACTGATTGATAGCAAGCTATTTCTCTACACCATAAATGTGTCAAAATATAAAAATCAACCTTTAAAATATGCTTGCATTTTTTTGTCGCTCACCTCTTGGGCTGTAATTTAAAAACAAAAAACAACATTTTGAACTTTTAATTGATAAATTAATTATGTTCATTTATAGATACGGGGAGTATAACTGCTCCTCTTCGAACTTGTAGGTGAACGGATAATTTCTGACATTGAGTCATAAGAAATAAGTTCAAATTTATGTAAAAAAAGAAATGGATGTAGTTACTATCAGTGATCTATTATTATATTTTCATTTGTGGGCCGATTTCAATTTTTATCCACAGTACATAAACCATAT
Organism: Chrysopa pallens; assembly: GCA_020423425.1. NCBI lineage: Eukaryota > Metazoa > Arthropoda > Insecta > Neuroptera > Chrysopidae > Chrysopa > Chrysopa pallens. The sequence continues at coordinate 38,045,280 of CM035594.1, forward strand.
TTTTAACAAGTTTTATATTCGTTATAATGAACTACCTTATTTGAATAAATTAATAAAAACAAATATAGATCAGGTCTTTCTTTAGAATATCATGTTTCAAGAAATGTATTATTTGAATTTCCTTTATATTTCTAAAATTTTTTTGTTTGTTAAAAACGTACTCTATCATTTGAACTTTTTTTACATGGTAAATGACTAAAACTATACACACTACGTATAATGAATGTTTAGTTTATACTTTTATAAGTTTTAATTTTAGAGTAATTTAGAACGAATGCAATTAACATATCACTAAAAATTTAATGGTCTTTTTACAAAAATCCTACCACCAATATGATTGATTAATAACGATGACGACACGATCTATCTGTATAGGTGATTTTTAAGATCCACTCTTGGGTATTTTGACTTATTTAATACCCTGAAAAAAGTGCTAAGTTTTTTGGTTCATTATTTACTACTAAAAGACGATTCGGATCAGACAAATACGATACATTTAACAATATTGCTTTTAATAATACTAATATTAAATTGATGTTTTTTTTTTTTTTTTTTTTTTCTAACAAGATAATTTAATAAAAATTACAAAAATCAGTTGTTCGTGCCATCTTGGTTAAGTTTGCGGATTTTTTACCCAGAAGTCCAAAGCTGTTTACAGTAAAGTACTTCAAATATTATATTCTACCCGAACTTTTTTAAATTTCATAATTTCAAAATATAATTTATTTATCACACGCTATAATTTTTTTTCTCTATAATTTCGGTATTCAAACCTTTTAATATACAACAAAATTTTATTGCTTACTCTACCATAGTAACAAATAGATACAAACAACCGTTGTTAAATAGTAAGATCCACACACACAGCCGAACTATAACCAGTCAAGTTTTTTGTATCAAACGAGTATGCAATGTGTTATATTGTTTCAGGAGCTATAAAAGTTAACATTGCCTCATACTGATTTCGAATAACTTAGCAATTGCATATATGAAAACTTTTTCGTGCCCAAGGTTGAGAGATTTTTGTGTTTTTTTACAGTTAAATAAAAATTGATTGATTGAGTAATAATAAATTAATAAGAATAATAAATTAAATTTTTTTCAACCTTTCTTTCCATTCCATTTTAAAAGAAACGTAAAATTTAGAAACACTTGACTTTATAACAAAATAACATCCACTCGATACAGACCAAGTTAAATACCAGAAAATGGTACATAATGTGGAATATCAGAAGATTTTATATTTTCTTCGTCTGATCAGAATTTGGCTTTGAATCGATAAAAATAGAGTGAATGTATCAATGTATAAAAATGAATATGAACATGAGGATTCATTTGAATGAACAAGCAAGCTACAGAAAGTAGAAAAAACGAGTATTAAAAATTATTGGATACATTTTTTTTCAAACTAATAAAATATAACAAAGTAGCGATATGCATAACTTCAGCTCGTCTAATATATTTGCATATGTTATATCATTTCCACTATTTTGCTAATCTATCGTGCTGTATCCGGCCTTATGAATTAATAAATATAAATTAAAATCCACAGTTTATTTTAAGTGTTGCATAAAATAAAATTGAAGAATGAAATATACATAACATTCTGACACAATTTTTCTCTCAAAAATTTTAACGGCAAAAAATGTCATAGTTAATATTAATTTGGCAAACAATAAATATACAATATTAAACATTCAATATACAAAAAAGAAAAAAACTAACAAATATTTAAATTAAAATATACTAAATTTGAAATTAACATCAATAGAATGGAGAATCCCTGAATATTTATTATTACTTGCATCAAAAAGAAATTAAACAATTTTTTTTAAAAATAATTTGTTTACATCTGCATAATTACTTAATTTGCAGAATTAATATATACTATTTTTGTTTTCACAAAGAAAATATCGTTCACTAACATATAAAATTTACAATTTTATTTAAAAAAAAAATTAATAATTTATTTAAAAAAAAAAAAAAAAAAAATTAAACTGGACATTGGTATTTTAAACACTTTAAAAGATTACTACATAGTATTTAATATTATTCAACAAACACAGCTTTTTTTTTTAAAACCAGTATAATAATTTATACTTTAAATATGGAATTCATAACAAGTACAAGCTTTATATGAAACAAATGCCGTAAAGTAAACTTGTTGGAAATTTCAGCGTTTTAATGATAAGAAACTTTTTCCACTTGATAATTCGTATTACATGTGTTCTGCAATAAACATTTCAGTATACACATTTTAAAATTTCCTTAATAACAAAAAAAAAAAATTTTTTTGAACGGTTGTCTGATTTGAAATATGCTATTTAGAATTACGGATTCAAAATGAATCATTAAAACTTCTATTGACAATTTCCTTCAGGTTTATGAGACTAAATACTCGCATTGAAAAATAGTGAATGGATCATACATCATTTTTCAATAATTGAATTTAAAATAATGGTATTTTTAAATATTAAAAAATCTTTAACAAATTCAATAAAAACAACCAAATTTCACAACTCATACCAATATCGTACATAATATAAACTTAAAAAAAAACAACTTTAATTTAAGAATTTTGAATGCAATAATAAGTTAAATCTAAAACTTACATAAAAAAACAAATTCATTGTGCTTTTGAAACCAAAGCCTACAATCACTGGATTATCCATTATAGATAAATTATGTTTGTGTTTGGGATCATAAAAAATGCGATTGAGTTTACGTATATTAAAAGGCTATGTTTTTATCTTTTTATAGAATCATTTCAAACTTCTTATATAAATGGTAGAGCAGTTCAGTAATTATAGTTTATTCTTACAAATGTCCGTAACTTGTGATACGTAACTGATGCAATTTAACCAAAGGTGTAACTCTTTGTAGTATGCTTTTTAGTAGCCTTTTTATTCTAAAATGTAGAATTGCAAATAAATGCTGTAAATATACGTCAAATTTAAAGAAATTAACGTTTACGATTACATTATCCTCACAAAAAAGATAAACTATAGTTTTTGTTTCTTTGTGTCCTGAACTAAACGATGATGTTTTCAGAATATACATTTTGTATAAAAAAATATGCAAAATAAACAATTTGATTTTGTTGCATTTAGGTGCTTCAAAATAATTATTTTTTATTTTAAAAAAATGTACCTCTCAAATAAATGAAGTTTAAAATTAAATCATGCTAAATTATATAACAAATAATATTCAGAACATAAAAATTAAACTGGTAAGTTTAGAAATTTTGTTATCTCTCTCTGTTATTTTCCCACCTTGTTTAATAATTCCTTGTATCACGATTTGACGTTACATTTAATTACAAGATTCTAGACTTCAAATTGATCGCCAATGAAGTTTAACTTTAAAATTGTTTTAAAAAATATTATAATATAAATTCCACGTTGCAATCAAAATATTTTTTAACAATAAAAATATCCTAAATTTGACATTGATTTTTCTAGGGAAGGTTTATGAATAACGAGATTCCATATTTTCTTTAAATAATAAATTTAACTGTTTTTGGTTTATAAAATTAAAAGACTTTCTAATTCCATTTTTAAAGTTTGCTTTGTATATTGAAAATAATAAAAGTTAATTATTATGCTTCTTCCCCGTACAGCAGTTTGTACAGTCAAAGCAGCACTGCTATCTTTTGTTATTTAACTTTTCAGAATGTAATTCCACATAGCTCAATTCATGTGTTAAATCACGTATTCTATCTAACAATGATTTCTTTTCATCTAATAATTTTGCTAAATCATCTTGTGTTGCTGATAGACATGATCGTAATGCATCAGTTTCTTCTTGTGAGCGCCGTAGTTTACGATTTTCTTCGGATACACGTTCAAACGCTTTTAATTGTCTCCTAAGTTCATTATTATCATTTTTTAATTGTGATGCCGTTTGTTTCATTTCTTCGAAAGCTCTGTATAAATTTTCAATATCTAAAAAAATATGTGTTAATTAACACAATTTAAGCTTTTATTGCGCCGAATCTAAATAGTTTATCAAAATATGTTTCAAACAAAACTTGTTTATTTTTATGAACAAATATTCTTCTCTTATCTCTTATGCTTTAAAAGATGAGTAATGAACGCATGGGACTCAATTGATCAATTTTGCTCCTTCATGGAGTTAAACTAACTTTTGAGGTCTATAACACGCTATTAAAATTTCAGACCGCTATATTTTAACGTTTATGAGTTGATTTCGGACGGATAGACATACAGACGAAAATGGATTAATTAGATGATTCCATTGATAACTTCAATATTATCTATTGGTTCAAACATTAGACTAAATTTAATATACTTTTATATATTCTGTATATGTTAGATATAAAACTATAACTTTTATAATTTTTGTTCGGAACCAAAAAAACAAAATAATTAAAAAAGAATTACCATTGTTATCCATTCTGTTCGGAGTTGTTATTTCAGGATTTGTTAAAGGCTTTGAAGGTTCTATTACGATGACACCATCTGAATCTCTTGATAAATGTAACTCTTGAATTTTTACATTAATAGGAACTGGCCCAGGTGATGTAATATTATTAGGCGGGCGATCTTCATTTAAATTTATACTCAAACATTGTAAATCAATCTATATAAACAAATTTATTATTAATACATTTTTATGCATTCTGAAATTATTTTAGAAAGAAAATATTAGTCATATTCCTATTAAAAAGTCTGATTACATCATTGCGATTAAATTCAAAACGATTCGAAAAAATAGTCAGCTCCATCTTTCAAAATGGTGTACTCTCTAAAAAAGTTTTGGCTATTTCACAAGAGGCTACAGTTAGATGTACACTTTATAAGATCCTATTCCTATAAATGTTGAATAATATTTATTGATTTATTATTTACCTTTACTGGTACAGGTTCTCTAATTACTTCATCTTCTAATAAATCCACCAAACCGTTTATTGTGCTCATTGATAAATCCAAATCTATGTTACTCACATAAACTTGAATAAAATCTTTGAATAATTTTGTAAACGACATTTTTTCTTTAATATCCAAATGTTCCATTTGATCTGGTTTTAATTCATGATCGAAGCGTAATTTAATACACGGCGAACAACTGCTATCTATTGCAGTTTCAATCCAAGCTCGTGAACGTGATCCAAATTTACTCTAAATAAAAACAGCTTAATGTATATGACTGTTTAATTATTTAATATAATTTTCATTTACTAGGAAAATATTTTACAAAAGGAAATTACCTTAAATAAATTTTCTTGAATTTTTAACTAAGTTTATGAAACTATAGATCAAATGTATTCAAAAAATGAGAAAGTAATGCAAACATTTCGAATATCAAAAAAAGATTCTAGGGGAAAATTATTTTATTACAAGTTTATTTTTAGGCTAACCAATAATAAATACAAAATTCCAGTTTTTCATAAGTGAGATCTACTCCATATGGTCTCAATTCTTATAAATATTATATCTATCTGCCAGATAACAAAATCTATTTTTTCAATTTCAATTGTTGTACATAGTATGGAAGCATTTAATTTTAAAGGAAAATATGAAAGCTTTATTAACACCAATAAGCTGAAGAAAATGCAAAGCATCTTTGTACAAGAGCTTTTAATTCAAGTAATGAAAAAAGATTTTTAAGTAAATATAAAATGAAGTTAAGAAAATTATTTTAATAAAAATACATTATTTATAGACTGCAGATTATTTACATTCGTTTTTTCACAAAAAGCACTCTGCTGAATACCATGGAATTAATTTCATTTTGCCTACTTTTACATTCAGTAGCCATTATTTTGCCCTGAGTTTATAAAGTGCTATAAATATTTAATTCTGAAGAAAATAAAGTGACCTAGTTAATTGAATTCTTTTAATGTAAATGAATATTTTTAATTTATTTTCATATTTTTGGGGGAAATAATTCATTTAACAATTTAAAACAGTAATAGCCACATGAAGAAACATGCATTATCGAATTAAGTTGCAAGTAAATAAACCTCAACAAATAGACAATAAAGTTTGTTAGGTAATCAAGTACAATTTTTTAATAAATTGATGAAAAGTAGTGTAAATACAAATTAGTGCCCAAGGAAAATGCATATTTTTCTTGATTGTAGTTCTCGTTTCCTTTCACACAAGCATTTACATAAATGGATTTATGTAAAAGTTCATTTACATAAATCCATTAACTTAACAGAACATATGAAAGTGTAGTCATTGTTGTATTCAGATGCTTAATAAAGAATACTTTATCATACACACTTCATCTGATATTAGATTATAATGTATATACGATAATTTTCTTGAACTGAATTGTAATAATAAGCAATGAGAGGGTAATTGCAAATTGAGTCCCTATCACTTAGACCTTGGTTTTCTATACTCTCCTCGAGAAAACTCAGTTATCTAGTGTCAAAAACTTCTCCTGGTGTAAGATTCTGTGATAAAACTATGATAAGCAGGGGAAACTAAAATTTACAATTTTAGAACCGTTCCAAGGATAAATAGATTCAAAGACTCATTAAATTATTATAAGCTCATTATCAAAAGACTCATTAAATTATACCCTAATCTGTTTCAACGGAGCACAGTTAATCAGTACAAATATAATTATGCAAAACTTAGCCTGTTACATGTCATCTGCGAATAGTAAATAATGGACGTATGCTTGTTTATTACAAAATTTGTATGTCATTTAATGTCTTTTCATTAATATAGATAATTGTTCTTAATAATATTATAACAAAATTTGAACCTAAATTAATTATTAGTATTTGTAAATATTTCATTTACCAAAGCTATCAACATTTTTGACCTTTTTATCTTGATGGACACAGCGAAAGGCTATCATACGATATAGAAACTTAATTTTTTTCATTTCAAATTTCTCTTAAACTTGGAATCTTCAAATCTTAAACTTCGAATCCAACGAATGCGTATTCTTTAATAACCATCTAAATATGTCAGCCCAAGTTCAGCCTTAATTTAATAAGTTACAATTATATGAAGATTTGAAACAAGTGCATTCATTTTGATAAAAGACTACTCTTAACGTTCGTGTGTGTGATATTGGTCTCAATCATTCTTTGAAAATCATTTATATAGAAATAATAAAGATATACAAGAAAAAAGACGTGATTTCTACAACATGCACTATCTACTTAAAAACGCAAATAATTTTATAAAAGTCTGCCAATACCTTCATTTTGCCCTGCCACAAGTGCCACATTAAACATTCAAGTCAAAAAGACTCAGGAGAAGGCATGCAAAAAATATATTTAAAAAAATTGAGATAATGTATTTTAATTACATTATCTATTCAAATATTTATAACAAAAGTGATTTTTTCTTCACTTAGGAAATAAGTTATTATTCTTAATACCAGCTAGACCACAGACTTCTATATTAGACACTAGCAATGGTGAACCAGAAATTAGATTAAATTGGATAGACTATCCTTAAATTTAAATTTAACGTATTTTTCTATGATAAATCTAAAGGATGAAGTAGTATTCAAAGATTAAGACATACAATTTGGACTAAATGGCTTTTTTATTTTACAAAGCAAAATTTTTATTTTCTAAAAATCAAAGAAAAAAGGACCGGAAATCAAATTTTAGCATTTAGGCTGATTGAAAATTTTTTTACATTGTTGAACATACTTATAAGAAAAAAACAAGTGGATTTTTATTAAAACAAGGCCTCATTCAATACATGTTTTCCCCTTTTTAACTTTTGAATGTCGACTTGTTACCTGGTATATTATGAATAAATAATATTACACTATAATATTAAATAATATAATGAAATCGCTTTAGAAACTTCTAAAGTATGGTAATCGATAAAAACTAACAAGTACTGTGGTCTATGTCAAAAAAACTTCTGGATTAAGAAGTGCATTTCAGTTTGGTGCAATATTATAAATTACAACTGTACAAAAAGTTACTTATTTCACAAATAGTATTCATATACAAAAAATACAAACAATAATGCAGAATACAATAGATCAAATATAATTAAAATAATGCGTTTCAATGAGAAAAATTTTGTATAGACAAACTAATGTTATAATTATTTATCGAAAAATATCACTTAAGTTTAATTGTTTTAAGTATAATTGAAATATTTAATTTATTGAAATTTAATAGTATTGCAGATTATGAACGACGTTATAGTATTAAAACATGGGTAATAAGTAGAAAGACACAATATTATTATGGACTTGTTAACCTGGAGACGATTCCGTATTATTTGGCCATTTTTTTTTTTTTAGAAAATTTATTATAATTAAAATATTTGCGGTTTGAGGTTAGAACTATTTTGCTATTTATGATTAAATGAAGTTAATTAAAAAAAATTTTTTAACAATTGATATTTTTAAATCCTTTAAACAATTTAAAATTCATTGTAAAAATTATCATTTGATTATTATAATAAAAGGATTTTATAATTTAATTTTAAAAGAGACCCGCATATGAAACTAATTACCCATAACGTTATCCATGTTTCGAAATAATTTTCATCCAAATATCTGTATTACTATTTAAAATATGTAAATAAAAATAATGAACGGTTTTTTAGTCAACATATAGAGAAAGCTAGTGTTGTCCTCCCAATAAAAATAAAAAAATAGGTTATTTAAAAACATTGAAACTTTTAATATAATTAGTTTATAAATATATATGTATATATAAAATTGTATATATTTTACAAAAATAATAAGTAAATAAAACTTACTTGAAACTCATCCCATGGTATAGAGTTACATTCTTCACATTTTACATTTGAAACTTGTAATTTAACAGATGAATTAAAACCTTCAGATTGATGTATTAATTCCACTTTCCCTAATTTAAATGTTGCCATTGAAACCTGTAAAATAAAATAAAAATGATTTATTCAAAGCACATTATATTAAGCCTAAGAATATCGTTATTGTTTATGCCACTAAGATAATTTACGTGAGAAATGGAATCGCTTTTAAAATTTAGTAAAAAAAGTATAAAAATACTTACTATATCCTTTCTTTTATAAGAACTCGCCAATGAATGTTCACTAGGCGTAGTAACAGAATTATCTTCTTCAACTTCGCAAGCTACCTCAACAGCAGTTGCTTTAATTTGTGGATTATCATCGTGAACTCGAAATATAGCATCACTACATTCTTCGGCCATATGATTAACAACAACATAATTTTCACTATCTGAACTAATATCACTACGTACGGACATTGTATCACTTGCATCATCAGCACCAGGTTTAAATGCTGAATCAATTGATGTCATCAAACTACTAAAACCTTTTTTCATTGATGACAAACCTGAAAAATAATTTTTATAAAACTCAACTCAAATTAAGTCGTTTTAGTTAAACTAGAAATTTTTCTATAATTAGACACTATGCGACTTTAAAATTTTAATCATTGATAAAAAAAAAAAAAAAAAAAAACTATTTATACCAAACAATAAACTTATTAAAAAAATAATATTGTTAATTATATATATATATATATATATATATATATATATATATATATATATATATATATATATATATATATATATATATATATATATATATATATATATATAACTATACATATATATATATATATATAAACATATATATATATATAAATATTTCTAAACATATATGTATAAATATATATATATATATTTTTATTTTTTATTTTATTTGTTTATTTTTTTTAAATAATTATTAATGAGAACTCCAGGTTAACAAATATTGAATAAAGTAATCTTACCTGCATTTAAATCTTTTGATATGTTAATGTTTGAGAAAGGTTGTGTTGAAGGCACCGATTTACTCAAAATTGTTCCATTGGATGATTTTATATTGTTATTACCAGCCTGAGTAGTAATATTATCATTGGCTGGAAAGTCCATTGAAAAGGAAGACGATATTTCACTGATTGGTGTGCCTACAGCACCACCACCTGCTCCACTGCATAATGAAGCTCTTTTTGTAGACGTTGCGTTGTCTAGAGGATTTGATGACTGCCATTGTGTACAACCTTAAAAACAGTTTTATATAATTAAAAAGATTATTTTTGTTCACTGTGGAAAAAAAATTACATAGTCTTGATTTTTGAAACGCCATAAGTAGTACTAATGGACAGCTCAATTTTTTCGGGTTTGTTGGTCAAAATATACGAAGGTTTCAAGAAAATTTAATTTTTTGAATATTCATTTTTATGGTTAATATTTTAAGTTGTTTTTATAAAATTAATTTATATTCATTTATAATGTAAAATATAAGAATACCTGTTAATAATTCATCACCAATACTGGATGAATCAGGAACAACTGACTCCAAATCACCACCAGATGATTCTTTACCAGGTGAATGAGATGGCATTATAACACTAACTTCCACTTGTGGTAAAACCACTCCTAATACGATAGAACTACTTTTTGAAGCTTGTTGAATTCTATTAGTATCTAATCCTAAAAATGTGGTCAATTCTGATAATTCTTCTGCTAATCGCAGTAAAAATAAAACTTGATAATGATTAATTTGTAAACTAACTAAATTCGATATATGAGCTAAACAATGAATATCAGCAGATGTATCTTTATCACTTCTTGATCGACCAATATCTGGACGAATATGCGCCCAAACCATAACAGGAACCGCATCCAAAAATGGAATTGGTTTATTAGATCCTACAGCTCGTGTGCCAAGAAAATCACCAAAAATAGGTTCCAAATTAATACTCCATACATCTTTAGCATCAGTCCAAAACATTTCTTTTGTCAAATTTTTAACAAACTCATAGGATGAATTGCAATTTAAATTAGTTGGAACATTACGAACATTATCAGTTGCTTCGATATGTCGTAAAAATTTATCTGTCACAACATAACGATCACCTTCGACTGATGGAAATTCTGTACCAAAGAATAATGAGCCCAAATGATAAGTATCGATGCATTTTGCAAGATCTGCTCGAGAAGCATGATCACCAGAACGTACATTTGTTATTAATGCTCTAGATACTAGAAATTGGAGTGATTTTGGCCTATCTCTTTGGTTTGCATGTTCTGTATTGCATTCAAATATTATCTGAAATAAAAATTATAAAATAAATTTAAATACAAAATGATTTAAAAAAAAAAAATATTGTTTGTATTTTCATGCTGGCTTACACTTAAAATTACTTACCCTTGGCATAATCGCTTCAATTTTTACATCTAAGTATGGTAGACTAGCGTTTGTTACTTCTGACTTAGAAGATAATATCGACTTATGTAGATTTAACACAAATGAATTGGCCCATAAACAACTATCAACATCAAAATTAACTTGTATTGGATTCATATGAACGTAAAATTTTGAAGGAGGCACTGTATAATATTTTAAAAATATATTAATTATTAAGTCTAATCATATTGGCATAGTATGAGAGATGATCGACAGTTTAGATTTAATTTAAAATTTTAATATCTTACATGGAAATGGAGTTTCGCCGGGATAATAATAATATGTAAATTCCGCATGTACAATTGGCATATCATCAGGCAAAGAATACCGATCACGATCACCTATAAAATTAAAATTATTAAAAACAATAAACTTATTAAAAAACTAATATTGTTAATTCGCTAACTATATAAATATACCCATGCTTTATACAATATGGAAATATTTTATAACCTATGGGGAAATTAATGGTAACTAACAACATAAACAAAGAAACCACTTATACAGTCTGCTATAACACACTATAGCCGATACATTAAGATTAAATGTACATTAAAGGTGAACGCCCACACATAAGTTACCAAAGGTATCCCTATAGGTTATAAAAATCTTATAGTACTGTATTTTACCAAAATGATGTACTGCAACAATGGTTCATACATATAACTTGTTTATACTGACAGTAAATCAAGTATTTATTAACTATTTTAAATTTAATAGGCTAACTAGATTTGAGATGCGAAAGTGGGTAATGTATTAGACTAGGAAAATTACACAAATTATGAAATCTAATTTGTAATTTCTATGGTGCCAAATCGAAGAAAGATATTTAAAACATGAGGATTAACCAACAGGCTTTGTAAAAATAAAATAACATTGGGAGATTCATGCCAATATTTTAGAGCCATAGTAGAAAAAATATAAACCACTCATTCTTACACTCAGCTGGCTATTTTCATAAACTAAAAAATGCGATTAATCATTTTAATATAATAATACAATAACACTATTATGATATAGTCCATATATAATAAATTGTATGTCTCTAGTTCGTAATTGTTGTGTAATGTTATATATAGTTCTTATTGTTATCGGTAGTTAGTGTCTTTCTTAGCATGAAAATTCTCTGAATAAATGTTTTATTAGAAACCTCCAACTTATGGCTTTCCTTCATATAATTAAGACACCGAATAGGTAAGTTATAATTAAAGACAATTATTATCCATTTCTTAAATTTAAGATATTATTATTTTTACGTACAATTCAAATAACTACTAACGAGTACTTTTACTTCACAATATTAAAAAATACACATGACTAAATTAATTATTTTATCCAACATTTAAAAAATATTATTTATCATAATCATTTAAGTAAAAGAAGAAAATATACGCAACAAGTGAAGACAAACCTCACAACAAAATGTAAATCAGAATACTCGATTTCAAAACAATTGATGAATATCCATTCCAAAGGAACTATAGTTACCTGCAGTTTCACCAACTAATTATTATACTTTTCATTACAAATTTTGAATACTTTGATTTATATAGAATACTCGAATACCAAGTATATTGAATACTTGGCGAACAAGATAAATTTAATAGTACATAACTCAATAAGTAATTGTTATTCACCAAAATTAGTACGTTTTAGAAAGCTTGATTAAAAAATACTTATCTTTAAGGAAAGTAAGACTGCTAGTCTTCTGCAGTTAGTTTTATTTCAATCACTTACGGAGCTAGTTTTATTTCTATCATTTTCAAACCCATTATCTTTATTATAAATAATCACGAAAGTAATAAAATACCATACCATTAAACGTACAATATATCCTAATCCAGAAAACTTTGGGAATTGTAGTTAGTAATTAATTAACATTTAGTTCCACTTAGTAAAACTGTACTAACGAAACTATTTAAAAAGTTTGATATGCCCCTGTAAATACACAATCAGAATCTTTTTTTTTGTGTATTTGCCAATTTTCTTCATTCTTTCAGTATTATTTTGATGTTGAAACTTGGTATCATTAACATTAAATTTATGTTGTTTAAAATTATTTTATTTGGTCATTTATGGTTATTAATTGCGTTATCAATTTTTTCAATAAAATTATTCTATTTAAATTGTTTATTGTATTATATAATATAATAAATTAATATATTATTATTTTAAAATTACTTGACGTCTATTACATTTAAATTATCTATGTGTTAACCAATTACTAGAAAACTAGTGATTAAAAAAAATTATTGTTTTTAAGTACATTGTTTAAAAAGTACGTCATTTCTTCTTATAAAGTATTTTTAAATTTTATGGTACTAACATACTAGTATTTGGGTTGGTGGGTATTTTCTGTTCGGATATTTTTTTTCTCGAGTAATTTGACTTACATTGCGAATTTTTTATAACTTGTTATGATCATAATTATTTTATGTGACTTGAAAAAAATGCATTCTAATTTACCAATGTCTAACATTATCAACCCAAAACAAAAACAATTTCCAATGATCTACTGGTTTAAATATTATAAACGTCTACCTGATGCATGTCCTTTGAATTTCCTTTTATGCTGCGCTATTTATTGAAAGTAAATCACATTATACATTAAGTTTATTTTTTAGTTTTAGATTTAATAATAAAAAAATGTATAGCTTCATCATTAAGAATGCTTTCAGTAAAAAAACTCCTTAAATATCATTGAACTAATAAAAACAATAAATACAACAAATAGTTATGGAAATTATTATGATATAGTCCACCCTCTTCAAATATAAATAGTTCCAGAAATATTAATAAATAATATATGCTTCGACAATTAAAAAATTTTTCAACTGAAGAATTAAAAAAATTTTTTTTAATAATTTAATTTGTTTAATTTTGGTAAGTGATTGTCATCGTTTTAAAGTTTTTATTAGCTTGTGAAATAATATAAAAAAATACTTACCAGCAATAAGTTCCTTAGGTGTTTGTTTTTTGGTTGTAGTAATTTTATACAGAGTAAAATCTTGTATTCGTATCACAACACAAGATGTCATCAACTTGGCCAATTCACTAAGTACATGATTTCGTACTGGGTTGCCACTGGAGTGACTACTTGGAGATTTTTGTTGAGTATCTTGCACATAAGTATTGTTCACATCACCATTGCTTGCAATATTGGTCTAAAGTGGCAAAATAATACATTATTCAAATTTTATCTTCTTTTTTTTTCTTTTTAAATTATAAAATTACTTGAGTATGTGGTTGCTGACGTGAAAGTGGAGTATGCTGAGTTCGACCAGAATCAATTAGATCCATAAATTTATTTTTGAATGCTGATAGAGCTTGCTGAGACCATTGTGTGTGAGGTGAATTTGTTTCACGGTATTGTATCCAATATTTGCGATCACTTGCTGCCAAATGATAAGGGTAAAAATCCACTTGGAAATGTACTAAGCTAATTTGTAATGCACCTCCGTCTTTTAAATTCGGATGACATGAACGCCCATCTATAAATTAAAGAAGATATATATTATATAATAAATACTACAACGATTCTACCAAAATTTGAAAATAAAAAAATTCAACTGCGTACATAAAATGAACTGATAATATTTAAATAATGAGCATAATACACCCATAAAATATTAAGATTGTGTCATAAAATGTGATTTATCGTGCGAAATTCTGTGCATGTATAGGTTAAAATGCTTTCGTACTTTACCTCGTTTTTAGTAATTGTTTAAAAATCTTAAAAATCGCCAAAAAATGTAAAAAGATTTTATTACTGTGTTTACGTTTTCTAGGGTAAATAACGTATAGGTAAACCAAAAATAACATTTATTTTACGATTTAGTGGCTAGTTTAGGAGATATCGTATAAAATTTGTTTGAAATATTGACCTCTAGGTCGGTTTTTAGGTTATATCTCAAAAATTACAAATTAAATCGTTAAATAGAAATTATTTTTGAACTCTGCAGCGCAAACTACTCTTATAAACACGGTTTCATCGTAATTGGGTTCAAAAAAGTTTTTTCAATTTTTCGTATTTTTTTAAGGGGTACCTTATTACCTACCCCTTAAAAAATTGATAAAATCGAGAAAAAAATTTTGTATGCGATTTCAATAAAACCATGTTTATAAGGGTAGTTTGAGATGCAGATTTTTAAGATATCATCTAAAGACAGACCTGGAGGTCAATATTTCGAACAAATTTTAAACGATATCACCTAAAATAGGCCTTATTTAGTCTAGAAAACGTAAACACAGCAGTAAAATTTTTTGCATTTTTTGGCGATTTTTACAAAATCACCAATAACCACGTAATTACATTTAGTAACAATACAAATTGTTTTACTCTTATAACTTTAATTTTTAACATTGAATATAAGGTATCTTGGACTTAAGTCACTCTATAAGACGATAAATATACATCCAATTACCTCCTGGATCGTCACACAGATGTAAATCAATTCGCCGAGACAGAAAATGATATGATGTTTCAATGACATCGTGTCTTGAAAATATTTTTGATATTGCAGATGATGGTTCACTGGCACGTGCTTGTTGCGAAATTTGTGCTTGATATTCAGGTAAAACCTAAAATATTAATATCATTTGCGTTAATTATAATCGTGATAATTTTTTTGAGAGATTACTTAAATTTCTAGGTCCATCGATTATCTACCAGGTTAACATTCGAGATTATATATAATAAGCCTTAATTAATAATTGTGTACCTATCAATTCAATTCTTAATTTTAATAAGTAAAATATTTTAATATTTAATATTACCTCAAGTTTTCTTGCTGCTTTAGCTTTTCTTGTAACTTCAGTTGCTTTTTGTACAAGCCCAGCAAGTGAATCCAAAAATAATAAAGCCGCCTTCAATTGAGAATCTGTTAGTACCCATAATAAGTCGTCTAAAATTAAAACTAAACGAGATCCCATAACAAAACAGTCTGAAAATAAAAATTATTACACAATAATTAAAAAAATAATTTTCTAACAAGATAAAATTAACATTTTATGCAGTTAATGTAGAAGGTTGAGCTGTTTTTTTCAAGGAATAATATTTTTCGTCTATCCTGTTCAAATATTAAGCAAGAAACTTTAAGTATAATTACAATTTTTAATAGTGCTAGTTTATTTTCTAGTATTTTTTTGAACAATCGTTAAACACAAAAGATGATGACTATTTTGTAGTCGAAATACGTATTTATAAAAATACAAAATAATTTGATCTAAGAAATTGGGGCCATAAATCGAAATTTATTAGAAAAATTCTAGAGTTCTCATTAATAATAATAAAAAAAAAAAAACAATCAGGTACAGCTGATTTCAATAAAGACTTTATGATTAGACAACTTTAATTTGATATTCGACTCAACGATTCGTTCTCAATCAAAATTTGTCGAATTTATTTTATTTATTCGCAGATACTTAAAAGCTGATTAAATTAAAAGCTATTTTCTGTAATATTGAAATAAGATGCCTATGATATTATCCTTTAATAGAGTTTAAAAAATCGCTATTTAAAAGAAATGAAAACAACTATCAAAATAAAACCATTGTTTACCAAACAAATTAAAATTTTGTATTTTTAGACGAAAAATAATTCACTAAATTGATTTATTCTTTTTGGATTTTTTTGAGGTTTTAAAAGAAAATATTAGATTACAAAAATATATTCTTTAAAAAAACCTACCTGATATTCTCTTTTTAATAACTATTCTACATCTAGCTTGGTTAGTTAATAAACGTAAAGGTGTTAAGTTAGGATCTTTAGTTGACTGAGCTTCAATACGAACTGTTTGCCAAACTAATTCTTTAAATATTAGCAGTTGCCCTTTCGATGGATCTTTTAAACGTGTTAATCTTAATTCACAACGTTCAAATAATGGTGAAACTGATTCAACTGTAATTCGAGACATCTGGAATGTAAATAAATTAATTTAATTTTTACAATTTAACTATTGTATTGGGTACTAATTTAAAAACAATAAAATCCAAAGTAAACTTGAGTCTACGCCCATATCACATACAACGGAATCTTAATTGGGTTCAAAAAGTTGAGGTTAAAGTTACTTAATTAAGTTCAAATTAAAGATTCAAAATTTTTCTATCTATCATTGAATTTTTCCAGGTTTCTGAAACCATCTTTGAATTTTTTGGGTACTTTAGCCATTACTATCGAGGATTCAGAACAAAAAATCCTATCTTCATGTATAAAGCCTCATATCTCAAAAAAAAAAAAAAAATGAAACAAAATCTGAAAAAGTTTATTCTTGTGTTTTCCTTTTTCTTAAAGAGACAATTCAATAATAAGAATAATTTGGTCTGTATAGCCCTTGCAATAACTATAGTAAACTACACTGCCAAGATCACTCTTCTGAGAACATTTACTGCGTAAGCGGTCTACACTGGAAAATTTTGTGGAAAAAATAGGTAATAATGAACCTGGATAAAAGCCGGAAATGCTTCAAGGTAAAGATTTAAAAAAAGTTAATGAGTTTTATATACGGGGACTGAATGAATCTAGTTCTGCGAATAAGTGTTGGTATTGCCTACCAGATCGTTTAATTTAATCGATTCTAACGAACCTAGCCTGATATCAGGAATCTTTTGATATACTAAATTTTCTAATATTTACCTGTACTGTTGCAACAAAAGCAGGGCTTTTGAATGTTACACTCACTGTATTAACGGATACTGTAATACCATCAATAATTTTTTGTATTACACCATATTTTCCTGGATTGCTCATATATGAAGATAGTCCAGCTTGCTGTGACATTGATCTTAATTCTGTGCATGTCTCAATTTCAATAAGTACTTCATCTAAGTTCTATATAAAAACGGAAAAAATCTTAACATTTATCGAATTAAACCTTAATATTTATCTTTCAGAATATACTTACCAATTGTATAGGAACATTTTTTAACTTTGTCCATTGTATACGAAACGTAACCCGATTACACCAAGCATGCGTAAGTCGTAACCAAGAAGGTAATTCTAGTAATTCTGTCAGGACATTTTCATCTAATTCTAAATTTGATAATTCTCCTTCTCCTTTGAATGTACTCAAGTTTATTTTATCAGCTGACAAATTTTTGGTAAATCTGCAAAGAAATATTATTCATTGTAATTCAATTCATTGGATCGAATCCATAATATTGGGTTAATAATATTCCAAAAGAATTGCAAATAATTTTAGTGTCTGTTATTATTAATGGTTATTGATGGCATCACGTATAACATTTAAAGATTTAAGTATACCAGGAATGCTATGATATTGATATTTTATCATGGTTACATACATAAATATTTTTAATATAAATATTCCATTTTGAATTACTTAATAATCACCTTTTCGAAACATTTAGAGTATAATTGTATGTTCATTTAATCAAGCGAAAAATATATAGAGGTAAGCAAGTAACAGAACCATACTTCAGAAATCGCTTATTAATCAACCTGTATTATTAACTTGTAGAATTTGTGTCTGGAGTGTAGTATATAACACCTTTTATAAATCAATCAAATTTAAAATGATGAATTTTTTACTTTTCATTTCTACTATCAAATAACAACAATAAAACCAATCTTTTCGAGAACTCCCAAATTAAACGACTTTGCTCTTCACGAAGTTAAAGTCACTTTTTATATTTAGAATTCGGTATAAAAATCTCAGCCTGTTAATATCTTTCATTTTGAAGAAATCGTGATATCAACAAAAAATAGTAAAATAGACTATTTAGGTAATTTACAAAAAATAATGTAAGTTCTAACAATATTGTTTTAAGAGTTTCAAACTTTATATGCTATGAAAGAATGAAATTTCTAAATAAATAAATATTCAAACAATAAATACTGTAAGATAATTATTTTTTAAGAACTTAATATTAGAATACAAAGTATATTTGCAGAGATCATTAAGGTTAAAAAACATTAAATTTAACACATTTGAAATGATCATTAAACATTTTGTGGTAGGTGTGACTGGAGATGACGGGTCAATAATTTTCTAATTATGTAAATTATTGTATGCAATGTATAATAAAACTAGCTGGATCGTCAGATAAAGATATTTTGGTTTAGTGCTTACATCACACGGAAGGGAGTTAAGGAAGGTCGTCGGTCAAAATCTACGACTATTTTTCGGATTCCTAAAAAACGTTCATAAATATCAAGAAATTCAAAAAAAAGCCTTAGCTAGTTGTGTACCAAATTTTTTTTTAATGAGAGCAAATTTTCAAAAGTTTTTCATACATTCTGAACGCTCGAAAATTTTTATTTCGATTTCCAGGTGAAACAATGAAATATTCTATTAGGACATTAATAATTAATACATACTTCTTTGACATAAAATTTATATTTAAAATATATCTCGGATCAATTATAAATCTATAAGATATCACTAGAAATTTCAAATATAATTTATTTTGATTACAATTAGTTCCGGTATATACCAAAACATATCAAGTTATATATAAATATCCCTCTGTAATTTTGTAGATGTGGTTAATGGTGGCTTAATTATGGTTAACAGTTCTTTACACCTAATCGTGAAATCAAGCGAAATTTTGGTTTCCGGAGGTTTTTTCCCGAACATCGATAAAGTGGTGTAGTGGCACTTGATCCTTATAATCAAAATAAGTCAAAAACATATGCTTAGATGGCACCACCATTCAAAGCGTCGACTATAAAACGCGATTTCATTGGTCGATCAGTTCGCCCGACACGTCGGTAAACTTCGTGCAAACGATACACGAATTGTACAAAACGCATATTTCATGTAAAAGAACTCAACAAGTACAGTAGTGCATACGTAGCCATTCATACAACATGGTATCAGCACGAACAGTACACGAGTAGCTATACAACACAGCACAATGTACGACTGGTACATTTTTAGCCACGCCAAATGTACAAATAATTTGTTGTTAAAAAAGGATGCCAGTCAAATATGTAGTTGAAAAGCTGAAACTATGGTTCTTACACTTAAACAAACAATTTATATCTTATGTTTTATTCAAATTTTAGTAGCTATTGTTTAAAAATTATAAGTCTTTTAAAGTAAACAGAGGAAATCTAAGAAATAATTTAATAATTAACTTAAACCAAGAAGGAATTATTTATATCAAACAAATATTTTCCATTAAGTATGTATTAAATAAAATTATTCCTATAAATTTTAATTCAAACTGTAAATACATAATTCAGATTATTCAAATATTCAACATTTAAGGTAGTTAGGTCGAATAATGACTTTCAACAGTCTTTAATGAAACCTGTTAATAACAAAAAATAAGAATCGTGTGCAATTCAAATTGACTTGCCCAAAGTTGAGAAAAACGAGATCAAAGTTTTTTAATTTTAACATGGGCTTTTATGGAAAAAAAGTCATTTTAATGTGATTTTTTACAGAATTCACACACATAAAAAAGGGAAGAATTGACCACGTCCTTTATATAAACAATTAAAAAAAGTAAATATTTAACAGATTATTTCTATGCTTGTATATGGTATAGTGAGTGAGTGTATGTATGAATTGTATATAATATGTGTTAGAGCTACAATACGTTATCAAAATATAGCCATTAGTCTTGGTACTGCATGTACTAAAATGCTGATAATAAACTAATACTTTTGCCACTGGACTTAAAATTTCTTTAAATTGCAAAAAAATGCCACCATGTAACTGACTTCAAAAAACGAAGAGTTAATCAATTCGTCTGTATATATTTACAGACGAATCGATCACCTGTTCCTTTTTCCATAAATTTCAGTTTCTTATGAAAAGTATAAGTTTCTACAAAAAAAAATTAATTTGCAAGAATGTCGAATTGTTCTTTATTTTCGAGTTATTTTAAAAAACACTAAAAGTGGGTAATTTCGATAGCCTCTCGGAAACGCACACCTTAAAAAGTGGACACCGTGGTTTTGTCACGTCTAGATGCCAAACATATTAAAGCATCATAAAGTTTGAACGCAATTGTCCCTTTCTACCCACCCTTTAATTTTGAACGAGTGGTTCTTCACATTTTAATTCGCAGTATTATTATTTAACACGTTTTATATTTAACAACAATTTATTTTATTAAATTTTAACAACTTAAATTGAGTTGCATACAATGAATTACATTTTAATAAGCAGAGTAGCCGAGACAGTTGAGACGTTACGTGTAAGTGTTTGGCTACTATGATAGGGAAGTACTATAATTATGTGCTTGTTAATTCATTAACCTGTCGGTACATGGATAAAAACTGAGTACTCGGCTATGTTTGTAGAAATTTTCTGCAGTTTCTCTTTCCTATGTAGACTCTTTCCTAGCGTAGGATTAATTCGAATTTAATAACAAAAAATATTAGAAATATTTCTATTAAATACTTCTAGTGTCATACAGAACACACAAAAGAACTCAGAGGCAAATCGGATCTGAGCCACTTTCAAAACTAAAAACTTTTACTGGATTTATATGATTTCATTGGCATCAATGAATTAAATATAGGTATATTATATTGTTATTACGATTGGGGGAAGATATTTTTTATGATACAGGTGTGAGTTTATGTCTGGATATTTAATGAGTTAAATTATCATGCTAATAATTGTAATACCAAAATTTACAAAATAAATTTTCCGTCGGGAGTACCTTCACTTGTGTTATTGTTATTATTACTATTTTTGAATACCTAAAAATTAATGGCTAATGCTACTAATTTTTAGATTTTATATTTTTACTTAAAATGTACTGTTTATGTTATCATTACGGGGATAAAATTAACTTATTTTCGAATGACAACTTCATAAGCTAACAAAAAATAACTTTTGTTTTTGTTCCGATTAATTAACCCGTATCAAATTTGTTTTAGTTAATGTAATACTTTCTCAAATCATTAATAATACGTATATTTATTGCTGTAAAAACTATTGACAAGCACGCAAATAAAACAACAATTCAACTTAAATATCTATTTTTTAAATAACTAAAAATATTCAAAAAAAAAAAAAAAACATAATAACATCACTTTCTAGACTTATAAAACATACCTGGATAAATGTTTAAGCAATTGATTTTTAATTATTGACACCATATTTAACAGTAGTAAACTGTTAAAATAAATAAACACGAACAACCCTTAACTTTTTGACATTTATGTCAATTGGGGTAATGGTTACTACTCACTATTCACAATTACGTACTGCTCAATTTTTTTTATTGTTGCTTCTACAGTTCAAACTCAACATTATCTACCAGTTGTCAATTTTATAATTTGTCAGATTTATCCTCTTTGATCGGATTACATGATAGAACAGCACCACATTACCCATAGAAATCGTATATAGCTTTTATTCTTTTCCTACTTTTACTACTCACAAAGTGTATTTTAAAATACCAGGTCAGTCAAGAGCTAATGGTAGTAAATACGGGAATATATTTAAATCTCGGTTATAATAATAGAAGAAGAAATAACATCAGCATAAGATTTCGAAGTCTAAAAATTTTTTACCATTTGTCTCACCTGTCATCCAAATTTTACGTATAAATTAAGCTATAGTATAGGTATATATAGTTAACTCTAAAAAACAAATCTACCTGAAAGTTTTTTGTTTAAAAAATTAAAAAATATACGATTTTTATGGTATATTCTATAATTTTTTTTGGGTTAAAATTGAATATTTTACTAAACAAAATTATATCTGATAAAGATACTAAAATACCATCAATATCGTTTATTTTGAAATTTTAAATAAACATAAAGATTCAAGTCGGTATGTTTTTTGCATTTGACTATACATAAACATATGTAGAAACCAGTAAGTTTTCGGTTAAGACTTAGAGTAGTCTTTTGCAATATAAATAGTTTACGCTGAATTAAATTTAAAAATACCAAATTCTATCCTATTGATTAAGATGTTTTGTCTATTTTGAAGTACTGAATACTAAATCATATTATTCACACAACGCCACAAGATCTGAAAAATAGGTAATAATTCGATCACAATTTATATGGCCCATTAGCTCAGTTGGTTAGAGCGTCGTGCTAATAACGCGAAGGTCGTGAGTTCGATCCTCCCATGGGCCAATTTTTTTATATTTACTTTTTTTTGATTAACTACTAATTTAATGTTTAACCGAATATAAAATTAATATTTTATTAATAAATTATATCTACTAGCCCATTAGCATAAATATCCATAAAAAATTGAACATATCTAGGAAACATTCAAGGAAAGAATAGCACGATTATATGCATACATATTTTTTTGGTAAAAGTTCTGCTTGAATCAATTCTGAAAAAAATTATTCTTATTGTTAGAATTATTACGTGGAATAAGAACCGAAAAAGAGGCATATATAATAATAAAGACAATAACTCATAAATTTTGAGTTATGTTTGCTATTAAACAAAATACAATGTGTATTTATTGCATTGGAAAGTATATGATTAGATATTGCCTTTATTATAGATGTCTTTTTTTTGTTCGAATTATTCTTAAAAGGATACGAAAAAAAATTCGGTTAAATTTCAGTTTTTATTTAAAATACTAAATGAAATTCGTAATTACTTAACACATTATTAACTAAATGACGAACTGCATGTATAAAAGTTAAAAATCATATTATAAAGATGTTTTAATATATTAAATATTTTAGTATTTTTATGAAAATATATATTATATTATTAATACATAGTATGTTATATAAAGGTATTTTATTCAATTATAGATTAGTTCAAGCGTTTGGAACAATTAATGCATCAATTATATCGATATAGTATTTTCCGAATACCGAACGATTATGTGAAACAATTCGTAGAAAATTTCCTGCTACGCTAAATACTTCAGTTTGTAATGACGAGAGTCCTGGAGGTAATTTTTCTGGAGCAGCTGTTGGCGATGAAATAATAAGTTGTAAAAATTCTAATATTCTATTGCCTGAAATGTAAAAAAGTAATTTAAAAAATTTATCAAAATAATCGATTAATTTGAATAATTAAAAAATGAATTTCATTTGCTCACGTATAAGCTGTGAAATTTTGTGATCAGATCTTCCAACATCGTAAATTTGACCACAAAGTGTTGCAAAATTTTCAGCATTCAATGCTGAACCGTTACATTTTTCTAATCGTTCATTTATATTCTTCTTCATTAATTCTGCAATAGTCTTCAATGAATCTTGTAATTCTCTTAAAAAAATAAAAAATTAATCAATCACAATAGATATACGTCGGTATAAGTTAATTGAATTATAAGTTAAAAATCCAACCTTGAAGGATACGGGAAGATAATGAATGTCCACTTAATATCAGAGATGATTTTAAATTTAAAATATAGTTTTAAAAAAACTAAGAAAACAAGTTTTCTTTACACGCGGACTACAAAATATAAAATAATTTTAATTGCAATGTAAAATTTAATGTTAAGAATGTGAGGTGCTCGATATCTGTAAAATAGGTTAATTATAAGAATGTAAGCAGACGACAACCGATACTTTTCAACTTTGAATATTGTATTTCAACACGTTGTTACTAATAAATTACAGATCCGATGGTGTAAAGTTGATAACCTTTTTATAAAATATTTGATAAATAATTAGATCAAGAATTGTTTTTTATCAGCCCTCATTATTTTCATAGTAACGTTAAATTTCAAATTCTAAACCGACTATTTTAATTCTCCTTACTATTTTCCAAGGTTTTCTTATCTTATAAATACAAAATTAAAGGTTTGCTTATCTTATAAATAAAAAATAATACGAACGTTTTTTCCTTTCTATTTATTATTTTTTCGCCGCATATAAAAGCTGTTTAAGAAAATTTAAGAAATAACTTACTTTTCATTCGAAATTGGTACGTCTTGAAGTATTACTGATATTTGTTTCTTTGACTCTTCTTTGAAAGCTGTATCAGTTTGTAAATTTGGTGAACATGTGGAACTTATTAATAATACAGCACCAATAATTGATAAACGAGCAATTCGTTGTTGTATTTCAAATATTCTTTCTTCATCCAAAGAAAGTGTCTAAAATGAATTTTGTACTAGCTTAATTGCAAGGATTAATCTTAAAATTTTATTTACGTTATGTTTGAAGTATAGATATGTAAGAGAAAAAACACTTTAGGTGAAACTTGACTAACGAAAATTCCTCCTTCCCCAATGAATTTCTAAACATTTATCATTTATAACAAACTTTTTAAAAATTAACACGATATAGCGTTCAAAATTTTCTATTGATATAGAATCAGATCAGTAAATGAAATGGTAGAACTAAAAACAAATTATTTTAATTACTTCTGGGAAAATATTGTTACCATCCCAATTAATTAACTCCATGTAAGCTTTGTTTAGAATTACGGTTGTTAAGTTTTTCACTTTTAGCATTCTATCAGGAGTATTGTAATCTTCTGTAGGAGGTTTAAAATGACGTGATAACCAAGCTCGTGTATGTCTTAATCCATCTAAAAAAAAGTTAACTTAGTCATCATTTTGTTTTCTCGGCTATTCTATTAGCAATATAAATAATATAATGTAGATACTTTCAATATTAATTATATAATTAATTTACAATACGATTTCGACAAGCAAGTTTCGATTTTCATAACGAATGTTAATTAAATTTTGAAATTTTTAGAGGCTTTTTTGAAATGAGACACGAAACATTTCGTATGTCTTAGTCGAGTGAAAAAATGGTGTAAATCTTAGTGAAGAATGATTTGAATTGACCTACCTGGTGTAATCTTTAAAAAGTTTGCAAACTTTTCTCGTTCATACTCCACACTTTGTGCAATTATATTTGGTCGAGCCATATTCAAGGTGAAATTAGCCATGTCTAAGGCCATTAAATCAAGGGTCTGAAATAATATAACATATTTAAACTCTAATTTCAATATGCAAACAATATACCTACCTCTAAAATACCTCGAAAAGTTTCCACAATATCTTCAGTTTCAGAAAGTTCTTTAATTCGATCATCTCGTACAGGCGCACATAACTTGGACATAACATTTATGACATAATTAGAGTAATGCTAAAAAAATTAAAAAATCTTGTTTATTTCAACTGTAAGGTTATTTGAAGTTAACAGATATTAATAAGCTAATTTAAAAATTTTAGCTAAAAAGGATATATTCAAGGTTCTTATTGTTATTATAATTGTAGCTGTTGTTTATTTGATAGATTTAAATTTCCTGCGTCACATACTTATATGGACACGTCATAGAAGACTCACAGGCTAAATGAAATGGGATCTATGTTTTTAAGATCAGTAATGCAAACGTTGAAGTCACAATTTTTTGCAAACTTCCATTACATCTAAAGACTTTGTTTTATAAATGTTTATTCATATAAAACAATTTTATTATCACTTCGTCCGTAAACGTTTTTTCGACACCTTCCGTCGGTAAACCTGGGTATTTCAACCTGTTAATCCGGTCGTTTTTTCAACCTGTTAATGCACTCAAAAAATTTCGTAAAAATTCATGCTCATCTGTGAAACCTTCAACTTAACATATCAATCATAAAATTGTAGAAAAATTCATTTTTGCATATATTTTTTATTAAAAAACTGGAGCAACTTGCTAAAAAAACGGAGGTTTACTCAAAAAATCGTAACTTTATGAAAAATTAAGATATTGTAATTTTAAATAAACCAAATTAAAGGTCAATAATGCAGTTTTCAGGAAAAAAATATTTTATTTCATTTTTTTATCAATAAATGCTTAAGTTTGGACAGGTAAAACAGGCAATGAAAGATGTATCAAACATTAGTATAAACACATTTAATTATCAAAAAACATTTTTTTTTACAAACTAAATTATTTTTAACTTATATTCGTTACATCTAAATTAAATTAACTGCAAAAGTATTTTATTCTACACAATCTACACAACACATAAGACGATGTTCTTCACAGACTGCTTTTTGACACTTCACGCAGCAGTACTGCGTTTTTCTGTCTTTATCGACTTTACAAAAATAACATCGCTTTCTCTTCTCTAATTTATCCTTTCCTAATGTTGGTCTGCCAATTTCATCCGAAGACAATATTTCTTTGAGGTTGTTTACTAACGATTTATGTAATCCTGGTCTCATTGCGCGATCATGTAAATGCGGTTTTATAAGAGAGAAAGCGAGTTCCTTCAAAAATTGTCTTCTATTTTTATTGTCATTTTCAGGCAAAAAATTGTATAAAATACATGCATTAACACTGGCCTGATCTAGCATGCCTAAGAAAAAACGCATTGGCCAGCGGCTGGTTGCACGGGCGCAAGAATAATTGTTACAGAGCTGGTCAAAAACATCTGTGCCACATTTATTTTCATTATAAAATTTAATCATTTCTGGCTTTCCAGTCTCTTCACATGCTTTTCCGGTTTTATGCATTGATGATAACAACAGAACCACTTTACTTTTCTTTGGGCAATACGAGAGTAGAATGTTTTGCCCATCGTAGCCGTATCTCACAGTGCCCATTGTAGCATTTCTTTTAAATGACTCTGGAATCTGGCGCTTGTTTTTTCGTAGCGTGCCGACCATTGATAAACCAAATTGTTGTTTCATTCTATTAAAGAGCTCAACTGAAGTAAACCAATTGTCACATGTAATATATCTATGAGTGTGATAAATTGGTTCACTCAATTTACGCACATAATAGGAAGGAATATTTTCACCTCGCTCTGTTGTCACCTTTCCAACGTACGGTATGGCGTTGTACATATAAAAAGTTTTCGCGTCATTCATGGAAACTATTTTTATTCCATACCGCGCTGGTTTTGACTTTATGTAGACGCGTGCTGAAAAATGACCACGAAACCCTAACAATTGTTCGTCAATTGTCAAAAACTGACTTGGAGTATAATTCTTCTGGCAGTTCTTAATGAAAATGTCCCAAATTTCACGAATTGGTGCAAGTACGTCTTCGGCGCGTCTTGCATCTCGTGTAGTTTTGTCATCGAATCGTAGCCGGTAACTAATAAATTCGAATCGTTTTTGAGACATTGTCACTTTACACAGTGTTGAACCAAATTCGCGCGCCCAGATCTCTGATAGATTTACCCGGTTGCTGTTTTGCATGCCGCAGAAGTATAGAAGGCCTATGAATGCTTTCAATTCATTCATTGTAACATTTCGAAATGATGCTGAATCATCTGCATCCTTGTTTGTTACGTATCGTTGAATTTCGTCATTAGTGTATTTCAAAATTATCTCCAAAATGTCCTGAGTGAATAATGCATTCCAAAATTGTAAAGGTGTGCGTGAAGAGGCAGCTGCACCAATAGCTTTAGGCAAAACAATTATAAAACTTGACCTGCGGCCTCGGGTTTCTGGCGCGGTGAGACACCATTTATGTTTGTCCTTGCCGTAGACAAATTTTGGGCGTCTGATTCCTTCTCTAGTCTCCGGCTCTTCTTCGGACTCACTTTCATCTTCTAACGATTCTAAATCGGAAACACTAATTTCACTGGCTTCACTATCAGCTTCTTCCACAGCATCGATTTCTTCTTCGCTGTCGTCACCTCCAAAATAAGAAATTACTTCTCGTTGGCGAAGTACACGTGCCACATGATCAGCCGACCGTTGCTCCATTTTGTACTAACACTGAGAAAAATGTATGTAATTTAAAAAAAAAAATTTTTTTCTCATTCTGTACTTTTACTCATGCGAAAAACAAGTTAAAATGAAAAAAAAAATTTTGAATTACCTGCAAGTTCAGTATACGGCGTCGGTAAACCTGGGTATTTTGTGTTCCGCTTCGATTTTCAACTGCTCACTGTTACTGCATAGAAGGGACTGAGACCTTCAACTTTAGGTGTCAAGTCCCTTTCCTATTTAACTTTTTTTAGGTAGGGATAGTAGCTCTATCTATTCACTCGTTAGAAAATTATTGACCTAAACAGTTTTGGCTCGGACACGAAATACCCAGGTTTACCGACGAAGGGTTAAAGCTCTTTTTACACTTAAAATTTTATGGAATGTTATGATATCGCTTGATTACGCATGAGTTCGACATCCAGCAATAAGACAACAATATACCCAATTTTACAGCTTCAGAATAAGACCTAAGTGGATTGGAAGTGATTATGCCACCCTCATAATTTTTTCCTAAGCTCAGTCATTTTTTACCTACGTGAAATAAAAAAAAAACTTACTTTGAAGTCAAGAGTGCCTGCTTCTACTTGCTGTTTAATTAAAGTTAAATCCAAGACTTCGTCAATAGTTTGCTTAATTTTAGTATGTTGCGGAAGTAGAACAGAAAATAATCCCTGAAACAATGTAAATTGACATATATAATTGAAAACTAAGCAAAAGTCACAAGTTCTTTTAAAACGTTAAATCTCTTAACGAATATTTATTTCAACGAATTTCAAATGTGCCCCATCATTCCGATCAATGTTTTAATATAAATATTTCGACTTCAATTAGTCACCATTAATATAAATTAGCTAATCGTACCTAATTATTCTGTAGGCTAGTTAATTATGTTGATTATGTTGATGTTGATTAGAAGCACTGATGATAATTACATTCTAATTGATATAGAAATTGGTATAAAATTTGAAAATTTGTTTATAATAAAAAAATTGATATAAAAATTGGTGCAAAATTTGGAATTTTGCAACTTGCTTCTAGTTGAATAAATGTAAAAAACAAACAAACCTCTTTTATATCTTCAATTAACTGTAAAGCATGAGAATAAACGGGTGGGTTTTTATTTAAATCCTCACGTAACAAATCCCAATAAGCTCGTTTCATAGTATCTGCCCATGTTTTTTGTATACTATTCTCTGGTAGTTTGACAGGATTTAATTTAAAATCATGATCTACAGCAATTTGATGAACTAATGCCATATTTGTCATCCCATTTGCAGCTTGCATTATTTCCTCTAATGTTACAAATTTCGGTGGAGATGCGCCAATGGTACTGCTTCCAGAAACCATAAATTGATGAGAGGTTCTTTGTCTAATAAGGAGGCAAATATGTATTATAAATTCTTAATTAATAGAAAATTTTAATAAAAAAATGAAGAGAAAAAACTTTAGAATTATTTAAATTTGTATAAAATTTATTTAGATTTTTTTGTTTAGATGTAGTAAAAGCTAGGAAACCGAGTATTCTAAATCAATTTAAATAAAATTGTTTTAATCCAAAATAATATTTACCTTTCAAATATTTGAGCTCTTGCTGACCATCAAAATGTCAGCGGTTAAATTGCGTTAAAGGTTGTATTCACCAATATCCCAAAAATTATAAGTTTTATTAGAAAATCTGATGTTAAATCCCTGTATTCTAAATGAGACATTTTCCGAAAAAAAGTGTACAAAATTTACAATAAAAGTTATGTTTATGCATATTCTCAGCTTAGAATTAATGCTAATGCGTCCCATTCGTGATTTCGTTTGTTTATAAATACCAAAAGATAAAAAAATCTATTAAGTAACATAATTAATTATTGTTTCATTAAATTTGAATTTTTCGAACCACTGGAAGTTACCATAGCCTTTTCTTTACCCTAATATAAAAATTTCAGTCCGTTATTTCTTTCACCTTTTCTGTTTTTCATAGATTTTCTTTCTAAGATTTAATGAATATCCTTATCATATTTTGTTTAATCGTGGGATAGAAAAACGACATAACCTTCATTCAAATTCTGATTCTTTTAAAATTGTTTAGTATACTTGAGACGAATCTTTTAATTTTTGAGATAGATAAAATAATAACTTACCTCGCTTTCAAACTATCATGATTCGATTTTTTGCCAAGAGCTCAAATTCTTTAAATGTAAATATTTTAGTATTTAAATTAGAAAAGTAATAAAAATAAATCATCATTAAAAATCAAGCATGAAAACTTGAGTTCCAAGATTTCAGACTTTTCATTTCTAATTTCTCAGTTCTATAGAGACAATACCTGGCGCTCATGCTATTGTTGAGAGTAAGTATGTAAAACAATAAAACACGCCATTAAACATTTGACAAATTTTAGCATCCTTCAAATTAAATATAAAACTATTAGAACTCAATAATCATAGTAGTCTCTGTAAAATAATTGGAGATAAATAAAGAAAGGTAAAATTATAAAAATAAAACTGAAACTCTTATTATAATTATCTTCTGGATTTAGTTATTAATTTTACCGAATGATTTGAACTTAAAAAAATTATAAATTTATAAAAATTTAATCGTTATTCTATTTACTTTTTAACAACTATTACTATAGTAACTCACCTTTTGTTTGCATCATCGCTTGTTGAGGAAGTTTCACTATCATTTCGAATACGACTTGAATGTGGTATCGGAATAGTCTCGGAAACGGATTTTTTTGTATCATCGATATTTTCATTTGGATTACTCATAATTCTAATTTAAAAACAGAAGTTTAGATATGAAAAATACTTATACAGATTCGTAAATACTTACAAATTTTGAATTAAACTAAAATTTTGATTTATTTTTAATCTGAATTCTTCAATAACATTTTCTTGATAAAACAGCTGTTTGTCAATATTTACCTATGCGTAGTACATAAGTTTATCTCTTTCTAGAATGAAATAATAAAAACAATAAGAATGACTAATAACCTTTACTTTTTACTGTTTTCCGTGTTGAGTAATATCTATTTTTAAAATATCATATTTCTAAAGATAGAAATTTCTCACTGTGGAGGCCGCAGAGTGGTTTATTTATCGTAAAGGTTGTCTTGTTCAACGAAAAACATTGATGATTTTATCCTGAATAAATTTGAAGAAACATTATTTTTCTGGTGTTATTTTTTTCGCTTTAACACATTGTATATTTTTTTAATGTTTTATTTTATAAATAATGAATTTAAATTAAATGTACATGTTTTAAAAAATTAAAGTACATAAATTTTGTTTATATTTTCAAGGTTTGTTGATTTAAGATATAAGTAAATTATTTTCCAATCACACATTTGACAGTCGACAGTATTCCAATCATAGACATATAGCACATACAGACCAACGCATGAACAAAACGAAATTTAGATTGTTTGCATTACTAGGCACCATAGCCATTGAATTATACAACCGTGCTAGACGAAGATTCTGCACTTTTATGAAATTTTTAGATTCCATAAAAAACGGCTTAAAAATGCATATCCGGAGTTTTTGAAGTCGCCGATTACTAACTAAAATTAGTATAAAATTTATTGGTTTAAAAAAAATGCAATCATACTACATGTTCTAGTGATTCTGTAAAAAAACTTAAAAATCGTCCAAAAAAAAAAAAAAAAAAATTAAAGAAAATTAATGCTGTAACTTAAAATTAATTTTAAGTTACTAGAGCAATTAAGGTTAATGAAAACCAAAAATACACTTATTTTAAGATTGAATGGCTAGTTTTGGAGATATTGTTTGAAATTTGTCCGAAAATTGATCTCCGCATTCAATTTACCGTGATATCTCAAAAACTACGAATCCAATTCTAAGATGGATATTATTTTTGAAATCTCCTTGTGAAATTACTCATATAATTATAATTTTATCGAAATTGGGCACAAAAAACTTTCTCGAATTTTCGTGTTTTTTTTAAGGGTACCTTTTAAAAAATTGATAAAATCGAGAATATTTTTCGTCTCCGATTTCCATAAAACTATGTTGGTAATATTAATTTGATCTGTAAATTTCAAAAATAGTATCCATTTTACAATTGGTAGTTTTTGAAATGGAATTGAATGGATGCGTAGTTTTAGAAATATCGTGTGAAAAGCGAAGGTCGATATATATCATACAAATTTCAAACAATATCTCCAAAATAAGCCGCCCATTCTTATTATAAGTGTTATTTTCGGTTTTTCTATATCTTATTTGCTTTAGTAAACTTAAAAACAGCAATATTTTATTTTTATTTTTTGGCATTCTGTTTGATTTTTTACAGAGCCACAGAAACTGCTTAATGTAGTATGAATGCATTTTATTTAAGCCAATAAATGCATTAAACTACCAACGAAAAAACACATTTTATATCATAATCTGCATATTTTATACTAATTTTAATTTCAAATTCATAATCAGCGACCTCAAAAAATCCCGGTACGAATTTTATATATATTTTAACATTTTTTTTTTCGTATACCAAGAGATGCAACAAATGATCTATATATAACAATAATGTATAAAATAATATAATATATATTATTTTAAAAACTACATTGACTGTTCTTCAAATTTGTATGAAAAAAGTAGCATTTAATACACCAATTAAGATGAAAATAGAACCGTGTTTATTATATTTTTTGACTGGATGAAATCCGTTGAAAAATCAATGATACAATCGAAAGTTGCATCAAAATGTTGTCACCCATGTAGCTGTTTTGAATTACTTTCAGTCATTTGGATACATTATATATTTCGAAATAATTTTGTTTACCATATCCCTTACATTATCGCAATACTTTACACTATTTTTCTCATCATTGCCTTCTCATATTTCTTTCACCACTTCTTTGTATGTTTCTAACTAATTAATTTCCTGCTTTCCATAATTCTCCATAAATAATATAGACAAATATTATATATACCTTCGATTTTATCTTTTATTACTTAAGCTATAATATTTTCTATCATGGTATAAAAGTACAGTTCATTCACTTTTTAGTACGTACGTAAGCATCCGCAGTTCAAATTTCCTAATTTTTTAGTTTTGATTCCAGTTCCATTGTTAAAAAACATTTATATCGACTACAAAGAACCCGTTTTCATTAAAAGTTTATTTGGAGACAATAAAACAGTATATAATTAAAAAATATCAAATTGCAGTTTGTATTTGTTGAATTGTATTATTTAGATCTTTTTATACTTTTTCATTAGAAAGTTAGCTATGTATCGAAGGACACATCTAAACCACTTGTTTTTATATGCTTATATTTGGGTATTTCCGTATTATCTGAGGCTTCTTGCAGTGCTTATAGTCTATAGCACGATCAATTAATAATATTTTTCCTCTAATATAAGTACAGTCATTAAGTAATAATTTCAATTCATTTTCAAAGTATTTTTTTAAACAATGTTTACCCGGAGTTTGTTTATTATTATTATTTTTATTAGTAAGTTTTATTTAAATTATTAATTATAAAGTATTTAAGGGGGTATTCTGGTCTAGAGCTCTACTTTTTGGGTATTTTTCAAACTAGGATAAAAAAAAAATTAAAAACATTTTTAACATCCATTTTTTATACAATATTTATTGATTTTTAAAGTATATAAAAAAAATTTAAAAAAAAATCAAAAATTCATCCAGTGACAGGCCGGTGAAGTGGGTGTTGCCAGTCAAACGGTGCTGCCTGGTTGACATGATTCCAAACCCTTGTAGTGATTTAAATCAAAGTTCTTAATTATTAAACATGTCGCTATAACTTGGACTTTGGCTGAAAAAAAAAAAAATTCACAAAATGGCATCCACTTGAAAAAAAAAAATTTTTTTTTACCCCTGTTTTTTGACATTTACGAATTTTTTAAAAATATTTCAAATTAAAATTTTCCAAAATCCAAGGTCAAAGTGATAATGAGATGTATATAAAAGATTTTCACAAAATTTCAAAGGAATCGGTCAAATAAAACAGTTGAGATATCGTGTCAACCACCTCAACAAAAGGAGTTTTGAGAAAAGCGCGTTTGAAGTTTCATCGCTCCGCTCGGCCGGCTTAGATGCCACATCACAAAATCCGCTGTATCTCCCAAAATAATTCGAATTTTGAAAAATCCTTTTAAGAGCATATTTGAAAGTCTAAGCTTTGAAAATATGCAAACAAAAAAAAATTGATTTTTTCAATTTTCTAGACCAGAATACCCCCTCCTTAAGGGTGCATAAACTGCAGAATAAGACATAATCAAAAAAAGGATTACACAAATGATATATGAAATTTTTGGCATGTACAATCTTGACTTAGAAACTTAAGGCGTGTCAAAAAGTTTTCCAAAAAGAAAAAATTATAAAGTTAAAAAAAAAAAATTATTTTATATTATTTTATAGTAGAACTTGTAGAAAACATATTAAACAAATATTTAAAAAAATTATTACCTGATAAATTTGATTAATTTATAAATAAAATAATTTATTTCCATTATATAATAGTCTTCTCCAATCAACCACCGGCCTTCAAATTAAAAAAAATTAAAAAAATAAAATAATGGATGACCGAAAGGATAACTCTTTAATAAATTTATACTCCTCATTACCAACTAACTTTACCCGCGATTTCTTTCTCGTAAAACTTCAATTCAAATGGGTTTATTCAAATTCGAACCTCTCTCCTACTTTTATGTGGATGTCTTAAGCTCGACAAATTTATAAATTATGTCTTTTACAATTTTTAGAACGTTTGTTGTCGATAAATCGTTAATTTATTAGGAATAAAATTTACGGATCCCGTGAAAGAAAAAGCCTCATTTATCAGAATTATCATAAAAAGTTGTTAAGCTAAGCATAAATAAACCAATTACAAATTTCTAAGGATGTATTTATAAATGGCGTTATTTGTTTATGGGCACCATCTAGGACTATATTCTACGTTCGTTAAAATCGATCAGTATTTTTTTTTCTTGTACAGCCGACAAATTACAGATTTTAAAATTATTTTTTTATAAATAAAAAACGTCGAGTTATGACATTTAATTCTGCTATTTATTGCAGTATTTTATACACGTTTTTCCTCCTATTTAGTAAATCAATATTAATATCAATTTCTTTCCTTATAAAGGTTGTTATACACAATGTTCGACTTTAAATATTGGTACAAATTCCAATCAAACTGATTACCAAGTAAAAAGTTGTAAATCAACTGAGAGATTATGTCAATCTGGGGAATGTTATCCAAAACGAGTTTTTTGTGATGGAATTAGCGATTGTGTTGATGGATCAGATGAAAGTCTTAGTAATTGTGCAAATATAACGTAAGTATTTTGGATAGATTAAGGACTAAAATGTAAAGGACTAAATAGTAGTTGAATTCGTATGTTCACATATTTTAATTTAGAAGTGAAAAATATCATTTCGACTTATAGGGCATCACTTGTATGAACTTTAATCCTTTAAATATAATCGTTTAGAAATTTCTTAAAATAACACTATTTTATGTTTTCGACCTCTTAGAAATAATATCTCAATTCCAAAACCTCTACCTAAATGTAATTTAAAAAAGTTTTTGTTCGCAATTTTCTTGTAGTTTTGAATGAAAAACAATTTCAGACAAGAGTTGTAACAATCTTTTATAAAATTTCATTTTTGATGTATCTCAACGAAGTATAGATGGGAAGATAGACAAACGAATTAACAGATATACGAACAGATAGGTGAAATGGACTAATTTGGGAATTCTATGAACACCTATGACAAAATTTTATTATTGCTTGCAATATATTGCCATACAAGTATTACAATATTTAGACTAAATTAAATTTATCCTAATATATTTTGCAGGGGTGAAAATAACTATCCTGTAAAAGATTTCATAACATAAATTTTGTCTGGGAGATAGCCAGATCAATACATTTTATTGTGCCAGGCTTTTTCTTATGGGGACAGACTTCTCATTTACCACAGTAAACGATTCATGTTGAAAACATTAATTTCAGACGGAATTACCAATTTTCTGGCAAATTTTTGTAAGCAAAAATCCATAAAACGAGTAAAAATGAGCATCTTTTCAGGAGGTGGCCATTTTACAGATATCATTATGATCGACATATTGTAATATGTCGAGTA
Organism: Chrysopa pallens; assembly: GCA_020423425.1. Taxonomy (NCBI): domain Eukaryota; kingdom Metazoa; phylum Arthropoda; class Insecta; order Neuroptera; family Chrysopidae; genus Chrysopa; species Chrysopa pallens. Next base: position 38,082,209 of record CM035594.1, read on the forward strand.
ACATATGACAGAGTAAATTACATTTTTGACCTCACTAATAAAATTTTGGTATATGTGTTTATAGAATGACCTAATTAACCCATTTCTGTTTGTCCGCCTGTCATCAAGATAACTCAAAACCAAAAGAGATAGTAAAATGAAATTTTGGTAGTATATTTGCATCTCTAAAAAGTGAATTTAAGTTTGTATATGAGCAAAATCGGCTCATTAGGTCCAATGGATCCATAATCCAACTTTTGAATCATAAAATTCCAATACACAAAATTTTGTTGGTTCAAACAAATAACTTTTTTTATTTTTCCTAATTTCAGAGATAAAGTGAAATCTGGAGAAACTTGCCGTTCGCTAACATCATTCTCATTAGATATAAACTGTAGTAGAAATGGATTGGAAGTTGATTGTACTAAACCAGTTTTACATGGTACAGTTGCAAACATTTCATGCAAGAAATTTTACCATCTCCCAGCAAACAGTAAAATGACAGTTCCGTACAACAATTTATTATGCGTGAATGGTTCATGGAACAATAAGTTAATGGAATGTATTCCAGGTTAGTCAAACCTAACTAACCATATTTTAATTTAGGATATAATCGCAATATAATCTTAACCAATTAATAAACTGGTTCAGAATATAAAAGTTTATTAGAGGACGAGAAGAACGAACTTTAGCTCCACTGCTTGGCTCCTTTATCGGCGTACGCTACCCGAACGCTTTGAGATTCGAAAAAAATTCTAAACCTTGAGATCAATTTTTAATTGTCTTCGTTGGGAAGTTCATTGTGTGGACCTAAGATAACTTGTTTATTATAAAATTTATATTATATTCCAGTTTGTGGACTGAAAAATTCGAAAGCAAAATCAAATATTATTGGAGGTAATCAATCTAACATTGGGAAATATCCTTGGCACGTTGGAATTTATAAAAAAAAACGGACTATAAGTACATTATTCTTTTATATAGAAAAATATTTTCAAATTTGTAGTGGATCTATAATTAGCCCAAAAATGGTTGTTTCAGGTATGTTTTCATTATATATTTTGTATCAATTTAAAGTTTTTAAATAAATATGGAGTGGAGATGTTTTCCATGACTAGCAACTATTAAAACCAAAAAGTCTTTCGTCTGTCATATTGGATACTATGTTACCATTTTATTTCGTTTTTATGAAAAACTGATAAAAAACAATTGTTGAAAATTATCAAATCTTTCTTTTCTGATTGAATTTTTTTTCGTAGGAAAAATACTATAAACGATACAACTCTTCCAAAAAAAAAACTTTTTATTTTTTTATTTTTATTTTATCTGTTTTAATAGTTTTCCGAATATAAAATTGTAAAATTTAGCAGAAAAATGTAGTACAAGTAAGTCCCTTCATATAAATGGTAGCCTCTGTAATAAATATTTTCAAAGTTATGGATGCACAAAATCATAAGTTAATGTATAACCAGTCTACTATTGAGACGTACAAAATTTAATGAAATTGTTTCTTTTTTTAAATGGGCATAAAGAAGCATTACGAAAAAATAATAATTTCATTACCAAAAGATATTTGATTACGTATTGCGCATGAAAATAGGAAAAGGGGAAACTTTTTTTTCCTTTCGAAACACTGTATTTTTAATACCAGACCTATGGGAATTTTGGTTTCTACAAAAAAAAAAAAACGACTAGAAATGGTGAAATGTGCGTTTTTTCAGTATGGCCATATTGGGCCCCGTTTTTTAATCTGGAAAATATATTTTTAATCTTATATCTCATGTATTTTCTCATCAGATCTTTCATCTTATATATTTTTTTAAACTTTACATTATCTTCGATATTCGCTACAATGACAAAATAATGTTCACAGTAGCTATTTTTTTATTATAGCCGCTCATTGTTTCGATAGTAGAGACCCTACAGAATATGGTGTTGGTGCTGGAAAATATTATAAACTATGGGATGATGACACAGATTCAAATGCTCAAATGAGAAATGTAATTAATTGAAAATTTATCTGTAATATTATTAATTATCAAGAGTAAAAATTATGTTTTAGGTTACACAAATTTTGATTCCAGAAACATATAATGGACTCCAAAATAATTATATGAACGATATAGCAATATTAATTGTGGATGAATCTTTTGTTTTTGGTTATCTTGTAAGGCCAGTTTGTATAGACTGGACTACAAAAATGCAAAAACAACTTTTGCAACGCGGATTTATAGGATATGTAAGTTATGGAAATAATCCAAGACAATTCATAAATTTACGTAACTGTAAGTTATTTCTAAAAGCACATCGATATCAACAAATAAAAGAACCATCAAAATTTGGGGAAAAAAGAAAATAAAGACTGGATAAACAATATAAATGTCTTGTTCTCAGTTGTTCATGATTATCTATTAAACTATATTTTTAGTAGAAAATGACTTCATGCAGAACCAAAGTTAAATTATCATCCCTAAATTGAAACCGTTTCATTAGCATCAATAATACAAAATTCAATATACCATCACCGTTAAGCAAAAATCAAGGCATTAACAACAGATTGATTATGGCGACCTTTGATGTGTAATCGATAAATAAATAATTAACTTATAAAATGTCAAAATACAGATACATTATTTTAAAGCTTAGAAATAATACTCAAACGTTTTTGTTAGGTATCTGGCTGGTGCGTAGAACATGAACAAAATGATGCATCAGAATCCATTCTCTTAGGTGATAACAATGCTGAATTAGAACATTTTCAATTGCCATTTGTACCATCTGATGTATGTCTAAAAGATTCACCAGAAGGTTTTCAACCGATTGTTGGCCAGTATGACAAAATTTGTGCAGGACAAACTGATGGTAAGTACTTTTATTAAATGTAGAGAAGTAGCATAAACTAAGCGAATAAAGTAAGATACTAAAATGGAAAAGACTTACCCTGTGTTTTACTATTGATAATTATGAACTGTCGGGTATTAATAATTACATTAAGTTGTTTAATAAATTTAAATTCGTATTCAAAAATTGCATTTATGTTTCCAAAATAATAATTAAGTATTTTACAGATAAAATTGTTTGCGCCGGTAATGGAGGCTCAGGATTATTATTCCAACTGGATGAAGCATTTTATTTAATGGGTATAAAAAGTATTGAACCTAACAATAGTAACTCTTTGAAATTTACCACATTTACGAACTTTTCATATCATGCCCAATGGGCTGAAAATATCTATCAAATTAATCGCCTATGAAAATTCCACACTGCTTCAAGACGACGTTGAAGAATATCTAAAACGTAAATAGCGTATCGACTTGTATAAATAATTTCTACTTTTTGAATATTTCAATCCAGTAAATTTAGATATTCTTGGTCACTTTATTCTAAAAAGAGATTAGGGTGCTGTTTTGTAAAAAATCAATTACATAATAAATGTTTAATTCGAATCCATTAACACATCTTTAAAGCTGTTTATTGATTTCTGTTATTTATTTAAAAATATCACATTAAAAAAATGTTTTTAAAAAAATGTCTTCTACGATTGGTCTACGAAAATTCCAAATGTTTCCAAAAAAGTAAATGTGTATACATATAAATCATTCAGCATTAATTATAGGCACTTTCCTATTTTAAAAAAACTGCGTCTTAACTGTATTTTGCATTTTGAATATTGCTTAATATTCCTCGGCAAACATAAGGAAAATTTAAAAAATTATAGTATTTTTCATGAATAAATTTAATGTTTCCTCAGAATTAATAATTAAAATGATTTTACCTTATCAGTGATCATAATGTATCTCAACAGTCCGATGTCCAAAGGATGTTGTTTTTAAGCACAGCTGTAAAATAGACTTATTTTCGTAGACTTTTACATGTACATGTTATTTTATAAGAATTATGTACCCATAATAAAGATTATGAGAAAATAGTTTCTGCCCGATTTGTTGAACAACTTTGAAACAGGCTGTATATAATCTAAAATCTCCGAACTCTCAGACATCTCTTCAATGTAGGTTATGGTAAATGATTTTATGTAACATCTAAATAATTGTTAGCCAAATTTTTTCCAAAACATTCAAATTAGTTATTGTAATTTTGTATGTGTTTTCGATAACGATTTTGCTGTCTACGATTTTGTTAAAAATTTTTTTGAGAACAAAATAGAAAATAAAAATACTGTCGGTAATCAGAGATATTTCAACGAATTAAAAAAAGTTTATAAAAATAAATAATAATGCATTTTTTAATTACCTTTGTTCATTTTTAATACATTTTTTTCAGATATTCCCTTTCTCTTTACTAGATACAAAAAATAAAGGTTTTGTATATAAAATAAATAAATAAAACATTTATATTTCTTCATAAAGATCCTTTTTTTATATGGATTGTAAGATAAGACAATTAATTATCTATCTAAAATAGAGTAAAAGTAGCGAACTATAGCATAGATGTTGTTGACATGCATAATACATTGTGAGTTTAGGAAAAATAACAATGACTACTCATCCATATCTCTTATATCTGTGGGTTTTTACTATATAATTTTTTTCACAGAATCCTTAACTACGAGGTTTTTTCTTCAACGAGTATTTTCTTCAACGAAATATTAATAAATAATATATATATATATATATATATATATATATATATACATATATATATATATATATATATACATATATATATATATATATATATATATATATATATATATATATATATATATATATATATATATATATATATATATATATATATATATATATATATATATATATATATATATATATATATATATATAAATTTTTGTATTATTGAATTATTAAACATTCTAATTTTGTCAGTAGCACGATCAATTTGGAATTTAATTAAAATTTTATTCTCGAATATCAATGCAGTGATTAAATAAATTTCGTTCAGTTAATATTTATTTTTCTAACAATGTTTTTTTGGAGAGTTTTTATTATTGTGATTAGTAAGTAAAAATTTAGTATAAAATCTGAATTCTGATAACTTTTTGCATCTTTTTTTTTGATTAAATATGGTCCTTTTTACCAATATATTTTTGAAAAATGTTATTTAACAAAATTTTGGCTGGAGTTTGGTGGGCATATCTATGATTTTCTGTTAATATTTCTGGTATTTAAAAAAAAAAAGAACAATAATAGGAATTATTTGGGAAAGAATTTTACAAAACCATTAATAAATAATTCACTTTGGTATACTTAGAAAGGAAAAATTTTGAATGAATTTTTTGAATAAGGGGATAACAGATTTTCTACATTTTTCCATGCAATTTATGTACAATTTTTCCCTTTTCACCATAAAACAAAGAATAATTTTATTTTGTTTTCCTAAAAAGGTTGCAGCACACTATGTTGGTCTTTAAAACTTGATTTCAACCAAAATTATCATCGTAGAGAAAGTCGACAAGCAAATACTACGTAAGTATTTTCATACAAATGGCTTAAATCTGTGTATTAAATTCTTTTATTTAAGAATATATTATATTTGAGAATACAGTCCTCTGTACTGGCGGAGGACTAGATTTCCTTAAAATTTTTACACTATCTCCGTATAATTTCCGTACAAAATATAAGATAATATAGTTATTGGCCATATTTTTTACATACACAAAAATATATATTATATAAATAAATACAAAAGCGATATGTGTGTGAATCAGCAGATGTATATGTTGCAAATTTTTATTTTTATACTTTTCATATTGGGAACATACTCCATAAAGTCAGGATATATAGACTCCTATGGTCTATGGGCCCAGCAATGTTTTTTGTTGTGATAAGCATCTAGATATTTTTTCGTTCCATCATCCCCAAAAAGAAAAAAAATTAATTTAATTTCTATTTTTAGCAATGGAGTGGAAAATGAGAAAACTTGCCCTCCACTTATATCATTATCAGTGGATATCACATGTAGTAGAAATGGATTAAAAGTTGATTGTACAAAACCAGTTATGCATGGTACAGTTGCAGACACTGTTTGCAAGGCATTCTATTATATAAGTGGTGCACAATTCAGTAGTCCATCAGATCAGTCCAATCATTTAGAATGCAAGAATGGTCTTTGGGACCATAATTTATTAGAATGTAATCCAGGTTAGTTACAAAAATGACAGAAAATAAAATGACGGTACTCGTTTCAAAGATCTTTTGATGACAGTTTTTTTTAGTTTGCGGACTAAAACACTCAAACAAAAGAGTACGAAGGATTGTTGGAGGTAATGAAATCGAAATTAGGGAATATCCTTGGCATGTTGGTATCTATAAGAAAATTACCATATCAAATTCCACAAAATTTTCGCAGATTTGCGGTGGGTCCATTATTAGTCCAAAGATGGTTATCACAGGTATGGTATTATATTTTATATTAAGATAATGTTTATAATGGCTAATTTTTTGTTACAGCCGCACATTGTTTCGAGGGAGGGAACCCAACAGATTATAGTGTTGCTGCTGGCAAATCTTATAGAAAATGGGATGATAAAAGAGATTTGACTGCTCAATTTAGAAATGTAAAAAATTGTAAAAATATAAAAAAAATTTGCATATTATGAACTAAAACAAAGGAAATATTATTTTTAGATTTCAGAACTACATATTCCAGAAAAATACAAAGGACTTCGACATAACTATGCAAACGATATCGCGATACTAATCATGGATGAACCACTTGTAATTGATCTTTTTGTGAGCCCCATTTGTGTAGATTGGACCACTAAAACTGAAAAAAAACTTCTAGTAAATGGATCGATAGGATACGTAAGTTATTGAAACTCGAAAGTTTACCATCCAAAATTATTGAAAAATTATTAGCAATGTACTATAAAATTATTATAACAGATGTATATTAAAATAGTTAAAATGATGTAGAACATTCTAATTCATCCTCAAAAATTTTAGAACATTAAACATTTTTGGGCTCGTTGCGAATCATTGAAAGAAGTTCACATTACTTTTAACCATTTTTGCTCATGCACGAACTATCTATAATATTTTTGAAAGAACAGGAACTATTTAGAAAAGTTCTTACAATTATTATTTTCAGCGCACCCCACTAAGTACTCACAAACGCAAAGCGCCACTTTCAACATTTAATAAAGCATCGCTAAGCGTCATTTAATAAAGACAATGTTTAAGAAAAGGGCGATTATACAGAATTTAAAATAAAACAATCACAGAACTAGAATATTTTTGGTATTTAGATAATCATCTGTGTTTTTTTGTGAATTGTTCTTATTTTAACTTATTATCTAACGAATTACAGGTAACTGGTTGGGGCTATAATGAGCCATTTGGCGATTCTAGTGACAAATTAAAACATCTTCCACTGCCATATGTGCCTTATGAAACGTGTTACGATAAATCTGATGTCGATTTTCTACCAATTGTGGGTTTGCCTGATAAATTTTGTGCAGGACGAACTGATGGTAAGTTTTATTTTATCCGATCACGTTGGTAATTTTACTTTAAAATTTACTTAAAATACTTAAAATTAACACGATAAAATTTAAAAAGAAAAAATAAATAAACTGTTTTCATTACAAACATATTATTCCACAGAAATCAGTGTCAATCTAGGGATTCGGGGATCTAATTTCGTATGTATTCCTTAAATTTTTTACGAAATTAAAGTTTTTCCTAAGACTATTCAATTTTTATACATCGACATATATCTTTATATATAACGAGTGGGTATATATTTAATAAAATCTGAAAAATTTAAAGTCTGTAACTCAAGAAAATATTGATGGAATTAATTATAATTTTGGTACGAGTGTTCCTTAAAGTTCATTTTCGTCTATCCGCCATCAACATATCCTAAAAACGAAAAGCGAGTTGAAATTTTGATGGCGTATTCTATACCTAAAAAGTTATTGGATGAGCAAAATCGCTTATCTGAGACTAATGGATCTATGACCCAAATTTTACACCTTAAAAGATAGCATAAAATTTAAATACAAAATATTTTCGTGTCTTTAAAACAAATAACTTTTGTTTGAATCATTTTTTCGTAAACTGCTTCGATTCACCAGAATTTTAGCTCCAATTCAGATAATAAACATAATAATTCTATGGAGTTCATATTTAGTGTAATAAATGGATAATGTATCTATGGAGTTCATATTTAGTGTACCTATTTTATGTATGCTAATGTTTAAAAATAGTTCAAACATTGATATGTTGGAGATTTAAATAAACAACACATGTTTGTTTTATTCTTCATTTGTTTTTCTTAAATGCAATCTTTGTTTTCATTGTAAAAAAACATTTACAAATATCTTTCAAGGAACAAAATAATAATTAAACAATTAATTTTATAGGTCAAAATGTCTGCACTGGTGACGCTGGTGGAGGCTTATCATTCGAATTGACTGACACATATTATTTAATGGGTATAACAAGTATTGGACCCAGCAAGGAAGGAAGTTGTGATGTTTCAAAATATGCTACATTTACAACATTTTCATACCATGCAAAATGGGCTGAAACTATTTGGAGAATCAATTCATGATTTCAGCGCGCAATGTGATGTTATAAACATTTCATCAAACTCTACAGATACTTGCTATTATTTTGTAATATAATTCATGAGCTTTTTTTATAATTGATTTATATACTTTATAGAAATAAATGATATCTTATCCATTTAAAATTGTATACAAGTTTTAGTTACCTATAAAATAGCAATTATTAATGCTTCCATAAGAAATATCTGTATTTAATTATGATTAGTATTGGGGTATTCACTACATTGGCTATGTAAAATCATTGTAGTTCTGAGGTACAACTTGCCTATACAAATATTTTAATTGTGGATAAAGTGTGAATTTCCACCAAGAGTTTTGAAAACAAGATTCTGAAAGAAGAATAATATGCATGTATGATTACTCTTAAAAACAGTTTCATCTATAGTTCCTGGCGCTCCACTATTGTAGAAATACAAAAACATATACGTCCAATATTATTGAAATCAATAACTCGATAAATTAAATTATTTTGAATATTAAAATCTTGTTTACGTCCAGAAAATTAATAAATAACTAAATGGGTCACAGTGATTCAGGACAATAAATTACAAACTAAGTGTTGATTTTATTTTTTAACTTAATCGTACTAGTTTACAGTTTAAAATAAATTATTGTTGCTATCACAACATCGCGTTTGAGTGTAATTTGAGGAAGTCAAAAGGCAAATGTAATCAAAGACTTGATGCTTCACCTGGAAACAAATATCTTTCATTTGCCTTGCCGGACACACTCCGAAGAGTTTTTATCAATATTTTTTTTTATTTTTTTAAAATATATAGATGTTTTTTCCTAAAGTCTTATACACAAATTACTTTGAATGCTAACGAATTTCATTTTCAAATATTTAGAAGAATCAAAATTATAAAAAATACACAAAATAAGCAGTTCATATAATTATGAAGAATTTGTTATATAATAATACGTATAGTGAGAAGTTAAATACGTATTAAATAGCTCATTATAGCTTAAGATTTGTTGTTTTATCGATTGTTTTGGTTATTTTTCACACTTTCAATAACAAAATTCCTTTTTTGATTTACAAAAGAAACTAATAAATTTCCTAGTAAAATTATCTTAAATTTAATTATTTATATTATAATTTTATTATTATTATTATTAAGTCAGCTCTATTTTCTTAACTTTTTTTTCGTATTGTTTTTATAGATAGATGATTGTCAGTTAATATTGCTTATTCAAGTTTGAAATACGATATATATTTTGCAGTTACATTTTCAACATACTCGATATTTTATAATTTTATATGCATGTATGATTAAGTCAAGTTAATTTATCTAATATGTCGTTTGTATAACTAACAAAGGAATTCAATATGCATTGATCGTTTGACGTCTGACTTTGAATGCCATTCAGTTGTTACCTACATGTATACACAAAATAAATAAAAACTTGCCTATAAATGTTACTGTACCAATTGGAATACTGATAATGATATAAGTTGAGTATAGCTTTGGGTATTATGGTCACGTCGGCTAATATGGACTAATATCATTTCTTCTAAACAAACATCAGCAGTAGGACAATGTGGCCTAAGACCATAATGCCCTACGATGTTTAATTTTAAAGATTGTCCAGGATTACGAAAAATGTTTATTAAAGTTATAATTTTGAAGTTAATATCTTTTAATTGATAATTACTGATTTCAATTAACTTCTTCTAAGACCAATAAAGATTGATTTATCTCATAAATTTTGTGTTTTACTGACAAAAATAGCTTACTGTATAGGCTATATTAAATCTTAATTACACAAAAATGACAAGCATTTTACAATTGAATGACTAACTTTTTGAGATATTGCTTGACATCGGTCTAAGAAATTGGCCTCCGCGTAAGATATTGTCCATATCTCAAAATTTACGCTTGCTGTCATTTATCAGATGTTATTTATAAAATTCACGTGTTAAAATAACTTTATAAATGGAGTTTAAACGAATTTGGAAAATATAAAATTCGATTTTTCTTAACTTTTTTTTCTTGTGGATACTTAACTTCTGTGAAAAAATTTTTCGTTTCCGAATTCAATAAATTTCCGTTTATAAAAAAAATTTCTCGAGTTAATCTCATGAATAATATCTATTTAATTTTGGATTGAGATCGATTCCGAGATACAGCGGATTTTGTGATGTGGCATCTAAGCCGGCCGAGTGGAGCGATGTTACATCAAACGCGTTTTTCTCAAAACTCCTTTTGTTGAGGTGGTTGACACGATATCTCAAGTTTTATTTGACCGATTCTTTTGAAATTTTGTGAGAATATTCTTTATACATCTCTTTATCACTTGGAGCTTGGATTTTGAAAAATTTTAATTTGAAGTATTTTTAAAAAATTCGTAAATGCCGAAAAACAGGGGTAAACAAAAATTTCTGGTTTTTGTTTTTTTTTCGGCCAAGGTCCAAGATATAGCGACATTTTTACTAATTAAGAATTTTGTTTGCTTTGTTCGATTAAAATCACTACAAGGGTTGGAATCATGTCAACCAGGGAGCACCGTTTGACTGGCAACCCCCACTTCACCGGCCTGTCACTGGATGAATTTTTGACTTTTTTTTTTTATAATTTTTTTTATATACTTTAAAAATCAATAAATATTGTATAAAAAAATGGATGCTAAAAATGTTTTTAATTTTTTTTTTATCCTAGTTTGAAAAATACCCAAAAAGTAGAGCTCTAGACCAGAATACCCCCTTAAAGCAAAAATCTACCACTGACCAATTTTATTGTTTATAAAATGTTGTCAAAATACCAGAAATCAATAATTAATTTTGTAAATACTGAAGTTTAAGGAAAAATTCAATATATCGACTTTTGACCGTAACAAATATAAACTTATCTTTCTATGTATGTAATTGCGTATTTGGTAAAAAAATAAAAAAATAAAAAACGTACATTTTTGTTAAATGTTGTAGATACATTTTGAAATATGATACTATTTTGAAAAATAAGAGTTATTTGATCATTTTCAAAGTTAAGAATAAAATAATTTTGCGTAAAATGATCTATTCAATCAATAAAACTGATATGATATTTTATTTCTAATATGTTGCTAGAGCTATCAACCTTATGGTGTTTTTATATTTATCAGTTTGTGGTTAAAATTTTAATAAGATTATTTTATAAATGTTAAAAATAATTCACGTTATTGAAGCGGAATCGACATAAACAATGAGATCTCTACAATAAAAATTCACAATAAACTAAAATGTATATCTCAATATATATTTTAGTTTTTCAATTTTCCATAAAATAATTATCCAAATGGTATGAAATTTAGTATGTGCTGCCTTAATATCTAAACGGAGGGAATATTGATTTTTTTTTGCAAAAAAAAAACAAACATTTTTATTTTAATTTGTTTTGGTTACGTGTTTGTGAAAATCAAATTCCATAGCATTTTGATAAATTATTTTTTGAGTCTAATATTGTGTAATATAATTTGCCTTTGAAGCATTGAACCAACTTTGATGCATTTTGGTACATAGAAAACTAGCTGTTACATACCTTTATACCATATAATGTATTTTGCCATTGAACCACTGACTCAATTTTCCGCCTAAAACGACAGAGGCGAATCTTTATAGCTCTCCCTCACCCGTTTCGTGGTTTGACTATATATTACGTAATTTATTTTGGTTTTGATTTTATTTTTGTGAATTAGAAAAATATTTTTTAGAGAATAGAGCTTTTAGGCTGAAATTGTTATATGGCTTCCTCGTGAGCCAAACTAATAGAGCGGTCGAAGACTAATGGATGTATGACGATTTATATTTATCTGGAGGTCTAGTTTTACTTTACATTGAGCTTGGTCTTTAAAAATTATACTATTTGTCATTTGTCCTGAAATTCAAAAGACTTTTTCATATTTATTTTCTGTATTCTTTTAAAATTTGGTGGTGACTTGTAGGCAATGCACGCTTTTCAAGTTTCATATTTTCTGAGTTGTATAGGTACAAGAAACTATAAAATGACATTTTTTTTAAGTTTAATCCTAACCTTTTTTGGTTTTTCATTATTTTTCTTAGATATTCTAAAATCTGAAATTCGCAGACCATATGAACATCTAATGTTTGGTATCGAAAACTTTAGAGGCTTGGGAATTCACGCTTTGAGCTTTTTTTTTGGATTTACTCGGGCGCGTGAGATTAAGATATGGGAGATATCCCTCGTTAAATATCTACACAAATCTTTGCTCTCTATATAGTGTCGAGAACCCTACCAGATCGTAATCTGATGAGCTCTAACTATCGATTTTTCAGTTGAATTTTTTGATCGGCTACCCTATATGCTTGGCACCATTTAGAAAGCTAAAATTTGATGGAGGTACTGAACAAAAGGTAAATATAAAATCGCCACTTGGGTTATTCTACATTATTCAGATGATAGAGAAATAGGAGATTGATTTGTCAGTAATAGTTAGATTTTTCTTACAACCGAACGATTTAGTTAAGATTGCACGAGAAATAACACCGCTAGAATCTGCCTCCTAGGCTTCATTCTTACCTGTTGGTAAATCCACCAATTCCGTTAAAACCTGCACTTCTCAATGTCCTTATAATTTTGATTTGGTAAATAAAATAATTAAAAATACACATAACAAATCTTTTTATTAATTAATTTTTATGAACAATTATATTAATTTGTTATTACAGATTCTTTTTTTTTTTTGTTTTGTTTAAAAATAAAAATTTTTATAATAAAATTATGTACATAATAAGTAAATTTTGACACTACGTTAAGAAAATGTACAATGAGTTATTTGACAATTAAAATTTAATTTTTTGAAATTTGGTTTTAAATTAAAATAAGCTTTTTTTTTGTAAATCAAAGCTTATTGTGATATGCAATATTATTACTAATTACATCATTAAATTATATTTTTATGAACATTTTAATATTAAGTAAGGTAAGTACAATGAACAACCTAATTAAGATAATCTGAAGACGACAAATAAGTGTCCGTTATTTATTACATCCCTTTTTCTTTTTAATTATAACATTTTTTAAAGCTTAATTTAATTTGGGTGTCAGTAACGTTATTCTTACCGATTGATGGCCTTAACTTTTTCCTCGTAAGTTTATGTATTCTTGCTGCTTGAAACCGAAGATTCAAATCGTGAATGAAAAGCTAAATAAATATTTTGAATTTCTTAAGTAATTGAGTTTATCATATTTCAATTCTATGTTCGTTAACAATTTAATTTTCCTTATAGCTTTCTTGGCAATGGTTTCTACACAAATCAGACTTTCTAGAATAATTTTCTGTTCTTGGAGTTATCGATTTTTATATAAGTATGAAAAAATATGAGTCGTAAAATATACTGATCGAAAGTCTTCGTTATGTTTTTGTGCGCACCTTTCATATTTCAGTCGTATATGTACTTAATTCATCTTGAGTGTGTGTGTGTGTGTAGAACTTAAGGATTAAACTCTAGTCATGCGTCGGAGCTGATGTAATAAGTTTATTTTTATATTATTAAACCATACATTAATCAAAAACGACTTTCGGTGAAAGTATAATACAATAAATGACCCAAAGCAGTAAACACATTACTGCTTTCAAAGAAACGAAAACCTCTTTTTTTATAAGCTATAATTCCAGCTTTTTTTCGCATGCTTCATGAAATTATAAAAGCACTCAACCACATAAGTGACATTTTTTGGTAAAAATAATGTTTGTATTCAAATTAATTATTGTTAACTCATAGTTTCAAATTATTTGTGAAAAACTAGAATCATTATAAATTCATTTCAAAATTTTGTAAAATGGATTCTTATATTTTTATAGTGCATGGGCAATTTATCCGTTGATTTTATTGGATACTTGGCTTATTTTAACATTCAAAAGTGAAGCAAATTCTGGGTGTTTTACTTTTCAAAACATTCATTTATCAAGTTTTAATATAAAATTAAATGACAAATTAATGGTCAAATAATTCAAAACCATATTTTAGAAATTAAGAATTAAATCCACATTTATACTTTAAATAATTCAATTTACGTAAAATATAATTGCACGAATGTGAAATATCAATACTAATACACTAAAGAGATCATTTTTTATATACCAGAGAATAAGAAACAGGCAAATAAAAAGTGGACCATTCTGAATAATGATTATAATTCTGAGTAATTGACAAAGGTATGTATACTTTTTTTGTCATTATAAGTAAATAGAATCATTTAAAGGATATTAGTTAAATTTTTCTTGTAGCACTTACTCGGTACTAAAGTTTAATCGTTTTCGTAAGTCCACTGATCACGCGTTCTCATCGTGATCACATTATATGTTAATACATATAATATTATAATCATATAATAGGTACTGTGGCGTATTGCATACTATAAATAATAGTGAACTATTATTTATAAATGAATATACTATCCTTCAAACAACCAATCAAATTGCAGAATACAAATGTTCCCGTGAAACTTTTATTTAAAAACATGGGACTAGTGAATTTTATTTTACTTTAAAATGGCTATTCTGTATAGAAACTTCGACTATTTGACATAAAATAAAGATCTATTGCACTTTATCATTTAACGCATCTGGTTATTTGTTTATTCAGTTTCACAAATCTTATGTTTTAAAGATATTTTATATGCCATTAAAATATGTTACAATACTTTATTACTTTCCAATGACGGAATTTGTAAATTCTTAGTAAAAACTGTCATTTTTTCTTCTTTTTTTTTTTTTTCTTTTTTTTTTTTGTTTTTTGATATAAGTAACATGATTTCACATTCTTTGGATTAACAAAAATAAATTTTGTAACTAAATTTTTACTTAATCCTTATATTTATAGTCAAAAATACGTATTTGATTGGAAATTTAATTTGTACTTGCTCATATAAACAAATTTCTACTTTTGAAGATATTGTTTTTATCGGTTTTGTACAGAACATTGATGATGTGTTTTTCGTGAAAGATTTAAATTATTTTCGATTTTAAAACGTTTTACTTTTATTAAAGTACCTAATTCAGTTTACTTATAATAAAAGAAAGTCTATACAAATTTTGCAGATCAAACATTCTCCGAGATGCTGATATTATGCAGTTTGGTTTAGTGTTGAAGCGGTAAGTTTTGAAACAGATAAGATCGATGAAATTAAAACAGATTTAGCGGTATAATTAATTGAAGTAAGAATGACCGTAGCTCAGCGCATCAATTTCTAAGAAATAAATTTTTAAGGAATTCTCTACAACTGCGAATATCGAGATATTTGATTTGCTAAAACAGGAATTACACTTATTTTATTCAATACCATAGATTTAAGCCATCCATAGATTTACTTTTCTCCATTAAATAGAAATTACAAGTCAAATTTGGACGACATCCGTATGAATTAAAAAGTAACTTCGCACTTGATCTAACAAACTCAATAATAATTTATGCAGTACAAAAAAAGGCAAAAATAATTTAAATATTTCAAGAGAAGTGTTATAAAAATTTCACCATATACCAACAAAGTATTCGTTGCTTAATTAATTATTTTTTAAGTCTAAAACTAAAAGTTTCAATAAAATTAAAGTCAACAATTCATTTTTCAAGTTTTTAAGAGTTTTCTAAAGGATTATTCTACATAGATGATGATATTTGGAGTAGTTATAATCATCTAAATAAATAGAATCATTGGGAGTAATTCGAATGACTTTGATCTGAATGGTTCGTAATTCATAAAAATGACTTTCATTCTCTTAACAATTCAAAAAATCACAGAAAATACAAAAAAATGTTAAATTTTACACTAAAATAAAGGGGAAAATAATTTGTTTTTCTGCTTTACATTGTTGGTATATAGCATAAAATTATTGTTTGCATCCAATTAAATTTAAAAAAAATGATCACGATTAAATAAAGTTATAAAATTACATGCACATATGTTGGTTTTGTGTTCGTTTTATTTAAAATTATTATGAATAAAAATCTTTAAAATTAATAAATATACATATATACCACCTATGTTTAATTAAAAATATTAATTAGAATAATTGATATAAACTATTCATTGTTTTGGATGAAAATTTTTGGTATGCGAAGAATTGTTGTGTACGACATAATTATATAATAATATAATGTTTATTTTTTATTGGGCTATTTACGCCCACCAAGGTCACTGTATACGGGGCCAGTATTGTGAAGCCATATCAGAAGGTTGTCCTGGTACTGCTATTGGTACTGAGACGCCAGGTGAGATGAGTCCTGGAAACAAAAACGAATATATAAATTTTTTTTATTATCAATTTTTACAAAACTAATATTCATTTAAAAATTCTATTAATTTCAAATGATTACTCCACTTATCATGTAGTTTATGAAATCAATTTTCAATTAAAATGTTTTTTAACTTCAGTAAAATAAAACTAGTGTACCGATTTTGATAAAGTATGCCTGAGAAAATATTTTCAATATAAAATTTCTTCTATACAGCATTATAAGTTTCTTTATAATTATTTTATTTATAGTTAGCCATTAAATAAAATTGTACCCAAAAAGCAACAGTCGAAAACATAAGTGTTTATCGAATTGAAACAAAAAGAGATATTTTAACAGTTTTTTGGTTAAGAATATACCATATAATTAAATCAAAATAATTTTGTAGAAGAAATCGCAAAATTTTAAATTTTCTTACCTGTTGAAGACGATCCATTTGTATTATACTGATGTCCATTCATTTGATATGGTTGCGTCGGACTACACGGTGATGGCCGTGCTCCATAGCCGAGTCCTAGGTGATCGTATGTTGGTGGACGCGTCATACAAGAATATCCACTCGTAACACCACCCATTCCACCGCTTACTGCTGGATTGTCACGCTGTTGTAGGCACGCACCAGGACTAGATGACATACCAGTTCCAAGTCCCACTGCACCACCTGGCATTAAACCAGATGTTGAACCAGGATGTGGATGTCCAAAGGATGACATAGATGTCATTGAACTGAAAATAAATACAGAAAAACTTGATATTATAAATGACTGAAATTTGGTTTCCCAATTTTGCTAGAAATATTAATAAGAATTTCCTTTTTGAAATAATTAAGAACGTTTCATTGTGAGTTTCTATAACTGACCAGAAAAAAAACTAACTATTCGATAATAATATCACAAAAAATATACTCCCAGAAAGAATACTCCCAGAAACAGTAACTTATGATAAGAATAGCTCCAGAAAAGTTTTTTTCGTGGATTGCTTAGCCTAGATTTATTTTCATGATGAAAAATTCTTGTTTTGATTGTTTGGTGATTTATTTTTGTCATTTATGGCTTCTTGATTCTGGGAAGTTATGGTTTTATACATTGCAATTATAAAATAACATACCTGTACGAATCCGTCATAGACATTGGTGGCGGTATCGATGAATACATACTGGTATTGGAAAAACCGCCATTCAATTGTAAGCGTGGCGGCGAAACACTGGGAGGTGGTGGATGATGTTCAATAATACCAGTATTCTGAATTGTACCAGCTACCGTATTCGGCACATTGTTATTATTATTATTGTTATTGTTATTATTTGAATTGGAACCACGTCGTTGATTACGTAATTTTTCTTCACGTCGCCATTTCGCACGTCGGTTTGAAAACCATACTTGAATACGTGCCTCGGGTAAACCAATTTTTGCTGCTAAACGTTCTCGTGCAAAGACATCTGGGTAATGAGTACGTTCAAATTCTGAAATTAAGTCTAATTATTATTTTTTCATCAATTTTGCTATACATTTAAATGTATTTTGAATTCAAAGCTTCATTCCATTTACATAAAGGCAATTTAGATTTGTGAAGAAAAAATTATTTAAAATCACATGTAGAAATTTTAAAAAGAGGTCTTTTCTTTAATCATTGTATCAAAATTATGATGTGTCTAAAGATTGTACTTAAAGTTTTCATTGACTCTTTTTTGGATTAAATTTTTCCTATATTAAGTTCTGAGTAGCATGAAAACATGAAATGAACATTTTAAGCATAGAAAATCGAATTTCTTCGAAGTATAAGGTGGAATCTAGTCTAAATTAAATAAAACTGATTGGCTTGGGTTTTTTTTTTTTTATTGTGTAGTTTTTAATATCTGCTAAACCGTGGCAGTTATGTAAAAAATCGTTTATTTGACTACTAACTGATTCATGGAAATTACTAGTAAAATTAAAAAAAAAAAACGAATGTTAAATATATTCAAACTAATGCAAATATTTTAACTAAATAACAATAGGGTATATGGCTGTAGTTTTATTTACTTAACAAATAATTTTTAAAATGAATACAATTATTATACCGTCTATTAAAGAGGCGTTTGTTTTAATACTTGCTGTATTTTGTAATAAAATTGTGAACTTATAATCGTATTATTAATAAGTAAATGGTATGAAGCCAAAAAATATTTTAAATTAAGAAAATAAAAATTACCTTTTTCTAAACTATCAATTTGTTCATTTGTAAAGGATGTCCGATTTCTTTGTAATTTTCTTTTCAGGCGTAAACGAGCTTGATCATCTTCTGGAGCACCGGCACTGGAGCCTGCATTTGAGTTGTCACCGGAATTTGTTTCATCTGAATGTATACCCGCGTCCAAATCGGTAACTGAAATTAGAAAATACTTATGAATACTTATGTTATTTAGAAATATCCACAAAGTCAAGAATATTTGAGTTATTTTAAAATACAAAACTTATCCGTTATCTTATAATTTTATTTTTGTTTTGTTTTTCTAATCATTACAACTGAATTTGTTTCCTTCTGTACACAAATAAAAGTCTGAGAATGCATTAAATACATCCGATATCGACCTAGGGTTTTGTGATATCCCAAACACTGCGCATCCAATCGTTAAATAGATCTGAAATCTACTAGTCAAATTACCCTTGTATGTTTTTCGAAATCAAATAGAAATTTTTGTCGTATATACTATTTGTATCTTTTTAAAAAATTCACAAAAATTTCGGAAAATATTAAAAAAACCTACAAATCAGTTTTTTGATAAAATTCCTCATTTAAAATAAAATAAGGTTTAAAAAATACATAACGCTTCATTAATTTGAACGTTAATTTTTAGTTAAAGATTCATAATTAATGAGATTTATTTATTTAGATAGTATTATTACTTTTTTAAGTTCCAGTAACCAAGTGGTTAATCATCTACTAGAACATAATTTTTGTAAGATTTTTTTTTAAAGTATAATTGATAATTATTTGATTACTCCTTATAATATCTATCTAAACTTTGTAATAAATGAAAAAATATCACTAAAAACACAAAATATTTTGTCTCAATTTCAAAATATTAAAAAATTTTTTGTATATGGAATATTTTTATTGAAAAAAAAAAATGTCGTTTTTCTGCAAAGTATGATTTTTAATTTATTCATCACTGTGGAAATTGTGAGTTGTTATCTTTGTTGTCGTTCTTAGTGTTGGTGCACATACAGTCAATGATTACTACACTGTGTATCTAGTGCGAAGTTGTTGAGAAAGTTCGGTATACGTTGGAAGAAAATGTCTGTGTATTTTATGTTCATCGTTTTAAATGTATATACAACATTGGTCCGTGTGTTTTATATGAGAAATGTTCCAAGTTAAATTTCGTACCAGAAGTAAGAAACTTTGAAAATGATCATAACAAGGTTAGATCAGTCACTTACTGACATTAACTAATGGTTGTAAATAGGTAGAATAATTTTACTACTTTGTTTATATTTTATGCTAACAACCTTAAAATCCTTTTACAAATCTTCCAAATTCTTTTACCGAAATCAATGAGCTTGGTCAATTCGACTCACATCCGCAGCTTTATAGGAAAAGATTTCCAATGCCACACGATGTCGATTGCACCAGATTCCGGTATCATCTTAACTATATATATTTTGGCTTATCAATCCACATAGGTTAAGTCATATTTTCTAAGCGATGTATTAAATTTTGTAATTTAGATGTAACTAGTATTTAAGATGATGTTTTATAGATAAAGCTTAGGCTAGGTATTATAGTTTTTAAATCGAATTGTATTATTATGATGTAAACTTTGTACCCCTTTTTACGAAAATATTGCGGATGAAGGAGTATGAAATTTGGCTCACTTATAATTTACATAGAGAAGGACTGGAGAATGCTAATATTTATTAAATAAAAATTGTTTATAAAAAATACATTGAAGCAATGAAAAAAACATTACTCACACTATGACATACACACATATTTAAGAGGTGTGACTTATATTACAACTCATTACCATACACACGCATATATACACTTTTGTTTTATATACTGTTTTGTTTAAAGGTACGCACGCATATATAATGCTTTATTAAAAGGCATTGAGATTCAATTTCGACCGCTGTAATGGGATTTCTAGTAATAGTAATTAGATAATATAAAATCATTGAACAAGTTTTTAAATTTTGAGTAGAAATACAATAATTTTCTTTTAGACAGTTCAGAACTACTGACTGTCACTATCTGTGTATAAATTCAACTTCACGTATATACAATTTATATTTATTTAGAATGTATTTGTGAGTTCTTCTTATACATATAGTTAGGTAGTTAATATAAGCGATAAGGAAGACCAAGAAGAAGAGTCTCTAACAACGAAATACAACATTGTCGAGGTGTCGTACTTATACTATAGTATAGTATAGGGACGTTAAGAAAACGATATCGATAAATAACTAAACATAACAGTGACGGTATGCAGCAATAATGTTATATTATAGATACTGTTATTTTTGAATAAAATAATAATACTAAAGGAATATATTACTTTCAAACCTTTTAAGATCATATAATGTTATTTTACAGTTTCTATTTTTTGAAAAAATATATTTGCATTTCCTTATCATAAAATTCAGACTTAAAATAATTTTGAATTGCAGTCCAACTTGGAAATTTTAAAGTTTTATGAGTGCACTTGTTTTTACGGACGTTTTCCCTTTTTAAAAAATCCAAAAAGCACTAAAAGTCTCTTTATACGTCTTCATCATTTAGATAATACCGATATTATGGTATAAAATATGAGTTTTTGGATCTATCTGTTCTAAAATTAATTATTTAATTTGGATTGATAGACACCTAATCCAAAATTTCGAAACTTTATTCAATATTTTCAAGTTCTAATTACAAATTTCTTACTGAATTTAACATGACATCATAAACTGCCTGTGAAGTTTAATAAAACCAATTTGTTTTTGGCGTAATTCAATATGTGACGAACGAATGGGCACCGTGCATCAAAATGTTTTCAATTGTTTCTATGGTTACTTAAATATTAGTTTAATATAAGAAAATTCTCAAAATGTATTATTTATATTTGCAATTAAAAATAATTACTAATGCAATTTCTTCAATCATTCTTACAATTTTTAACCCAATAACTTCAATTAAATGTCATTTTTTGTAATTATTCATTAATTTTTGTTTAACATTTGCTATACAATTTACATGCAATTTATTATATTTTCTAGAATGTTTTATTCCAATTTTTAAACATTCGTAGTGCATCAATCGATTAAGAAGTCTCTTCCTCATACTATGCAATGTACTGATATATAAATATATTACTTTTAGCACATTTTTTGGAGTACCCATAATTCTTTTATATCTCGTTTCTCTCGATGAATTTTTCGTACATTTACATGTTTTTTTGTTTTTTTGCAAGATGGTAGAATTTAATTTTTTTGACGCTACTGATGATATAATAACGAGGCTGCTGTGCTGAGGATGTTGAGGTATTATATTTCTATGTATTACTACTACGGCTATGTCCTTCTATGAGTGTATTTTCAACATTGTGTGCAGTTAGATATTATTATTATTATTATTATTGGGTAGTATGAGATGGTGATGTGTAGTCGTGAATCACGCTCTCGGCATCTCTCCGTTTTACTAAACGCATTCAGGCGGAAACTGGCGATAAGGACTGGCATCGGTGTGAGGACAACACATTCGTTTCCAGTGTACTGAAGCTTGTAGGTATATGTACTACATAATATATATATATATATATATATATATATATATATATATATATATATATATATATATATATATATATATATATATATATATATATATATATATATATATGTTGGCAGTATAATAATAATTGTATATGTCTGTTTAAATTTGTATGTTTACAGTAGAACTTCGAAAAGTTAATTCGAAATAATGATTATTTGTTTAACTTTAACTTTCATTTATAGTAAAAACAAGTAAAGATAACAATTAACTGTTTAGTTGTTTAGATATTTGACTTATTGAATATCAATGTTTGGGATATATTTAATTCGCATTCATAAAATAATATAAATATACAGTTATATATACAAGCTTAATAGTATGAATCTTTCGGACATCCGAGAACATGCTAGAATTTTGAGAAGTGAGTCATCATACATTGAAAGATCGTTTCAGATTAAAAAAAAAAAATTTCACAAAACTTTCTTGAATTTGAGTTACAAGTTCGCAATGGATTCCTATAGTGTTATGGGTATTTATTACCCGAATTAATCTTAAAAGTGGCATCGATTTAGATAGAAATTTTGTCGAAAAAATTCTATAGGTGCAATCAAATTATGGAATAAACCAATTCTCTTTATGAGTTATTTTACATCATAATAATTAAACAGTTTATTTGTGAAATAAAATTTTTCACCTCTAAGCACAGACATTTTTTGTTGATAACTTTAATTTGAATTATTTGAAATTAATAAAGTGTTCAAACAGGCATTTTTTGTTTTAGCAATGTAAAATGAAAATTTGAAAATGTTTTTTGAAAAGAAGTTCTACTGCATTTTCGGGTTGTAAGTATTTGTTCGAGTTTGTATGAGAGTATAGATGATGTCATCGTCATTGGTGACGAGTTAGGTTATACACATTAATAGTTTCCATCATAAATATTGTTTTGGCCACGTTTACAGTAAAACAACCGTTACCTAACTTGCTTGTATCTTACTAATTTAGCAGTATATATATATATATATATATATATATATATATATATATATATATATATATATATATATATATATATATATATATATATATATATATATATATATATATATATATGATATTGTAGTTTTAACTTCTGTAGAAATACATGTAATTTACATGTTATACTTACAACATTACTACTGATAATATAGATATGCTTATTGCTATAGAAGTAGATATTTCATATTATTTTAGGATACGTTAGTTCGCTGTCATTTAACTAACTAGCAAACATATCACGTGATAAAATTTTTCTATAAAGTGTAGGCATAGGAATCCTGTAACAACGACCTAGAAAGTATTTTATTCCTTCCTATTGTGAAAATTTTTACTGCGATTACAAAAATTTTGTTGTACATATCGACGTTTAGGAAATTTCTGAGAATCTTTCAATTTATGCCTGTCTGTCTGTCGGTCCGCCGGCATGGAGGTCTGCTAATATCATTCAGATAAGAATTCAGGATGGTATAATTTTACAAACATCTTTCCTATGAACTATCCGCATATCAGTTGAGCTAGAAGAGCAAATTATTCAAACTTGAATATAAATATGCTCACAATTGCTATTTAGGTGCTGTAAAATTAGATGCTCAAATTGTTAATTAAGAAAATTGAGTCATTATGATGTGTTCCTGCCGTGATATAATCCTGGTAGAGCAATGTGAAAATTATATTTATAACATAATGTACCAGAATTAAGTGCGTATTCAATAAATCAACTTAATCAAAATTACAATAAAAATTACAGCACTGATTCACTAACATGAATCGCTGCTAAAAAAAGTGTCAAGCTAGTAGTGACATATTGAAATTACAGAAAAAAGTATTCAAAAATGGATTTAAATATGCTCAAAATGTGGTACATTTTTTAGTTGCTTGCTAAGAACTGCAAAATTAAATTATAAGCTTAAATTTTTAATAAAGAAAATTGAGACATTATGGTGCATTGTTGCCATTGTGAAATCACGTTGGTACAGAAATGTGCAAAAATAACTTTCATAATATAATATAAGCATCAGTTTATCTACCACTTTGGACAAACAGCACCGGAAAGTATTCGCTAATGTTTCACTAAAATGCCGAGAATTTCGTGAACCATAAATTCGATGTAATGAAATTTTGTATCCACGTACATGATTTAGCTTTACATAAATCAACACTGTTGATAATATCGTCCTGAACATATAGCTTAGAACGTATACAGAGCCCTTTAGCATTTATTTCTTAATTTTGAAACTGGTGGTGTAGAGACGTATTTAGAAATTAAAAAACATTCTTTTCCCTTGGATAATGTTCTTATGAAAACTATGGCATTTCTATATTTACATACCAAATTTTAAATTATTACAACAAACTCTAATTTTCAAGTGTAAGCGTTGTCGTGATCAACTATAATATTAAAGCACAGGAATATCGAGTATTCATGAATAAATGCGAATAAAAGCCCATTATAAAGTATATTGTTTAAAATAAATTTGTTTATATTCCAAATCATAAAAAAAAAAAATTTCATACAATACCTACATAATATAATTTATTTAAAAAATTTATTGCTTGTAAAAAGTCATTGACTACACAAAACTAAACATTATGTCAAATAAGTGTCTATACAAATGAAATACAATCCCCTTAATATTAAGTACATTTATTATATGAAATTCATCTAATAATTAGTTGAAAATTTTGGTTGATGTATGTTGTGTGTCCCTTGTGTATATAGTTTTCAGGTACATTAGTACAATATTGTGAATATTACTTACTGTTCGTAACACATAATATATTCATTCAAGTGTACATTATTAATATATTTAGTAAAATGTTGTTAACCTATCAGTGAAAAAAAACGTATAATAAAATTATTGTGTTTAAAACTGTTTTCGGTTAATGTTACACAATTTTTTAATACAATATGATCTAATCAGTTTATTTCATTATTTCATTATTACATTATTCTTTTCCAGTTTTAGTAAACTTAATATGAATTTGATGTTAAATACATTTTCGTTGATAGGTGGCCAGATCACTCAATAATTTCCAGAGAAATGAATTTATCTTGCAAATCTGTAAGGTGTATATCGATGGAGACGTAAGCGACATAAAAGCTTTTTCTAAATGCTTTTTGATATTAAGACACGTTTATAGTGTAAAGATGCAGCTGCCAATCTGAGTCTGATTCGTTAGCGTTTACCGGAGAGCGAGCATTAAAAAAACCATGTACGTTACAACTACTTTCTAATAATTGAAAACTGCAAGCAATATATTGAACTAAAAATTAGTGTTGTGTATTTTTTAATTTTACTTACATTTTAAATGATGAATTATATCAAAAAACTGATTTGTAGTTTTTTTAAATTTTCAGTATTTTTTTCGATTGTTTAAGAAAACCTTGAAAAACCGACGAAAAGTTCAAATTTTTTTGTTCGCTGTCTATGAGTTTTCTAGGATAATTGAAGTCTAAAATATTGAAAAATAATATTTATTTTACCATTGGTCGACTAGTTTTCCAGATATTGCATAAAATAAACACACCAAATCGGCTTCTGGATCGGATTTCTAGCTATATCTCAAAAGCTACGCATCCAACCGTTAAATAGATGTTATTTTTGGAATCTGCGGGTCAAAATTAGTCTAAAAAAATATATTTTATCTAAATTGGGAACAAAAATTTTTTTTTGATTTTCGTAATTTTTTTAAGGGGTACCCCTGTGAAAAAATCGAGAAAATCGAAAAATTTTCTTTGTTCCCAATTTTGATAAAATATATGTTTTTAGAGTAATTTTGACCCGCAGATCTCAAAAATAACATCTATTTAACGGTTGGATGCGTAGTTTTTGAGATATAGCTAGAAATGCGATCCAGAAGCCGATTTGGTGGCTGTATTTCATGCAATATATCAAAAACTAGTAAGAAAAAACTTTTTGAAATTTTTGACGATTTTGTTATACAGTCACACAAAACATCTCAAGTTAAAATAATCATAAAAAGTATGGTTTTCGACAAAATTCAACATTTAAGGCCTCTCGCTAAGATTTCAAATCCTACCTAGACACTAAATCTTATTAAATTTTCAGGAAGTATAAGGGAAGAAGTACTTAGTGTACTTAGTAAGGTTCCTAAGCGACAAAAACTAATAAAACTGGGCCAAAACGAACTTAAAAGAATACTTAACAACTTAATTATATTTTCTAGAATTCGAATGTTTTATTACAAATTTATGCGAATGTTTTATTGAGATCTGTTCGTTAAAAACCTTTTAAAGTAATTTAACGAGAATAAACACATCAACCTGTATTAAAGGCTTGCTATATATTATACAATATACAAATAAATAATATAATAATACATTCAATAAATATATTTAGTTGTTAAAATCGGTTTCATATTTCATATTTAATAATAAATAATATATAAATATGTACATAAGTGTTATATATTATGTTATGTATATTATATGCGTATGCGCGCGTATGTTAGTTACAAACATACTACACACACGCAAATAGGGTGGTGATTGTTTGTAATTTATACCCTCTTATTAAATTTATTGAAAAATAAAATAATTGTATGCTATTTGAACGATATTTGAACCCTTCAACACTTCAATTATCAAAAAAAAAACTAAAGTTACTATATTATTATTTATATTAAATGAAAACATTTATATGAGCAACAAATAACGAACATAAAGTGGAACAAATTACTTCAAGTATGTTTTTTTTTTTTAAATACAAAGTTTTATTACATCACTGAGCATATAAGTATTTCTTTTTCTTCATTTTTATATGTTTATTATGTTTTTTAAAAAAAAAGCGTGTGTTTTCTAATAAATTAATTTTTATTAAGGATAAAAGTAAAAAATATTAATTGTCTAAATGGATTGATTTTTAGAAAAATGTAAATGGGTCTGCCTATAATGGTTTTGTTTTAAATTTTGATGTTTTAACTATCAAATATTAATTTGTTTTTAACAAATATTAAACAAATAAACAACTCTTATTTACATGAAAAAAAAGTAAAAAGACACAATTTATATGATTTAAAAGATTGTCGCGAGATTTTTAGGACATGATCAATGTAATTTGTATTCGTTTACAGGTCAATTTTGGAAAAATTTAATGCTAATATGGCCAGGCGATGAAAATACAAATAAAAATCTCATTTTCCTTTTTTAAAATGGTGGTATTTTTAGGGTTTTTTATCAAACGTATACGGGAAAAATTACAAAAAAAATAAAGTTATCACATTAATTTCCCTTCAATATTTCATATAGATTTCAAAAAGCCGCCATTTTTTAGCTTGCGTAGCTAAAAGTGGGTTATTTTGAGCTTTTCAAGTTTATTCTTTTCTTTTAGTTATACTGTATTTACTGTTCCTATTCGCGTCTTATTTGATTTAATCGCTTAAACCATGTGCCAAACTTAATTTTAACATTCGCTTTAAGTAATTCATAGTTATTTTTATCTTTTTCTTTTTACTTTGAGATATTGAAATAGTCAAAAAAACACTAGAAAAAAATCCAAAAACATTTTTTATACGAAAATTTGTATAAATGTTTATTTTAGCAAAATTAAAAAACAAAAACAACAGCATTTTATTCGGAAAACATTATGTTTTCAAAAAAAAATTACAAATTTATAGAACTTTGAAAAAAAAGTGATCGTAACAGGTGAATATAAAAATAATTGAATAGTAAATTTTTAATTTGAAAATTAAAAATATTATGCTTAAATTGTCACATACATTAAAAAAAAAGATCACTTATATAATTGAAAAATTTTTTTTCTTATATAATTGAAAAAATATTATTGAAAATTTGTTAAAACATTTTAAGAATTGGAAAAACCATTATTATAACGACATTGAAAATATATTCTAATTAGAATGCCGTAAAAAATACAATTTATATAAAAAATAAAATAATGTATGCAGTTCGCATATTATAATAACTTCTTTTGTAAAATCATGAAAAACTAAGGATACGTATTTTCTGTATTATACTAATGTTAATTATTATTTACCATTAATTACATTTCAATTATTGATACTTACGTATAGCATGATATATAAATTCTATGATTTAGTCAATTATATTCAGTTAATATTCGAGACAAAAATCAAACAATAGTATTATTGTTGGCGTCTGTGAACAGTACTCAGATTATTTGGTTTTTCGGTTCTAACATAAATATCTAACATCCATTCATGTCAATAACATTCGATGAAAACAAAGATGGTTAACTGTCAAATAAAATTATACCTATATGAAAAAATGAATGTAACAAAAAAAAAATTTGAAAAAAATATAAATAAATATGAGATTACAACCCAATCCGATACCACGCCGAACTATTTTGTGTCCATGCATTTTAATAATAAACGTTCTTCTCTATGTTCCTCATAAAACATGTGTCCTTTTTTTGTGAAGCCCCTCTTATACTCTTCTGATTTAACTATTACACAAAATGCCGTTTTTTTTTTGTCCTCTGTAAGAGTTCATTCGAGCGAAAACACAGATTGTGTGTTGTAATTGAAAAAAAAGGTAGTTCATTGAAATGCTCGATCGTGAGTACTTTGTCACCCTGTAATGTAAGTATGCACATTTTCTATTAATACACGTATATCATTAATAATATTTTGTGCATAAATCAGGGTTCCGTAGAATTGTATAAAATGTCAATAATTTTCACCCAAAATTTTCTATTGTACATAGAATTTGTTATCCAATTTTTTTAACTTCCTTTCTTGGTGAGTAGATCGTTACACACTAAAAATGTGAAGAACCATTTTCTAAAAATATATTAAAAATATATAGTATAGCAGATAAAATGTATTCTATCTACAATTTAGTATTTAGGTAAGAACTTATCATTCCATTAAATTCTTATCGAACCACATACAATTGCGTTCATTAAAATAATTGCGAACACATTCAACACGAGACACGTTTCGAACTTCTTTTTCGATTTTTGAACTGAGAATATAGAATATAGTTTCTTATAATTTTTGGCAAAAAAAGATGAACATGTATTTAGTTACATTTAAATATCCAAGAATATAGAAAAAAATATTTACAACAGTAATACATAATTATTCTTCTAAAATTTAAAGCTAAACAATAGGACAATTGACTGATATTGAACTTGCGAAAACATCCAAATTTAAACTCGACTCAAAACCATAACAAAAATTCAAAAATTATGTGAACATTTGTTCTTGCAAAACAATGTTTTATATGTAATCACTATGGAGATGTTTATGAATGACTATAGTAATCATTTATTAATATCTTTCTCTATATTTAAACAAGAAATTTGAATGCTCATATTTTGCTTATTTTTCAAGATTTTCAAAAAAGAAAGTCAGTTCTATTTTCCTCTATGCTTTAATTAATAGTCAACATCCATATTCGGTTTAATTATTAACTTTCGTATTAGATGAGATTGGGCAGCAGCCATTAAATTTGTATGTGTTATACAAGTTATACATAAAATATTTATCAATATTTTTAGGACTAACAGAATAATATTTTCTCTCTTTGATCTCAACTTGGTGAAATCTCATATAAGGATATGAAGTTAATTTTTTGAATGGTTATAATCAATCAGTACATAGAGGTGATTGCCGTATTCATTTTAGACACTTTTTTAGATCTGTTTTGAAACATAATGCATATGAATTAATTCAACAATACAATATATATTATGTACATATACTTTGTAATACTATTTTTATTTGTATTTATGTATGTGTTGACTGAAACCCAATTTAAAATACACATAACAATACAATAAATATGCATGAAATGTATCAATAGTCATCATGTTTTTTACGGATGTTATATTTAAATGTTATATATCATAATGAACAATTGAATTTTTTGTAACCTAATTTAGTTATTTTGTTGTACCATAAATTAAACAATTTAGTAAGTATATAAGAGTGTCTTTTGAAAACATATTTAACAGAATGTTGTGCAAAGTAAAATTCGTATTTTGGTTTGAATCCTTAAAAATTACTTCTTCGATGCCATGAGTAAAAAGTGTCATGGGTGTGACGTCATTTTGGTATAATTATTACTTATTACTGTTAGGTTGAATATGTATGTATATTATTTTCAGTTTAAATCAAGTCATTCAATCTATACAGTTGTAAGGTTATACCGATATTACGTCACTAAAATGGCAGACATCGTTGTTACTTTTATACAAAAGGTTAAAATTTTAATATAATTTTATGACAAGAAATCGTGTTGATTTTGCAAAAATATTAATTTTTAGTGAATTTTTATTAAGAAATCAGTATTTTGAAGAAAATCAATATTTTTAAATACGATAAACTAATTTATTTTACATTTAATCTACTTGTAAGCAAAAATTTTTAAAAATAATTTCTAGACTTCTTTGAGAAAGATTACTTATATCATCAGCTTTCATAATTCATAAAAAAGTGGAGATATTTTCGTCCCCTAAGATTTGAAAAACTGTAACTCGATTCATTGGTCGTGACCAAAGTTATAGGCAACAGAAATAGATCAACACTTAGAAAAAAATATAATTTTCAAAATGCTCCGAAATAACTGAGTAGGACAACATGAAATAACTTTGAAAGAAAGCTTTCTACAACAGCTTCCAAAATCAATTTACAGCATTTTAATGAGTTTAATTTAAAAATTTTAAACCAAGAAGAAATAAGGCTATAGAAAATTTTTTTCATTTGAAGAGTGCACCACTGGATTATTATTTTAAATATAAACAGTGCTATTTCCCATTTTTTTTACGAAATTGCCAACATTTGATTTTTATAGATTCAACAAATCAATGGTGGGAGCGCAATTCAATTGAATAGAATATACATTCAGACTGTCTACTTTATGTTTATTTGCGCTTCCACCATATTGTCATTTAAATTCAATTGTTTTGACTCATTTTACATTGCAATTTGGTGGAAAATTTGAACATTTGTGAACAGTTTTAAATTAAAAAACTTTTGTATACTGTACACATAAACACGATACTAATTCCGACAACTAATTTAAAATTATACCAATAATTACACACACATAATTATAAAATTTTACGAAAATTCTGCAGTTTTTATGCGTTAATTATTTCAAAAATAATTAGCACACTTTGTTCGAATTTTTATGATTTAATTTTCAACGAGGTTTTAGCCAACAACTTCTAAAGTTATGAGTGTTGTAAAAATCCAACTGTATTTTCGTTATAAACAGACAAAATATATGAATTTATATTTTATATTATGATTTGAAGGGCAACATTGTATCTAAAAACATTGTATCTATATATCTATATGTAGTTAGAGGGTCGTCAGTGAGCGCCAAAGCAAATTATTAACACTCAAATGACTCTATTTCTATATCAGAACAAAAGAAGGGCTGCTACACACAAATTTGTATAATAAATACTTTGCTCCTGCACTGTGTGCCACTGCTTTGTTTGTTGTACAGATAAAATAAAAACTTTACAGAAAATGTTAACTGTTATTGTAGATAAAATGTAATATGCCATGAAACGGCAAGGGAATTTACAAGTATGCCATTTTGGAAAAAAAACTTAACTTTCTAAGTCTTAGTCAAATATCTTAAGTTAATTTTTTTGTAAAATCATAGATGGATATTTTTAAAATATTTCATTTTTTCGATATTGATTTAAGTAAATTTATAGTCGTTTATCAACATCATATATATATATATATATATATATATATATATATATATATATATATATATATATATATATATATATATATATATATATATATATAAACATGAAAACTTCATACTAAATATCGCAAAATAGTGTATCTTCTAGACTAAAAAAATTGACTACTAGAATAAGCAAATATGAAGTTACTATCAGAAAAGATATATTATGCTTCAAATATTGCTTAGATTCATGTAATATACATCTTCATTTTTTATATATAATATGGAATTTATTTTAAAACAGAATGTTATTCATTTAATTATACAGAGTGTATTACTAAATTAAAGAAATTTAAAACTTAATGATTAAAAAAAATCTGCTGTTTAAATTTCCTTAACTTTTATACTCTAGCGAAAGAGTGGTAGAAATACGTCTAATCGATTTGAAATTCAATAATTAAAAATATTAAGTTTTTCTTGCAACGATATATTGAAACTTAATATACTACCTAAACGAGTTAATCTGCTACATAAACGATAGAGTTGTTGACATGTAAATTTTTTATTTCTTGAAATACAGGCATAAAGATATTGAATTTATGGAATAATTTTATGAACTATATTCTTGGAAAGATTTGCTATTGGAGTTTCTACAAAATTCGCTTCACGTATTGTAGAGTATTTATATCATTATCAAAATTCGTTTTAAGATTTTAGCGGTATGTTTTTTCGAGGTAAGAGTTTCCTACCTTGTTCAGTATATTTACTTCTTGATTGCCTCCAATAGGAGCAAAAGAATTTGTGTTTTCTATCTTCCAGGTGACGGAAAATTCGAAAAACTCAGTATTTAGAAACATAATATATTTGAGTATAATAAATAATTTGTATCGTGGTTATATCGTTTAATTTTCATTCAATATCATCCCCCTATTGAAAACAACGTATCATCAACAGCTTATCATCAAATTGTGAAAGTTATTAGTTTGTAAATATATACAATCCTTATCTTATATAAGTTATAGAATTATTGAAAAAACAAAGCTAAAGTTAAATTTTTATTTATTATTAAATTAATATCAGTTTCTTTGTAATTCTCTATGTATGTTTGTTTTAGCCTAAAGAGAAAAAATGTATTCAACTTCCTTAATCATTTGTTATTCTTTATTTCCCTAAGATTTGCGAAAGATATGTTTGTAAATCGAAAAAACTTCTACGCTAGGCATGATTTAACTACAAATAATTAAACGATAAATATTTTATTCAAAGAATAAGTTGCGAGGGACCAAGGTCAAGTGGTTATGATACAGTCCAGATCAATTAACATCTGGGAGGCTTTACGGAGGCTTTACTTTTTAGAAGCACCATTTCTATTAAGTTACAACTATTGAAGCACGATGGCAGATTATTAATTCATTTTATGGCATTGCGTTTACTAATTTATTTTTATATAATAGATAGTAAGTTTCAAAGTAGAGTGAAAGAATTGTGGAAGATTTTACCAATGATTTGGAATGATATACTTAACACTTCGTCCGTAAACGTTTTTTCGACACCTTCCGTCGGTAAACCTGTTCCGGTCGTTTTTTCAACCTGTTAATGCACTCAAAAAATTTCGTAAAAATTCATGCTCATCTGTGAAACCTTCAACTTAACATATCAATCATAAAATTGTAGAAAAATTCATTTTTGCATATATTTTTTATTAAAAAACTGGAGCAACTTGCTAAAAAAACGGAGGTACGAAATACCCAAGTTTACCGACGAAGGGTTAAAATACTTTTATAATTATAAAAGTTCGTAAAAATACAAACAGGCACGGACTAGTGAATGAAATGGACCTTTATTTTAGTAAATATAAATAAGAACTTATCAAGCTAGAAACGCCAAGATCGGAAAAAGAAATAGTCTAAAATTGTTTTCGTTTCGATTTGAAATCGTACAAACACTATTAAAAGTGCCTTGAAATGTTTTCTATGAAAATTGTCTTTTAAACAATTAGTTCAAAAATTAGTTCAATAAATGTTGGTTATTAAACCAAGATTTAAATCACGATTATTATCACGTAAATTGTTTTAGTTAGTACTAAACAAAGATAACATCAATAAATTTAAATACCATGGTTTGATAATATCAAACATTATCATTTAAATTATATCAAATAATATCTATAGATAGAGGATTGTCAAGTATAAATAAATTATACGCTAATCAAGATTCGATGTTTAACAACAAAGTGATCGATATATAGAGTTGATTAAAATATGTAGTATATATGCTGAGTTGAATTTGTGGTTATTCAAAATTTTATAAGTAGAAATTTAGCAAACTTACGTCTATAAAAATTGCTTATATCTGTAAACAACTGCTTAGAAAAGAAAAGTGGAAACTCTTTTCCACTATCATCATATTTAATAAATTTATGCTTAGGCTAAAAATTATTTTCTAATATTATAGGAATATAATGTCCATTATGCGATTGCGATTTCTCCAAATTCAAAGGTATAACAACGCAACACACCTTGTTGTCATTTGGTGTCAGAAATAATTTTTTATAATCTTAGAAAAAAAAAAAACTGACAATTTTGGCTGCTAAAAAGGTTATGAGAAAAGGTTATGAGAAAAGGTTAAAGATTTTCAACCTAGATAAGTTTACAACCTAGAAGTAGTTCTTAATGCTTAAATTTCTAAAGCGTTAGAATTCACACCAATTTTTCAACTAAAATTTTTTTAAACTCCAAAAACTTGAAATGGACAGAGTGAGAAATTTGTAAGTCAAACGCTAAAAGAAAAAAAGTTTTCGATGATTTTTTCATTGTGGATTATCCAGATCGGCATAAGATTTAAATAGGCTGAAATTGGGCAGGCCTTTGTCCACATATTGGGACAAAGTATGGCTTTATTATTACTACTTATTATTACTCGCGCACCTGCATGCTGCTTCGCAACATTAATTGTTGATAATAATTTAAAAGCTTAAATTTGAATCTTAAATTCTTTACAACTGTGACATTTTCCAAACAGACCTGCTACTATTAATTATTTAAGTCACACAAAAACGGTGATGAGTGTGTGCCGTTATATAATATGCATTTCTTTCTTCAGTTGTTGGCATAATTTTGTATCCAAATATCTCCTAATACAGATAGATGTCTTGTTTTAGTCTAAGATCACTTAATGACTCAAGACCTTTCATTTGAGCTATTAAACATGAAAATTGGATGAGAAGAAGGTGATCAATGCGCGAACATTCAACTTTTCATCAATTTTGCAACAACATGCTAATATTTACTAATATTTTCCAAAGAATGATTGTTTCATAGATTTTCATAAATAGAATATATATATATATATATATATATATATATATATATATATATATATATATATATATATATATATATATATATATATATATATATATATATATATATATATATATATATATATACAATGTTTATGAAAAGATACATAGAATATTACTATTAAGTGTATATGAAGTTGTGTAAAACAAAGTTGGTGTAGTTGTATAGTCGAGTTATATAGTAAATAATATATACTATAGATAGCATGGATTCTAGTAAAGTACACCCCAGAGGCTTATTTCAATCACCGCTTATAACACAAACTGTAATTGATTCAAATGAGTGTTTAAACTTAACAAATAACATTACTATATAGTTTACTTATAACAGTTAATATGTATATTGTTTGTATATATATATATTTATATATGTTATAAATACAAACAGTTTTATATATATATATATATATATATACAAGCTACTTTGTTTTTTAGTCAGAGTAACACATCAAATAAATACTGTTTTTATTGTTGTTCTTTGTAATATTAATCGAAGGGCTGGATATTTAAACTTATGTAACAATATGATTTTCTGTACTGATAATATTTTGTACAAGTTTTCTTTTATTACAATCATACCAACTTTCAACTTCTATATCGTTTTTAACCCATTAAGAAGTAATGTTATTAATAGAGCTCTTGAATATTTTGATATCGGTTTTAATTTAATGATATTTAATTCTAGAGCTTTAATGAAAATGACACAGTTTTATTGGGTTTTAGTCAACTGCAGACTTGTATTTTCAGAATATAGTTGTTATGGGTATCATTTCCGGATAAACCATTATATTAAGTATTTTGTTGTATATTTGGGAACAAATTATTGATATCGTGTGACGGAAAATTTGTAAAAAAACATTAAAAAACGTAAAACGTAAGCGTAATTTGCAAAATGAACAAACAGAGTATTTTTACCAAAGCTTGTTACGATTTATCTAACGAAAAAATGTTTTTTTGGCACCACAAAAAAATGATTACTTACGATGTATTGCTTGTTCTTACATTGAAATATTATAATTTTAATCCAATTTATAGTTTAGTTGCAAGGACCAGCTAAAGTAATAATTAACATGAATTACTCTGTTCATTATTTTTAGAAATTTGATTACTGAGATCAAAACCTATAGGCAGTCCACAGGTAAAATAAGAAAATAAAATTTGCACTACAACAAATTGTTATGGATGTAGTTTCTCTATATTGATTTGTGCTATATGAACTGTGCCAAAAAAATATTAACAATACCTTCAAAATCATAAAAAGTACATTTCACTAAACTAATAATGCAATAAGATTAGACAAGATCAATACTGATTAGACCTTTGTCGGAGTTATTGAAAAATTTCATTTATAATAAAAGGCTTCTCGTTACAAATATGTTAAGAATAAATGATACCTTGTATTTATTTTTAAATTTTTTGGTCAACTAATTTTTATAATTAATATAACAATGCCAGTTTACTGACGACTGACATAATGCTTTTAAAAAAGAACTTGTATACAAATTTTTAATACTTATTAGGATGTATTTGCTACTGTGTACGTATATATTGGCTTCCGGCTTAAGGATGTTAGTAAATTGGGTTTACATACTTAATCTATAATTAAAATTATTTCATAATGCCTCTTTTTTACGGTATATTAAATGTTTTGTATATATACACAAATCTTGTATACTGTATTTATAAAAATGGGAAAAATTAATTTTTATTTGCTTTTTTAAAAGGATTTTTAAGTAAATTTAATTTAGTTAAGTTCAATTTTAAAATTTATATTTGAAGAATATTATCATAAATCTTGAGCCACTTGGATGAATTATCTCATCTCTAATTAATATGAATGTAATAAAAAATATATTTTCCACAATATGATGCACTGATTGGATTTTTTTATTTACTAATAAAAACATTTAGAAGAAATGACTTAGTAATCATTGAAATTTTCTAGCAAATTCTTAATTATCTACTAGCAGAATCTCAAATTAAGATCTACTGAACTGTTGACATCCTAGACTTCGGTTTCACCATAAAAACGATTTTATTCCTCACCAAAATTTTGGAGCCGGATAAGGAAATGTATTATTGAAATGATGGTATTCTTAGACTCAATTCACCTTAAAATATGACCCTTTGAGAAATATATCCAAAAGTACTTTGTTTTTTATATATCTGAGAAAGGTGCAGGTTTTTGTAATTGATATGAAATAAATTGACATAAGTTGAGAAAATAGGTAATCCATGTACATTGTATTTGCATTTCCACCCATTTTTGGGGAAATTGTTCAAAAATATTTTTTTCTATGCAAGCTACAAAAAGGCAATTTTATTATACATTCAATGTGCAATAATCAGAAAATATAGAAAAACTGATTTTTTTTCATAACTTTGGAAAAAATTCTTAAATTTTTTTTCTATCCACGCTAAGAAGATACGATTTTTTGCACTTGATGTGAAATACTGAATTTATGCAGGAAATCTTTAAAAAATCTTTCTAAAACTTTTTTATGTCTAAGATAGGAATGCTTTTGTATCGACGGCTCATAGAATTTATGTTTTTCTGATTCCCGTTTTATATTGCCCTTGATTTTCAGTAACTAAGTTTTCGTTTTTTGTTTACTATTAAATGCGGTCTAAATAGAGCGCATAGAGCTACTAGTACAAAAAACAAAATAGATTGGGGAATAATTAACACTACAGAAAAATTAATTAGATATCCATAAAAAATTTCTTTACACAAAAACAAAGAAAATTATAACAATAAAATCATCATAATAATAATTTAAACAATAAAGAAAACATTTTATAAGCTCCTTTATTTTTTTATGTATTTAAACGTTGTCCTTAGAGAAAAATGTTGTTTATAAAATACATATTAACAAATAATAATCTACAAATATACAGAATAAAATATATGATACCTTAAAAAT
This sequence comes from Chrysopa pallens, assembly GCA_020423425.1. NCBI lineage: Eukaryota > Metazoa > Arthropoda > Insecta > Neuroptera > Chrysopidae > Chrysopa > Chrysopa pallens. The sequence continues at coordinate 38,120,693 of CM035594.1, forward strand.
AAGTACTATATATATATATACACATTTACAACAAATATAATAATAATGATAGGGTAAAATTAACCCCCTTGAGTCTGTTTAGTAGCGCTAGTTGAAATCTCATTAAAATCAGTTTGGGGAGCACACACACACAGTTTATGATCATCAATTCTTCGTACGTCGTTCCCAAGTCACCCTTTAACAACATCACTCCATTGAAAAACCCAACAACTTACAACACATTTTATAATACACATTATTTTGCGTGTTGTACGTTCAAAGTACACTTTTATGCATTTTTATTGAAGATTCGTTCAAAAAAAAAGTACCTTACCCCGAAAGGACATCCGCGAAAAACTTCAATTCAATTGAAATTATTCGTTCAAAAGTTTCGCACTGTTTTACCCATCTACCCTCTTTTTTAGGTTGGAGTTAAGGTATCTTACTCACTCTTGAAAGCCTGATATTCGATTGAGAAAAGTTTCGTTAAAATCTCACAAAGTTCATGTCGTCGAAGTCTTTATCAAATCGGTTTAACCGTTTTCATACAAAAGCGAAGATCATGAACAGCATATAAACTCCCGCAAGCAAAGATGCTGGGCAAAGAATAGTAAAATAATAGTGTGTGTCTGCTGGAAGATCACAAAATACAGAGTGTTTTAGGGAGAATAGTAATTCTTATGTGGTAGTATAGACCAAATGGAATAAGAATTCCACATAAAATTTACTCCAATTTTATTTAGCCCTTTTTTACAATTTGACCAACATATGAAACCATAATGCATGGAATTTAGTGGTGAAATTTTGGAAAATCAAACATCTTCTGTAGTAAATAATTGGGCTCATGTTGGCCAGAAGGGTTACTTGTTACAGAATTGCTTTCACATTCACTTCTCCATTTGGTCACCCAGAGTCAGTATTCAAATAATTGAATACCGTTAGTAACAAAAAGGATCGAACACCTGTTCCAATTTTAACAACACATGTCTCGATATCGATATCTCTTTTCCTAACACCAAGATCTACTTTCAATAGAAATTTGATTTAAGTCTAGTTCCACCGAAGACAATCTTAGCTCTAAATCATTAGGTGAAAACTTTAAAGATACGCCACTTTTAACACTGTCACGATATCACTATCTGAGTCTCTGACACAGGAATCAATAGAAATTGAAATAAGTCTAGCTTCTCGGAAGACAGTCTCTGCTTTAAATTCATCATTCTGCCTAATGATTGGATCGTTTTTTGACATGAAACTGTACGAATCACTAAATATAATCTCGAAGAAGAGATTCACTTTATTTATTCAGATTTCAACACAACGAAAATTCTTTTATAAATATAGAAATTAATTTGGTATTAAACGCAAAAAATCAGCCAATGTTAATTCATAAACGTTTTTAAACATGAAACATTATTTTTGGATTTGTATGTACATGTATGTATATTTAAATACTTAGTATGTACTATTTGCACTGTATATATAGAATGAAAATATATTTGCAGTAAAACGCCCCAATTTTCTACATTTTTTTTTTTTCATACATCTCTTTTCACTCTCTTTGGTTTAGAGAGCGAGTGGTAGTGTTTATTATTTGTTATTTTCATTAAGTATTTAAAAAATAAAATCTTTTACTCGCCTCGCCTGTGTCTGTCTCTTCAATACATCAAGCATACATAGCAAATTCGTCGTCTATGTATGTTTTTAAAACAGTTATTTTGTTTACAAAGAATCTTTTTATTTTTTTATATAAATGATATTTGTTTTAGTTCTTTTTTCTTGCACAGTTTTTTTATTCGTTTTTATTTTTTTGAATTTAACGAACTGTAATGTAATGTTAAATTATGTTATTAATGGTTACAGTATTTTTTTTTTTTTTTTTTGTATTTATTTTATTGTGAATAATTTACCAATTTATTAATATTATGTTAAATTATTATAAATAAAATTTTATTAATATTGTAGAAACGTAATATTATTTTGCGTATTCATACAAAAAAGAAAATTAAATATATATGTTATTTTTTTATTGTTTCTTTTTATTTAATTTGATTTTGAATATAATATAATTTTTTTTATAAAAATTAATCCTATTATGTTGGCCAAACGGCTCTACTACGTAAAATTAGTATTATATGAAATGTTTTCTTAGATGCGTAAATTTTTTGTCAATAGAAAAACAAATTTTTTATAAAATGGCATGAAATCATTATTTTTTGAAGCGAAAAATTGATGGCTTTGTTAATTCAACGATGTGAATTGAACATTGTTTTATTAAATTTTAATCGAAGAAGAGGGGGGCAAATAAAATAAATGGTCCAATTTTAATGATCTTCAAAGGAAACTGAGTACGAATAGACTTTTATTATATATATATATATATATATATATATATATATATATATATATATATATATATATATATATATATATATATATATATATATATATATATATATATATATATATATATATATATATAAAACACAAAATAGTACTCTTATTTCGAGTCATTTAAATTTTTCCAAAATTGTCAAATAAAGTAAAAACGTTACATAACTGAGCTTCCCAAACAATGCTGTAAATGTTCATTCGTACAATTCCGAAAATTTGATTATAAACTCATTGTCTAGGTGTAGCCTCAATAATTGAGTGAATAATTCTATTCTAACTTAGAACCCAGAAACCTTTTTGTGGCATGCGTCTCAATCGTTATCGTTAGTCTTGATTTAAATAACGGTTTTTATTATAATGATTCTATATGGTAGTTTAATCAAACTAATTACGTAAAACTGGTAATCGAATTATTATTTTATGACGAAGGCCATTAAAATGGCATATGAGTGGCGGGGCGCATGTACACTCTGTCACCCGCAGCAACTTTGTTGTCCAAAGGCCCCATCCATTAACACGGGGTAGTCTGATCCCCTGCCTCACCTTGACCCGCCACTGTATTCGAAAATAAAACAATTGTTTAAGCACCAATTGAAAAATTTTTATTGCTTTGCGTATGATAAAATTGCAATGAAGCTCATGAGATTTAAGCTTTGAATATCTGGCCATAACATTTAAGCTTTGAAGATTCTATTATCTTATCTATTATTAATAACCAAGAAAAATAGTAGGTAATTTTTTTAATGAGAAAAAGTTGATCAGTTTCTGTGCCAAGTTTTCTGATATCACTAACATCAACAATATTTTCTATTTTCGATAATATTACTCGTAATATTGACAGTTTCGTATAGATAAATCTGAGATCTTAACTTGTGTATTTTCTATGTTAAACAATCTAAAATCCACGTTTATAGAAATGATATCTGAGATTACAATGGTCAATGTAATTTGTATCCTGTATGAACGTTCAAATTTTGAAGATAATTTGACTTTGAAAATGTTATATTTGGTGTTCTATTGATCTAATTATACTTATTTAGAATCCAATGTCATGTACTATTTTCATTTATGGTGAATTTCTTTAAATAAATATAAAAAAAAGTTATTACGAAATTGATAATATTTCTATAATTGACCAAGATATTCGAAAAATGATTAGAATATTAAGGCATTTATATCTATTAGTATATTTATTTTATTTTTTATTACTTATTGTCTTCAATATTTAGTAATAAACAATTTATTGATATTATAGGTAACACTATTTTTAATTGATCTTACGTAATGAAACAGTTTGTAACGAAGGTTATGCAGACGCATAAGTCTGTTTATAATACACTCGTTTGTATTTTGATTTTTTTTTTCTTCTGATGAAATCAATTGACACTGATTACGTGAAATAAATTTATATTTGTTTAAATTATTAATCATTTTAAAACAATAAAATATATCAAGGTATGTGACACGGCTTTGTACGTGGTCAAATAAATAAAACATATTGATGTTACCAATTTGTTATAATCGATAATAACGTTTTTTCAACTGTTGCTTATAAATTTGCTTATATTTCGATATTCGTCTTTTATCATGACATTTTTCATTCATAATGCTTAGCTAGCAGAAAAAAGTATTCAAAATTGAATTTAAATTACACTTACTTTTAGGTGCTTTTTAGGTGCTGCAAAATTTAATTAGGTGCTAAAATTTTAATTTAGAAAATTGGTCACGCTGACAGAACAATGTGAAAAAATAAATTTTACCATAAAAAGTAAGTACTAGAGTTAGGTGCATTTGTAGTTTTCATTCAATAAATCAACGTAATTAAAATTACCTCCAAAAGAATATCTTCATTTATATCTTGAAAGCTGCTTTATATTAATTAATTAAAATTATATAAATTTTTTTAATTAGCGGCTGGTAATACAAATATTTTATGAGCATTGAAAGGTTACCATAAGTTTCAAAAACAAATAAGCTAATGAAAATAAATATTTTAATTGGTAGGAATTCAAGGCTATGACCTATTACTTTCTACAATTTGTTGTCTTGGCACTCTTCCAAGAATGTGTTAACAATAAGAATTTAAAAATTTGCAGCTGTTAATTTTTAGGTACTTATTATTATTAAAAATTGGATATGTTATTATTTGACAACATTTGTTTCGTATAGGACGATATTCGTATAAGAAAAACGTTTAATCACTACAATTACAAAAATACGAAATATATTTGGAAAATTGGAGTTTGAGGAAAAATAATTGCATTATTTGATTATGTATATTGTTTTATGTAAAATTATTTTGTGATGTAGAATAATTTTTAATAAGATAAGAAACATTGATTTCTCATTTTCAGAATTCGCATTTTTAAAGAAAGCTTTAGATTTACGGCGGTCAGGATAGAAACAGATAATCCAGACTTTGAGTAAAAACTGTTGTAATCGTTTACAAGATTGTGATGCCATTGGAAATTTTCAAAATACTACGAAAGACAAAGGAACCTATTCAAAAATTTATCAAAATAGAATAAAAGTCGAATCGTTACATAAAAACCAGGATAAATATTTGTTTATTATTTTTATACATATAATATCTACAGAATTAAATCGTTGTAGATCGTTTAAAGTGTCTTTTTGGAGATGGTTACTTTGAAATTTCCATCCCTTTGAAGGAGTGGCACCCAACTTCTCGACTAGAGTGTCATTTCTTAAACTATAAGTTGCAGTATTTTTAATAATCTAACTAAAAAACATTCATAGAAATCGAAGTAGTTTTGACCAGTTCCGAAATAATGCACTTTTTTGTGTCTAATTTTCTTCCATAATTTCATTAAAAAGTAATGAAAATAATTAAAAAATGTTTTTACTTTTTTGAGAATATCGTGTCAATTTTTTTAATTTTTTCGATCGTACCTATATTATATTTTTGTGAATGGGTGTTCAATGTTGATGATAACAAAACCATTATTTATATTGAGTAGATAGATAGATAATAAATGTATTTTACCAACATGATTTGTATGTGACGCACGTCGCGTCATACTATTTATGACGCTACGTACCTACTAACGCTATTCTGTTTGTTTGTCACTCACGCAGTCAACACAACAGTGTGATGATTTCGTCAAGTCATTGATCCAACAACACATTTGTAAACATTAGCATATAAAAGACATTTATCATATTACATATTCAAAAACATTTTACTTTGATTTGTGCAGTTTGTTCAAGTTTTCTTGTTGTCCTCTTTTTTTCATTCTTGATTCTTTGTTTTATTATTTTAGTTTTAATACATTCTAGCAGTTTAAGCAACGGCTAGACTTCTTCAACAGAGTATTCACATTTAACGCTAACGCTACGTTGTTTTTTAGTAGCGGGATTAATCCATATGCCCAGGGATAGATATACACTTTATGTCATTCATTGTAAAAGTGGTGACCAGCGTCCGTCCCCCGTTTGTAAACTATAAGATACGGGGCTCATAACTAATTATTCCGGCCACTGGCACCCAAACAGTCTGCCCTCTATCTCACCCCCAAGATTCGTCGCTGCATATGCCTGTAAAGTAGGCCATTTTGGCCTTTTAATCACCCCGTTTTTTCGCCACGCTCTGGCAACAATTATTGTGACCGACCGTGGGAATTGAAGTTGCAGTCTGGGCGAACAGCGTATATTGCAGATGGCGAAATAGCCAACTGACCTATTGAGACTGGCTTTATACATTTAAGTACAATTTTTATCCAACCATTAAATATTTTCTGTAAATAGATTTTTGTGTCAAAAATGATGGTGACAATTTTCCCATTTCCCATTGAGATGCGTAGATTTACGGGCATTTATTTCAGTATTTGTTTTCTACTTCACTGCATTTTTTAATTAATTTATATTTTAAACAGTCCTGGTACCTGGTTTTACATACTACAGTCAAAATTTTAATTATCAATTCCAATGGCCATCTGGTAGACAATATTCGAAAATAATTGAATTTGATTTGCATATTCCTTATTTAAACATATCATGATGATAAAACCCTCTTACACAATAAACAGATTACTAATTCCAAAATACAGTAAAGATAAAAGGCCAATTGATTGATTTTTTATTCCAAAACTAAACCAAATGATCAATGTCACTGCTAAACGCTAAATGTTATAATGGCTTTGCGTAATAATCATAGACTATTTCTCAATAAAATTTTATTGAACAGAAACAAAAGTAAAAAATTGTACTTAATTCTTTTAAATGACCTCTGTATACAATTTCAATTATCAACTATTGCTAAGGAGCTGATGATTTATTCTAGAAAAGAAAATTTCCACTTACAAAAATACTATTTATTTAGATTCCTATTTACTTGCTAGCTTCCCAATAATTGTTCCTGATAACATGGATATTTTTAAGATAAATTTCGAGATCAACCAAAATCATTCAATTGTTTCTATGACCCAACCTTGAAATTGTAAAAAATAGAAGGATTAAACGATTATCAAAAAATTTTTGCAAAACAACTTTTGCATAAATCATATTTTCTTGACGTATAATTTAATCAGATTCGTTCTATTTTGAAATCGTAATTCAGACACTTTAATATTCAGGAAAATACTTATAAACCGATTTAAGTATTAAAATTCCAACTGTAGAATATGTTATTGACTACCTACAAAGATATTCAATCATACGTATTCCCATAAAGATTGCATGTTAAACATTGTTTTTAAGAAAGAGATGGAAAATAATCTTTGAGAGTTTATAGCTTCTTCAATTTTAAATCGATTTTAATTTAATTTTCGAATTTCACTATGTTTTTGAGTATTCTAGTACCACCTTTTGATTATATTAGTCACCTAGGCTATTATAAATTGCCTATAATTTTTGATATAACGTAAATGAAAGTTATAAATGAAAGCTATCTATGACATCAAAATACATGGATAGAAACATTCTAATGGACGTATATCAAATTTATCCATGGTAAAGTGGATTCTTATATCCTAAACATGTATATAGAAGTCTTAAAATACAATGTTATTTCATGCTTAGAGATATTACATGCAACAATAATAATTGTATATGGCGTCTTCATTTATTGTAATGAAATTTCACATATTATTTTTTGTGTGTGTGTTGTGTATGATTTTATGAATGTTGAATTATAATTAATTTTTGTATATAAATACCCTAGTGAATTATTCGATTTATATCAGTTTTAGTTTATCTATCATCAAATCAATATAATTAAATTATAACTAATTATTGTGTTTGTGATATAAATCAAAACAAATTTTATAAAATGAAGGTAGGAAATTCTAATCGTTAAGAGCATTAACATATTTGGATTATGTTTTTATTAACTGTTTAGAGACGGATTATCAACAAGTGGTAGCAGTATACAATTTTCCAGCACAAATAACTCAAAGAATACTTATTCAAAAAGTTATGCACAATATTGACAAGTTGAGTTATTTGTGCTGGAAAATTGAATGACAAACTGTTGATAAACCGCCTTATGTGTTCAAGTTCAAAAAGCATACATTTATTATCCTGCATTGCCATTATTTGTACTATTGAATGTCCAATTATAATATTAGGATAAATAAAAAAAAAATTGTTTTTGTTTTGTGAATTTTGTGATGGGTAAAAGCGAGTTATTTTTTATCTTTAAAGACCTATAAATATTTACAATATTTTACACAAACAATAAAATATTTATAATAACCAATTAATACTTTTAAATAACAAATTTTTACTTTTAAATAGAAATTATTGATTGGTTTATACGTTATCTATGGTAATACCATTATTGATTTAATTAGTAGAAATTATCGACACTTGTTGTCGTTAAAAATTCTGTATATCATTTTAAAACGTTAAAATTTGTGGATATAACAATATTTTTACTATTTAACAGGTTATTTTGGCATTATTTGCTTTGGAATTGATCGTTGTGATGATATCAGCTGAAGCCCCGCGACAATTCTTTAATAATCAACGATTTAATCAAAGACAAAACTTTGGATTCCAACGTCAAGAACAGCAACCGGATGAAGCTCCATATGCACCATCTGGCTGGCGGCCACAAGGAGCAGCTTTCAATTTACCTGCCCGTCAACAACAACAACCAGAAGATCAATATGGTCCACCACCCCAACCAGATAATCAATATGGTGCACCTGCTGGGCCTCAACAACCCGATAACCAATATGGACCACCACCTCAACAACCAAATCAAGCAGATCCCCGACAATCTAGAACTACCACTGATAGTAATGAAGAATTAACCACATTGGAACCACAGGTAAAGCAGTTCTCCCCCAAAGACATTTGTTTTTTTTTTAATTTAAAATTTTATTGTTTTTAACGATTATCATATTAAATATTAAAAATGAAAATGGTTTTTATAGGCGGAAAATATCAAAAGTGAAAAATTGAGAAGCGAAAAGCAAACTGAATCAGTTTTTAAGAATACTGACCGAGGATTCTACTATGTCTACCTTCCTGATGGTCGTCTTCAACGTGTTGTTTATACCACATCAGCAGATTTACAAAATATGGCGTACACAGCGCGTGTACGATATGAAGATGTTGATCCTGTGTCAGCACCAATTTATTCAGCTGCAGCTGTAAATGGAGCACCAGTTGCACCACTCGTTGCAGCGCCACAACGATTAATAGTCCAATGATTTGCCAATTTTTTAATTTTTTTTTTTTTATACGTGTTCAAATAATAATTGTAAATAGAATTCAAAATAAATAATCAAAATAATTTTTGTGTTTTTCTATGCCATTCTACAAATTCATAGAGAATAGGGGACCACACTGATTTTAAATTTGCTATATTTCACATCAAAATGTTAGGCTAGACTCAATACTATAACAAAACTTGAAAATTAAATTAAAATTGATTCAAAAACAAAGAAGTTATAAGTTAACAAAAAAGCGTTTGAAATAAGAGTTTAACAGTTTATTTTGAAGAAACAGACATTCTTAGCGTTCGAACTTTTCTTTTATCTCTTATGGTTTAAATTTTGGATCGTAGATCTACATTGCATACATAAAACCGATTTTGTTAATTCGTGAAATGAAACTGACTTTAATGGTTTGAGTATACCAACAAATGTCAGTTCGATGTCACCTTTTCTTTTCGAGTTATCTTGATGACGGACTGATGTTCAGACATATAAAAATGGACTACTTAGGTGATTTAACACGCATACCGAATTTTTATTATCGCCATACATAATATGTCAGAGTATTTAAATTTTAGTCTAAAGTTTGTAATTCTATCTAATATTGACTGCACAAACAAAATTTTATACGTGTTCATTGAATCACCTAATTAATCCGTTTTCGACTGTGCGTCATCACGATAACTGAAAAACTAAAAGAGATAGCGAGCTGAAATGGATTCTAAACATAAAAAGTTCGTAAATGAGCAAAATCGGTTCATTAGGGTTCAATGAATCCTTGACCCAACTTTAAAACTATAAAAGATTTTTTTCGAAACATGTTTGAGTTCTCCACAATTTTAGCTTAAATAACCATTCATATTATTATTATTATTATTATATATGTATTTATAACTTTATAATGGTTTATGAATACTATTTAAAAATAGTCCAAAATATGAAATTCCATCATATGTCGAATATCTAAACAGTTAACTCTGTTAAAGCTTAGAGTACATTTAATATATCCTCATATATTTCATATTTGTTGGGTATAAAAATATAACGTATTAACTAATAGTATACACATATATTATATATAAATTTACAGTGCCTAAATAGTTTTGAAATGGAATTTGATCTTCAATATTTCGCTTTATGTAATGCCTATAGTTCACATTTAAAATATTATACATCTTTCTCCGTATATAATAAGTAGTATAACAATACATAAATAATATGCATGTATTTTATGATACAAACAAATTCATATATGTGTATGTATGGAGCAAACGTTCAGGATATTAAATTTCTGGAATTTATTTTGTGGTATATGTTTTGAACACGCGCCATTTTCTCATTCCATTGCGTATATACTACTATATTTCTATACATATATAATTACAATATACATTCGTGTTCTTGTGTTCAGTGTCAAGGGAATCATTGGAAATTTCTTGGGAAATTTACTGGTTTAGAAAACGTACAAGTCATTAAATTGTAAGTATAACGAAATGAAGGTATAAAATTCACTGGTACGGTATTGTTGATTGCCAAATATTTTAAAAATACTGCTATAAAGTGATTTCTTACCTCTTACGGAATTCATAAAAATGGCTTCTTACAGAGCTTATAATTCTGACTTCATCCGAAAAAAGGCTTCTAAAAGACGTCAGAAAAAATTCTACTTAAATAGGTTTTAATTGTGATTTGTTAAAAAAGAAGCCATCACGACGTCATAATTGAGACATTATTTAAAGTTTTTCTGATGTAGATGTTTGCAGGGATACTGTTAATGCCTAAATATTTTGACTGTGAAACATATTTATTGAGTTGTCTAAAATATGAAGTGTACTTATATGGTGCAGAAAATACAAAAATAAAAGTGTTCAAAATTTGACAAAATATTACAAATGAAGCCTTGGTAAATATTAAATATTATTTTCAATACTTGTGAGACAGTGGTTTGTCTCTTTCAAATAATAACGAGAAAATTGTGATGGATTTTTCAACGGTTTGTAGCTCTTTCAGTATTTAACTATGAAATACGTCTATAATTTATCAATTATAAAACCTCTATTCTATTATAAATTAAATTTGAAATTTGATTATACTAAGTTTTTCAAATTAATATTTTTCTTTCCGCTTGTTCTCTGATTAATATATACTTAAATATCTGGCATACATTTTTCAACAACATGATAAATATTCAGTCAATGTCTAATCAATGAATTTGTAAAACATTTTTTTTTCTATATTATTTAAAAATAGAAACTTTTTCGTTTTCGAGAGTGCAATTATTTGAGAGGTGAATTCATCAGGTTATTAATATCAATGTAATATATGGGTTGGCACTGACCCATACTAAAAATCTTACTCCAATTATGGTAACTTTATTCTTTAATCTTTTTTTTTTGTGTATATAATTAAAAAAAAGAAACTATTTGGAGAGTGGAAATTTTTGAGAGTTGAATTACGATTCTTCCGGTTATTCGTAACATATCAATGTAATATGGTGTAGAGTTAAATTACATAAACAGTTATTTTATTTTATTTTTTTAATTAATTATTTGATCTTTTTTTGTAAAGTTACAGGTAAAATATTTTAAAGGCGCGACTACTACTGGCTTTGAATCATATATATTCTATAAATCGTTGCTTAAAGCAATTAATACTCGATAGGTTCTCCAAATCTTAAGATTCCTATATAATTTTCTCACTATCATTAAATAATGAATTTACTAAGATCCATTTTAAGATAAAAACAATTTCCCAAAGAATGTTATGAACAAAATATAAATAAATGCTTTGTTCATTGTTGAACATTAATGTTTAAAAAAAATATTAAACACCATTTTGCGTGAATAATTTCAGTTTATCATGATATCAGAATACAAGTAGTTTTATCAGAAACAATATAATTTTATTCTTTTGTTTAAAAAGATTTTTTTATGCGTTTTACTTAACCTTTAAATTTTTTATAAAACAAGACGAAATAACAATGCACAATGCACAATCTACAGGATGTTCAATTCTGTGAATCTATTTTGCGTTTGTTGAAATTTGTCTAATCTAAATTTTAAAAAAATTGTCTTATTTCGAACGCAATAACAGGTTACATAATAACTATCTATACTAATATTATAAAGAGGAAACATCAGTACCTTTGTATAGAACGAATGTACTTAAAAACTACTGGACCGATTTGAAGTTCTTACACCATTGGAAAGTTACACTATCACCGCGAATTACAACGACTTTTTATCCCAGTATTCCTACGGGAACGGGAACTACGTTGGTGAAACTGCGTGACTTCCGCTAGTAATAGATAAAACTAATCAGTTTTTCATGTATAGTATGTAGCCCAAATCCAATGTAGAAATACACAAACAGTTTACGAAAAAATGTTTCAAACAAAAGATGTCTTTTTCAAAAAAAATAAACATTTTTTGAATTAAAACTATTCTTCTATCTTTTATAGTTTAAAAGTTGGGTCAATAATCAATGCGCCGTTTTTGCTCATTCACGAACTTTTTATGTTTAAAACCGAAATTCCAGCTCGCTATCTCTTGTTGTTTTCGAGTTATCGCGATGACAGATGGACATATGTGTATAAACAGTTAACACAACCCAGAATTCTTCACAGAGTAAAAAAGCTAGAAAAGTTAAGTGTTTTTAGAGCCTGGAGCTGGAAAATCATTCGTATTACCTAAAGATCTTGACTGTGTGAATAGATTGAACACTCTGTGTTGTTAATAATTTAAATATTAATAATAATAAATTCAAATAATATAAATATATTATGTACATTGTTAATAGTTAGATATATATGTAGATACCAAAATATAACAACATTATTTTATATATATATATATAAATGTTACGTATATTTAATATAATATGTTAATTTTAACCACAAAATAACACATGCTGGTTGTGTTACTAATTCTAACACAACTCAAACTTAGAGCATACATGAATGATTTCATTTTATATTATTATGTATATATTATATAAAATAATACTATTATTTTGTATAAATGTTTTCAGTATGCTTAAATTTTTCATTTGTAGCAAATTTGAATAGTAAGCTTTAGTACATTTTCATCTTACAATTGGTATAATAGTTCCCTAATAAATCTGGAATTTGACGTAGATACAATTAGTGAAAAGAACAGGGAGAAAAGAAAATATTTGGATAAATTTCTGAGTGTAATTTTTTTATTGAATGCCAAATTTAAAAATTAAATAAGTTTTTTATTATTTTAAAAATGAAATGAGGATTAAACCGAAAGCTTAAGGTTGTTTCAGCGGGAAAACTCTTTTCTATAAATTTTGTGCTATTTAACGTTATATATGCGATCCCGAATTTCTTACCGTTTAGGTCTCGAGATAATGAAGTTTAAAATTCCCGATTTCAAGGGTCACTTCCCGTTCAAAGTATGCAAAACTGTTAGCTATTTTATCATAAAAAACTATCGACAGAATTGAAAAAAATAAAAATAAAAGAGTATGAGAGAAATGTTTTAAGAATATGTAAAAAATAGAGCACGTCGTTTTTTCCTCGAGCTTTAGTAAATGCTATTAATATGTATAACATAGTAAATGTTCTGATTTTACCATACTATACCAAGAAGCTGTTTTAATCATCATAATATGACGATTAGTTCATTGGCATTTATTAAGTAGAATATAAAATCTACGGCACACTCTATATTAGAATTTCTGCTCAGCGCTCTAATAAAGCTGTACTGCATATTGTAAGGTGTAATGAACAAAATATAGGGAAGAGGTACACACATTTTTATCACTTGAAATTGAAGCGTCTTTACTTCACGAAATTGAACTTGAAGTTATTTTTAAAAAAATTTTAAAGGGTTAGAGGTAACCCTCTAAAGGGTTAGAGGTTCTATCGATGTCCACGGTACTTATAAACACTTTCCTTCAAAATTTAAGATAATAAGATAAATAATGTTAGTATGCACAAAATGAGTTGATTGTAAATAAAAATGTTATATAATTTACATTAACATTCAAAAATTTGTGATTTTTCTATAGATGTAGGCTATTTATCGCAGACTCCCTCATAACAATTTTTTTACAAGAAGGAGACGAATAATGATTATAACTTAATCGTTTTTGAATGAATTTCAATTTAATTTTCATATTTTGTTTAGTATTGAGTCTACTAGTAGTTTCCCAATAGCAAATGTGTTTTATTGCATCTTTTTATTCCCTATTCATTATTATTAAAATTAATTTTTTGAATATTATAAAATTATGAAGTAACCAGAAAAGAAAATTTCACATTTTAAAGTGATACTTCTGCACCGAAGTCAATAAAAACTCATTGTGAAAAGAGTCGGAAAATTTCAAGGGAGAAAAATTCCAAAAATAAAATTTAAAACAAAAAACCTTTACTTTTTATACGTAAAATATAAAATATAATACACCTATGTGGGAGATAGGTATGCGATTGTGGTTAATTCCAGGTCAATTCACATGTCTCAATGCGTTATTAGTGAATTGTCACTATCTCATGTTATTACAAGAGTTTATATAGATAGGACTAACTTGGTATGCTTGCCTCTGTCTGTATATTATATATATATATATATATATATATATATATATATATATATATATATATATATATATATATATATATATATATATATATATATATATATATATATATATATGCAATGCGGCTAACTCTAAATAACATAACAACACTATGCTTGTTATAATAAACATTGAAGATATGGTTTATTTGCTTTATGACAGAATAATATAAGAAGACAAGCTATACCTTTTGGTTTTACCATTAATGACAAGTTGTTCTAATGACTTAATACGTATATCCAGATATAGATACATTTTATAGACACATCGGACCTCCCAACAGCATAAATAATATCTTTTAATGATAAAATCATAAATTCATCAAAACTAGTTATATATTTTCTAAAATGGTTCTATGTTATTTGATATTTAAAGTTCTTGTTGCTTTGTTTTTTTGTATCAATGTTGTTGGTCATATTAAATTCATGTTATTTTCTACAAATTACCTTTATAGTACAAATTGAGCAGGATTTAGATGGTATATAAGTATAAAATAGTCAAACTCAGCATTCCTTCAATGAAATTATGTAGAATGGTCTAAAAATGATT
Source organism: Chrysopa pallens (assembly GCA_020423425.1). Classification (NCBI taxonomy): domain Eukaryota; kingdom Metazoa; phylum Arthropoda; class Insecta; order Neuroptera; family Chrysopidae; genus Chrysopa; species Chrysopa pallens. The sequence continues at coordinate 38,135,902 of CM035594.1, forward strand.
GGGGAACCGCAGGTAACTGGATCAATTTTTCATCCAGTTTTTTTTGACACCCATTCTTTCGTTTACTTTTCAAAAAGTAAAGTAGGAGCCGACTAAACTGTATTAAGAAGGGTGAGTTCTCACATACTTTGAAAACTGTACATTTTTCGGAAAAAACACTGTTCAAAAGTGACTATTTTTGTTCATTTTATAAAAAAAATAGATCATCGGAAACAAGGATAATAATAAATGAAAGTTACAAAAAATGGAATGGACAATGAATGGACAGAATAGCGGTGCTCATTTTTTGCACACACAAGTTCCTTCAGATTCAGTTCTAAAAGATATTAATTAAAATTTTATTAATTAATTCTGTGGTTACTTATTGTTTGATGAAAACAAGATTTAAAATAATACTTATTAATTTTTTTGTTGAATTATTTAACAAGACTACTGATTAAAATTTCATGTTTTATATTTTTTTATATGATTATACATTAAAGATAGACGCAGTGAAGTATCAGCTTATCAATTTTTGCCGCTCCAACCATTTTTATTTGAGCTGATCTTAGACATGACTTCTAGTAATACATTTTAAACATAAGGAGCCATTCGGGGTAACTGAACGTAGTATCTATCATTCTGATAAGAGGTGGCGGTTGTTACTGATTGTATTATTTTATCGATCCTCTGAATTTAAAACTGCGATCATTTGATCCGAAGTACTTGTATCAATATTTTATTTCAGATAAAAATGAAAAACAATTAATGATAATTTCAAGATCCAAAGTTTAAAATATGAAAAAAACAATGAGTAAAGTGGAAGTATGTAATGATTCGATGTTTTTTTTTTGCGAATGTTTTGCAAGTTTTAACGCCTAACTTCATTAACAGTGGGATATTCCAGAGAGAAATAACTCGCATAAATCTTAAAGATTATCAATAATTTCATATTTTTAATATAAATACGACGATTGTATATTATACAATTTGGAACCATACCTTAAAATTTGGCAAAAGATTTTAATATTTGAAATGGTAAGTAAGGGTTTGTAAATTTACCCTTTGACATTATATTTTTATCAATATAAAAAAATCACTTCGACAGCAAATTTCTGTATGTATAATTTATAAAATCCTTTTTCCCAACACCCAACTGTGCAAGATTTTTATCAATTTCATCATTAACTTTAACAAAAAAAAAAAAAAAACAACACATTTCAGTGAGTGAGTGCAGGCAGCAATAATCTATATATTTCAATCCGTATGTTGTTTATTTAAAGAAGAGACCTTGGAATTAATTTTTTTCCTACTCCTGATTTTTACTGTTGTTTTGTATCCTGCTGTTGTAACGAAAGAACAATAAAATTACAAACAACGAAGCACAGTATGACTATCGAATAATTAAAAGGCTATATCAATGCTTGTATGTTTTTTTTTTTTTTTAATATTCAGATGTTTTTTACGTGTGCACTTTAAAGGTATTTTGAATGGATTTAAATAGTTTTAAATCGTGTAATAGAGCCATATTCAGTATAAATAGGGATAAATTAATTATTGATTTCGTTATTAACTTTCATTTAAAGATTGTACCAAGATTTTGCAAATCAGCTTTAAACATGGGCAGGTTGTTAAAAAATTCAAATTCGGTGTTTTTCTTTCACCCACAGTTTATAGTGGATGGAGGCAGGGCATGCCATCTTTGTTGGTTAATTTATTCCTAGCTTTATTTCAACCGAAAAAATTCGATGTAAATCTTACAAAGTTTTGAGTGTTATTAAAACCCTAAACATTCAAAATTCACCCCAAAAAGTTACAATGAAATATTAAGCAAATAGAAACGAGAAAAGATAAGTGCAAAATAGAATAAAGGCGAAGACTAATCATTTCTCTACAGTGGGATGTCCTTACAATACCCTTTTATCGGCCTCCTACTCAAGGTTATTTGGAAAAATTGTACGGCTTCTTTAATTTCCCAAGTTACTGTCGTTTAAAGGACTCGCAAACAACACCGTTTATACATTGACTTTTTCCAAAGTGGCTCATAAAACCACTGTTTATAACAATTTTACATATTATAATTATTCTTGAAATTGGTAAATGAATCTAATACTGAATAATTTAGGCTTATTAGCTTAATGTCTATCAAATAAAATGAAATAAAATAAAACTGATTATTTTTATAAGAAAAATCCATCAATTTAAAAATAAAAATCTTTTGTTTTAAATTAAAATTGATTCTGATTGTATATGACTTAATACATAATTTTTTAGTCAATCGAAAAAAAAATTTTAATGAAAACTTCTAATGCTGAAAAACTGATTTTTGAAATAAACTAAAACCGATAATTCGTGATAAAGAAAAGAAGCTAAAATTACGGAAGCTGTATAAAATATTTGAATGTAATCTGTGTCACATATTTGATATTTTTTAAGTCTTTTATAGCCTTTCTTCTAAAAAAAAAAAAAACTTAAAACTTGAAGAGTTTTATCAAATTAAAAGAATCCTATTGTGAATATATATACTCTTATACACAAAATGAAATTGAACTTGGTATATTAAATAATTGTACAAAGGTATTTAACCGGATTTTGAAGGAGTACTTAAAGAATAAAATATTAAAAGGGAGTTTTTAATAGAAATATTATAAGAATGGATCTATATTAAGTATTATTTTCAAAATTAATACATTTATAAGTATGGTATTAATATATTAGTACCATATTCTACTCTTACTCAATATCGAGAATGGATGAATTTTAATAATTAAAAAATAGATTAATTTATATTTATAAAATAGTTGTTAATACTTTTAAAAACAATTGATTGTGTTATTATTTTCTAATATAGAAGTTAAACTTAGGGTTCAAATATGTATATATATATTTTATAGGTTATTATCAAGTTCATTATTCTGGGCATTGTATGTATAATAATAAATAATATTCTAACAAGAGGCGACTTTATTTTATAATTAAAAGGACAACCTGTAGAATGTAAAGTTAAACGTCTTTATAGGAATGTTATTAAGTAAAATATCGTTTATTGTATTTATGTAATATATGATATTGAAGGCATTAAAGATATATCGGTAGAAGTGTTCATAGAACGACTTAATTATACTCATTTCGCCTTTATGTGCATACATCGAAAATTAAAAACCGAAATAAATTTCAATCGCTTGTTTAAGATTAAATATTGTCAATAAATTCGTGTAAAAGCAAAATCGGATAGTGGGGTCTTATAGATCCAACAACCATATCTTAAGAAGAATTATCCACAGATGTTAGAAGCATACTTATTTATGTAAGGAGTGTTTTTCTAATAAGGTGTTGACTTAAATTCTATGTAAAATACATTGTTTTTCTGTATTTCTTTTAATTTTCGCGCACAAATAACTAAAAATAAAGTATTTATCCAAATGTTGATATATACCTAATATTGACATGAAAACAGAGCGTTTGCTTAGGAGTACGAAAAAAATTTCTTAATTTAAAATCAAATTTCGAGAATAGTGAATCGACAAGTACTCCGTTTTCATCAGCATTCAACAGCTGTGGATAATCCCTCTAAAACACAATATATTGAATAAAAGTTGAAATACAAAAATGTTTTTGGATGTTAAACAAATTTGGTTCGAAACTTCTTTTAAGAATCTCCTCAGATTCGCTTCAACTTCGATTATGAATATATTTTGTTTACTTTAATAATGCTAATTATTTTAAAGAGTGCCGCATTTTATCATTTTCTTACGACCACATTTCGTATTTGGGCACTAGGATTCACTCACTTTGTGCATGGTAATTATCCTTGAGGAGGGGGGTGTTGTTGAATGCTGGTTATTGAATAATATTGCTATTCTTGTTTATAACTACTATTTTTGTTTTGTTTTTTACAATTGAATTGAATTGAATAGCTAAAGCTATCATGAAAGTTTATTTGTTTATTGTTCGAGCAATCAATTCCTTTTTGTTTAATTATTTAGTCTAATTTTCTTTAAAAATGTATATTGTGACGTTTTACTGTAACATTATTACACATTTTATACAATATCTGACCGTTTATATTACATGATGTTTACATGTTTTTAGTACTATATATAATAACAATATACTTACTTGGTTATTATTAGGTACATGGAGAAGTTTATTTGTATATTCTATAATAATACTACAATATAGGTACAACATTCATATTAGGAATTAAAACCATATGAACTTCGTAGTAGTACACATTGTTATATGTTATATATATATTATGTTAAATAAATAAATCATTCCCTTATTTAATACCAATTAAATTTATATGAACATGTTCCTCCTATATGTGATAGGGTGATAAAATATAACAGAATGTAAAATAATATTGAACAAAAAATTTAATTTAAGTTAATATAGAAATATGAAAAACTTAAGTAGTCTGATTAAAATCTGGCTCGAAGGACCAAAATATGTTATATAGTTATACACATATTATAAAATTTCAAATTTACTGTAGGAATGTACCCAAAACGTCAAGAAATATAAAGTCTGAGGGAACGAAGTTTAATTTTACTGTAATATAAACTTAAATCTTTTCATTAAAGGGGTGTAATTGGAATGTGGCTCGAAGGACTAACATACTTATGTACATCTATTATAAAAATTCAAATTTACTCTAGAATTGTATTCAAAACTTCTAGAAAAAGATGAATATGAAATCTGTGGATAAATTTCAGTTTAATGTTAACTTAAAACTTTTCGTTAAAGTGATCAAATTGAAATCCGACTCGAAGGACCAAAATACTTTAATTGTACAAAAAGTATATAAATTCAAATTTACTTAGATGCCCAATAGTTTTAGAGAATATGAAATCTGAGGATACAAAGTTGCATTTCGTTTTCATACATACTTAAATATTTTCATTAGAGGGGAATAAAGACAGCTCAGAAAGGATGGTAATTTATCTTTGAGTTCAATTGTTTTTTACTTGATCATGTTTTTCTAATTTCGTAAGCATATCTTTGAAGAACAATAAACGTTGATTGATATTCCTTCATATTATGTTTAATAACAAAAAAAAAAAAAAATGAAAACATAAAAAGCATAAAAAGCAATGTCATATTACAATAGAAAATGGTTGTGTGCATTTTTCGTTCACTTATTATTTTTCGAAGTAAATGTTTGTGAAAAAGTCGACAGTTGAGACGAAGAAGAAGACAGTGATAGTAGTAGAAGTAGTTGTTATGATGCGTACTAACAATACACAAACGAAGAGCAAAACCAATGAACAAGCCAAGCAACCTAGCAAATAACTGAGAACAGACAAATTGACAGACAGACATTGTAATAGACAGACTTTGGCTTGCTGACAGATAGACAATCGGTATAATGGGCTACATCGTCATCATAATAATCATCTTCATCACATTTACACAGATAGTACGCTAACTGACTGACAGTTTATACTTCTTACTGATGATGGTGATTCTTTATCATCGTTACGTTTTTTTTTTTTTATATCTCTGAATGTTATTGAATTCACCTCGAAAATAAACAATTTTATGGGTTATGTGAAAATAAATTATTTTCACGCATGCGTTTGTATGAATATTATTAAAGAGAACTCTTAGATAAATTTCGATATTTTGCCACAATTTCCTAAATCAAAATGTGTAATATTTTATAAATCGTATTTCGACTACAAAGTAGTCATCATCAGTATGTATTAACTAGTCGTAATGTTTCTCCGAGGCAATGTTACTCGTGTCTAATTTGGTGACGGTTTTTAATTTTGACGTAAAGAAATAATAACTACTTGAACTGGACACAGAACGCCAAAAAGTGTCTGGCTCTGGGAAACCAATCCTTTCCAAGAATATTGTATCTTCACTTATCAAGAAAATGTAGCAATTCTAAAATCGTTGCCTTCGAGTGATCTCTAAAAACCCCTTCAGATTTTCATCCAAAGCTCGCGAAACTGGACATCCGACTATAAACAATTTTATCCTAACAAAATGCTCTTTCCAATCTTCCTGCCTAGCCAGTCCATTAAAAGGCTATATAAAATAAATCAATGGATACAATAGTGATTCAGAAAGTTATGGTCGTTGCATTCAAAGATCATAAAGACCACGGTTTAATCTTTATTTTGTGTAATCATCATCGTCGCGATATATAAAAATGAAAAGTTCAATCCGTCATGTATCTACAATGAATAAATACGTATAGCAGGATAGCATTTCAATTCATCTTTAATGTGAGTTCTTTTATAACCGGTATTGTTGTGAAGTTAACATGTTCTTTTTTCTATTTTTGTATAAATACCATATCCATTCATTCTTTTTCTCGAGTGATTAACAAAATGGTTTTGTAATTAGAATTTTTTCTTGACCTAAAATATTTATTTACTTATCCAGTTTTCAAATCTGGATATTTATAAATTTCTCAAGTTTGATGAAAACCATCTTGATTCAAGGAAAATATTTATTCCATTCAAATATCAACGAAAAAAATTCTCTGAGCATGATAGCATTTTAGTAAACAACAGCATGGTGACTTTCATGTATAGCTCACGTAAGTTCACGGAAGGAGATTGATTAGTAAAAATTAATTATTCCTTTACTTTTCAAAATTATTACTGTTATTATACAGTTTTTAAGATATTTTTGAGACAAAAAATGAGACCTCTACAATAAAGACAATCTCGAATGTAGTTTATTTTTCAATTTTCGCTAACAAATATCTTAAAGAGTAATCATCAATCAAAATTCTATAATATATTTAGAACTGTTTTTCGCGTAAAAATCCTTAATACGTCCTTCATTTTCATGTTAAGATTGTTCATATAAACTTTCATAAAATTTGGATGGTTATTTTTTAAGTTATTTGAGTGCAAAAATTGAAAGGACTGTGCTTCTAACAACTATTGATAATCCCCCTTAAACCTGATTCAACCATATTTTGTGTAAAACAATTTTTACTTTCTACACACCTGTACAATAGAAGGAAGATTGTTTGTGGAAAACATTATGATAACTTTATCACTTCAATTACACCTGAAATTTTTGATCAATTATTTTCTAGACCAATTTTTCACCTCAATATTCATCCTGTACTTATATAGATTGTTGAAGTGTAATGGTAGGTGTTATGTGTTCTTATTTTACCAACGTCCTTTTTTTTTTTGTATATGTGCGAGATATTGATCTCACATCCCCTGTGGTGTCTTTGTCCTCGTGTACCGCCCTCACGCGACACCCGCTGTCTTTTACTTATGTACATAATGTATAGAAAACCATTCACATGCATTTTATTCAATACGTTTTTAAAGGAGATGATAATATCTCTTCTCTACTGTATTACACACAACTAAACGTATCTCTAGGTAGATGTTTACTAACTGACTGAACCACCACCAGTAGTCAGTCAATTGTTGTCTTTTTTAACACTTTTTTTTTTTTTTTGATAATATATTTTTTGTTTTGTTTTGATTCTTGAATGCCATGTTAGGTAGGTGGTATGTATTCGGGTCTGTGTCGGTCTATTTGTATTATATCTTATATCAGAGACTTGCCGAATTATTTTGTTTTGGTTTATTATTTACAAATAAATAATTGATGGAATTAGACGAATTCGAAAATTTTATCACTTGAAAATCATATTCATTTCGAAGATCACGATGTATTTTAAGTAAAAGTTTTTATACTCGAGTTGTTTCACATTGTCCGATAATCATGCATTCCATTTTTTTATCGATTTTGTTTTATCGATTCCATTTTTTGTTAATACATATTATGTTAAAATTATTTTAGTGCGTACTATAAATAATAAGAAATTTTTATTTAAAAATTATGCAATAACTTTCAAAACAACTAATCATGTGGTAGAATTCAATTGTTCACGTTAATAATTTGTTTACGTTTGTAAACAAATTATTGTTTAACAGACTAGCAATGCGATTAAAGTACTTATGTCGTATGACTGTTTTAACGACAGACTAAACAAAATCAAACTAAAAATTAAAATTAGTATATATCTTACTACATAAAATCCCCACGTTACGAAGAGGTTCGCGATGAACTCCGAAACTACTAAATAGATTTTAATGAAATTTAAAATAGTGTAGTTAGTGTAGTTGTATATTCTAATTGGGGAGGAGGGGGTTGTTAAAAGAAACTTTATCTTATTAGGATTATATATGGGAAAAATATAATGATCAAACAAATGACAATTAAATATGTTTTACGCATAATATACGATATGGAATAATTAAAAATTTGTATTTTTTTCTTTACTCGTTCCTCTTAAATGGTACAACGATAAAAATGCTACCTATTTATTATGCAAGCTAGAAAGATGATGTTTTCTACAATCTATGTGAATAAGTAAAATAAAATGGGAAAATTTATATTTCAAAGCAAAGCGTGGCTGAGTCTGCTAGTTTCATATATTTCGGATATAATAAATATGATTTCAAACATAATGTAATCGGATAGTTTTTCTAATACTACTACACTTTGTCATCTATTTCGAATAGAAAGTTTTGTTTCATAATAATATTTATAAAATTGGTATGGCATATTAAGTCTGTTATGTGTGTTTGTATGTTTGGATCAAAGATAAACGTTTAAATATATTCATTTCAATTATTTACATCCAAAGTTTAAAAAGGGTATAATAAGCTATATATAGGTAAAATATATATATCTATTTGAAATTTTCACAAAAGCCATTCGACTACATAATAATAATATAAAATGGTGAAAATTAACCATAGACAACAGACATTTCAGATAAATGGTTAAAATTTAACGTAAATAAACGAATTATATAAATTTATCCCTCAAAACCACAATATCTTGTTGGTGTGGTCGACAATGAATGGGTACCATACATAATATTCAATGAGAACGGTAAAATAGGTATATCTTTCGAGTTGAGCTACTGCTGTGTGTGCCTATGTTTTGGTACATAGAAAAGCCTTCGGGTTATTTAATAATTGTTGTTACAATGTATCGAATTCATTTTGTTTGTATAATAACAACTACCACTGACAAAACATATGTCGACGGTATTTTGTTTGTTAAAGGTTTGTGTAACATTCAAAACAAAATAAGCTTTAATGGAATTGGTCTTTAGGGATCAAACCAATAACTTTCTGATTTAGGTCTGGTAAATTATTATATTTGCTTATCAATTATAAGAACATTTACCAAACTCGTCTGGAATTCGGATATAAAGTCACGTAAGACAGCTAATCCAATACATATACTAGCTATGATGGAGTATGAATTGAGTTTTAATTAATGGTCTCTTGCGAGTAAAACGTATGTCGAAAATTAGCTTTTGTTTAAAACATCATGAAGCTAAATATATTCAGCTACAAATAAAACTTGTAGAAATTAAAATGTTCTGTACACTAAGTTTGTACAATACTTGTAGAAATTAAAATGTTCTGTAACTAAGTTTGAAGAAAATCGTTTATGAGTAAAAATCGTAGGAGTCGTTTTTGAGAAAAAAAACCTAAAAATCACACGAATAAAGTGGGGCACTTGGTAGCCCGATCTTACTAACTAAATACCAAGTTTTTTGAATTTTGGATAAAGCGTTTCATACGATTTCGCTATCATCAACACACAGACACATTCTCGCACATCAACACACCCATACACTGAAAAATTTTGGGAAACCACTTTTTGGATTCAGAAGACCCCAAAATATCCACTGAAAACTCATTAATCGAAATTTTGACAAAAAATACGGTTTAATTTATAAGAAATACATGATAAGAAAACGAGGAAAGTTGAAACTACATTGACTGAAAATTATAGAACCATTCGAAAAATATCAAATTTCTTCATTATAGGGATCTCGCTGATCTCGGAAAGTATTCATAAAATAAATGAATTTTCGATTTCGATTTTATTTATTCTGGAAGCAATTACTTGGCATCAAAACGATAATAACATTACACAAACATATATACACACATATGTAAGCTTATTATTAAATGTTGGTAGCACTTGTGAATGTTGTTACTGTTTGCCATTGTTTGGTGTTTACTATTTAGAGTTAGTTTTCAGAAACAACATTTATAAATAGAAATAATCTACAACCATTATCCGACGAGGGATGCAAATGACAGATTCGTTAAATTGGTTAACCAAAAACACTTGTTTATTTTTATTGCCTTCAGGATGTTTGATTATATAAATTTATACAATTTAATAATTATATATATATATATATATATATATATGTGTGTGTGTGGTTGTTGGTTGTTGTTGCTATTTAAACATTCATATTATTCAAAATGTTAATCATTTACTGTGATATGTTTTGCTATACGTAAATTTTTGAATAATTACGCAAATTTTAAGTTTTAATCACTTTGAAATTATAAGAATTTAATATGATGAAAATTTAATAGGTAAATTTTTCTCAAAAGATAATATATTATATATTCAATGCAGCATGATAAGAAGATATTAGAGTTACAGCAAATTAATATAAACAATTATACCGGCTCGAAGGACCAAAGAGTGTAAATTAATATGTGAATCTGTTATAAATTAATAAGTTTATAAATTTGATGTTTATCTCACAGTTTTATCATTAAAGAGTTATATTATAAGCAGCAAAATTTTATGACTGTGACTGTAATGTTTACAGTTACACAGTATATGGCCGTAATAGAACCTTTTTTTGCAAAGTATGAAGAAATTTATCGCTAAACGATTAATGTCGTTGTGAGATCAAATCTATACAAGAAATAATAGTATACCGGCTCGAACGGACCAATTTTAATTTTTTTTTGATGAATTTCGCATAGTTTATTTTCGTACAACAAAATAAAAAATAATATTCATAAAATATTTGGATATAATATATACCTAAAATATCATATCAGGCATATTAATTGACTTTTGATCAGATATTATGCGGTGGCAATCGACTTCATTAAATTATAAAAAATATTTTTTAGACTCAAGAAATAAAGTATAACAAAATTTTGACACTTACCTTTTTTTGAATGCATGTCGTCTGGTAGTATCGTACAGCCAATAGGATTTGGTCCAGGACTTATTGGTTGAAGAGGAAATGGACTTCCCGCTGAAGATGGATATGATGACCACGGGTTTGGACGTGTTGGCCAACCGGCTGTTGTTTGTCCATTTAATATTCTTAATTTATCGTATACTGAATCAGCACCATGCGGTGATGATGATATTGGCGATGAGCCTGATTGTTGCGTTTGTTGTTCCTTTTGTGCAGCTAAATTTCTTAAAACTCGATTTATTGACGAAACCTAAAATAAGAAAAGATAAATTTTTAAAATAGAAAATACTGTAATTTACAAATCTTTGATATACTTGGAGGTTAACATAAAATAACTAATTCTTGGAAACAGTTTAATAATTGAACCTTTTTGGATTATACGCCGTTTGTGATGAGTAATTTTCACATTCACTTTGTGAAATCAAAATTGAGTGTATCATTGTACATGTAAAATTACTGAGCAGCGGCTTGGGGAATAATTTTTTTTTATTTGGATGCAAATAAATATTGCTTGATTTAGCTCTAAAATTTTTATTCAACCAAATTTACCAATCATCAAGGAAAATAGAGTTCTATCCAGATGGTATACAACTGACTTTATTATTATTAAGACTTGAAAAAACTACATTAGTCGATAATACATTAAAATTTTAATTTTATATGCAATATTAGATTTTAAAGCATTTAAAGTTTTTGACAAACCTTGGATGACCTACCTACTAATTCTTGTGTGAATGGAACATTCGAATAATCCATACAAAATTAAAAAAAATAGTAAGCTGTTGTAATTACATATTAATAAATTTCTTTCAATAAGACTAATATCGAATTCTCATCAGAAGCATGCAAGAATGCGGGGGGTATAACCAGTTACAATGGATGCCTGTCGTGCGCCCATATAGCTACTCACTATTGGAACTATACACTCTAGCCTATATGTATAGGGTATATTCATTCAAAAAATAAACCCTCTTCTCAATTGAGAGTACCAGTAGTTGTACTTCTTACTACACACAACAATACTCACTCTTTGAGGCTGTGTGTGCGAACATCTTTCTATTTTTTTTTCTTTGGTGTGTCGTTCACGATCTTTTGAAATAATATTTTTTATTTAACGTTTGCTCTCTCTTCAATTGTAGTTGTAGTACGGATAAAATAAAAAACGATAAATAAAAAAATAATAATTTTACTAACTTCTTTAAGTGTATTTGACAGTACACCGAAAATAAAATGCTTTCAATTGCTTTATGCATTTAACTTATTGCCTATAATATTTTGAAAGTTGTACGATGTCGTTTCGATTCTTATATATATATAGATTGGTTGGGACAACAATACTATAAGATTGAATTTAGTTTATGGGTTTTATATTCTTTATATTCAGTTCTTTTATTATATTATAAATTTTATTATTGTTTTCAAAATATATATTTTATTCTTTATTATATTATAACATTTATACATACACATCACTTTACTATTAGAATGTAAGAAGAATGGAAGCAGGCACGATAAAAATATGAGCTTTTTCTTCAAATCGATTTTCAGTTGCATTGCAATTGAATCTATACATACACATCGAGAAAAATTTGCAATCCATAAATGTTGAATAATCCGCTTTGTATCAAGATTTATTGTAGAATTCAAATGACTAGACAATTAAAATTTTTTGACACCAATAAAATACAAATGAGCATACCAGCTGACAGTGTTCATTCTTGAAATACACGAAATATGATGATTCAGTATAAATGTTAGAACTATTTTTATTATTAACATTAACACAATACACTGAGTATGCACATATGATGAGTCTATTATATAATCAAGTGTATTACAAACAGTATTACATTAATTATAATGCATAGATAAAATTTATTAATTTAATTAATATCTTAATTAGCTGTATGTTAACCGAAACTTTGGAGAATGAATATAAACAGATCATGAAAACATATTTTAAAAAATCAAAGATTTTTTGAATTAAAAGTTTGGGTGTATTTTTTTGTGATCTAAGAGATGTGTCATTGATCCTTGAGACCCCATAGTCCCATTTTGCATTTTAGTTTGATAATAAGCCATTTAAATTTCAGTTTTTGATTTCTCTTTTTGATTTTAATTATCGTGATGACAGGCGGACGGGCATAAAAGAAATGTTAAAAACTAACTATTAAAATAAATGTCAATAAAAAGAAAAATGTTTTAATATTATTAAAATAATAAATTAATCATAAAATTTTTTTATACTAAAAATAGTTAGTTTTCTACTCACTTATATACAAAGTATTGAATAATGATTTAAACGGAATAAAATGAAATGTATTATTTTTTTTTTTTTTGTAATTATAAAATGACATAGGACTTATTGAGTATCGACTTTATTATAAAATAGAAAAAGTACTGAAAAAATTATTAGCAAATATTTCGAGCATCGAGAAAAAGTTTGAGGCTACCAACATATTATTATTATGTTCTTATAGAGCATAAAACATTTATACTACGACCTAAAGCCGTTTATGCAATACAAAAGAGACACTCTTATATACAGAAGTATTTGTTTATCGTCATATATTAAAAAAGACATTAAGTTGACAATAATTTGATATTTCCTGTACTCAACCAAACATTTGTAATAAAAAAATTTTTTTATTTGTTAACAAATTTTAATTTTCAATAAAAAATTTCAAATATTTAAATAGTAATCAATGTAATGTTGTAATCAATAATAACTTAACCATACATAATTTCATTTGTAATTGATATTGATATTTGAATACCTTATGAAAATATCATTTGATTATTGCGTCATATATTTTAACAAAACTGCAGTTTTGATTAATGAATGGTAAAATAAAAAGGTTATTTATTCGGCATATGCGATGTATTTGAATAAGGAGGTATATTAAATTTAGTGTACAAAAAATATTAAGACAGTAACAAAAGATTTGTATGGTTAATAGAAACACCTAAAACAGATATCAGTCAATTTAAAGCTTGTGCGGGTAATCGAAATTTTTTGTGCTCCGAAGCAAAAACGGCCCACTTTACAGAATTTTCGTAGAGGAAAACTTGTTACACTAATCATGATGAATCAGTCATGTACAAAGTATTTTTTTTTTCAATGATTTGATATGCACATGGACAAGTGTAGTTGTCATTAATAAATAAAATAACTTAATTATTTTAATAAATAAAAAAAAGAAACATTGTTATAATACTCATCCAATAATAAGCTTAAAATTAAATATATAAATTGACATATCGCATACGAACAACATATACTACTTGTATTATATACTACACTCTTACACAATGCTTAAATCAGAGAGAAATGATTTAAATAGCGGAACTTTTACAAAACAAAAACGATTTTCATAAAACAAATATCGGAAAAGGGATTCAAAATATTTCGACATAATATTATTATACTCACATACATCTTTAGTATATATATATATATATGATCGTTTATCGTAAAGAGAGTGAAATAAGCTGGCGCACGTGGCACGTGTCTGACGGACGCTTAACGACGCCGTTCTAGCGTTATATACATTGGATATAATCTCAACAAATTTAATATATTAATCTTTATTTAAAATACTTGAATCGTTATCGGTGCCGATCTCATTATTATATGAATTTTTGAATATTTTGAGGGGGAGAGATGCGATATAATTTTAGTTATCAAATAATATATAAAATAAATACTTTGTATATATTTGAAAAAAAAAAAAGAGAGAAATTATTATTAAATATATTCAGTCATCCATAATTTGAACGAACTAAAATATATATAACAAATTTTTTTATATATATTTATTTATAGATATAGATAGTTATCTTACTGTTGTATTAAGTTGTATATTAATAACGTATTATTTCTGTCAATAAGTAAGATACTTTTCATTATATTGTGTTATCAAGATTAAAAAGGATTTGTTTTTGAAGTGTTTTATTTGAATTGAAAGGATAATAAAAAATATATGATTTGCTAAAACCGATTCTATATTTGTATTGTTGAAAGGTCTAAATTTTGAAGTTTCAAATATAACATCTATAACAAATTCATGTCAAGTATTCAAAATTCTTTGAAATTTTATTGAATCACTTTTTTATCGAACTCATTTTAAAATCTGAACAAAATTTGCAGTAACATATGTGGTGGTTTAATGGTATAAAAAAGTATTAGGTATTATTACAAATCAGAATTTCTTTAATTTTTTATACTTGATATACATAATATATTAGAGTATATTAATTTTAGTCTAAAGTTTAAAACACTATCGAATATTGACCGCAGAAACAAAATTTTGATATAGGTCTTCATTGAAACATAAGATGAAATTTTGGTGACGTATTTAACGTAAAAACTGAGTTTAAGTTAATGAATGAGCCAAATTCGTCCATTGGGTCTAAAGGACCCTTGACCCATCCTTTGGACTAAAAAAGATAGAAGAAAAGTTCAAATATAATAAAAAAGCTTTTGTTTGAAACAATCATCGGTAAAATGTTTGGGTTCTCCACAATTTGGCTAATAAACACACATATAGGTAATTACAATACATAATACTAGTATATATGTATACATAAATAACAGTATAGACTGGATATTTATAGTATTTTATGAATACTAATTAAAAATATTCCAAACATTAAAATTCAATCATATGTCGAATATCTAAACAATTAATTCTGTTAGTTGTTATTTACATATTATATCGACCAAACTAACATATATATTATTGTATATGTTGGAAAATCAATTATTTTAAAAATCTTCCCAAACATTCTTTAATCCAAATAATTCGCATTCAAGTAAAACTTCTATAATAAATTCATTCGTAATAACAAATTAATCGCATCGAAACTAAAAATATATTATTTTGACAATTCGTATACAACCCTATCGTGTCGATACCATGTAATTAATTTTAATAAAGCACGCTCGTGCAAGTGATTTTCTACACCTACTAATGATCCATTTTTCAGTAAAAAAAAAAAAACTAAAAACACGACTCGATGAACATACATTAAAAAATATTAAACATTTTTATTATTGTGTGAAAAAAAATTGTATTTTTTTTTTTCGACTAAATAATAAAAAAAAAAAAATCTAGTTTTGATGTAATAAATATGTAATATAATAAATACAACAATACAAAATCTATATAACTGGTTTTTTTTCGTCTTTATAATAGTAGTCAGTCAGTAGTATATTCTCATTTTATTTTTCCACATAATAAAGCTGTGTTTAGACACGTGACTCCAATATTACGGATAAAAATTGATGAATCGATTTGTTGCGCTTGTGTGATTATATACACGTCTAGAATTGCTGTTATATTACAGCTTTATGTATGTATGACGTGATATATAAACTAAGTCCGTGTGACCTATTATAATACTTTTTAGATATATATATATATATATATTTTTTTTTATTTCTGTGTAATATGTCATTTAAAAAGTTCAATTTTATGATATAAAAAGTGAAAATATTAAAATTTACCTCAATTAAAATTTACACCACTACATTTAAAAGTAAATATATATGGAATATAACTAGCAAATTTATTTAACCCTCGTAATGGTTTTGTAGGGGTATGTATTACTAAAGAATGTGCAGATAAAAGACTTAATAAATTATTGCTACAAGTGATAAAAGTTTCAAGTTTAGTTCGAATAAAATTTCAAAATTTTGATCCTTCCTTTCTTCACGGTTTTGAACGCTGAATCAAAAAAATTCTTTCTTAGTTCCTCATCTTTTGTATATGTCATGTCTTTTATAGTCAAACCTATTTTATCCATTTTTAGAATTCGAATTAAAAAAAAAAAGTTTTTGGTCTTATTATTGGACTTTATGGTTTTAATTTGTAGTTTCATTTCTTGTTGATCGATATATCAAAATGTGAATACACTCTTCACCGCCTAAGGGAATAAATTTTCAAAATCATCTTCTTTCTGTTCACTTCGTCGCATTAGAAACCCTCATGGCAAATTTCAAGATTCTAGACCAAGTGGTTTTGTCTTTGATATGCCAGTAAGTCTCTTATATACATATAGGGAAGATATAAAATATAATGAAAATTTTCATTTTTGTGTATATCGATTTTACAAATCTATCAGTTTTGACTGCCAATTATGGATACAGAGCTTAATTTAAAAGTATGAATATGTTTACTGAAATAGTTATATATTCAAATCGGCTGACCAAAAGAATTTTGGATATGTGAGGATACGTAAAAAAGATAAAGGCATATCGAAATTTAAGTGAAAATATTCGTTTCAATTGCGCAAGAATCCAAATTGAATGGTTTTAGCGAGTGCATGTATGTGCGTATGTTTTTTGTGTCTCGATTATCTCGATAAACAAATATTGCTATCGATCTGGAACTACATTTATTCGACGCGTAATAACCTAGTTTAAAATTAAATGACTTTCCAATAAAGTCCACCCGTCTTTGTTAAGGATAAGAAAACAAAAAAAAAAAAAAAAAGACAAAAAACCTGTGGTTCTTGCAAATCGACCTAGACTACTTATTTCTTATTATATTTTCCAAATTCAAAGTAAATAGTTCATCATTTTAAGAAGACAAACTGTTAATGAATTCAAAAGGTAATTAGAAATAATAATATGTAGTAATTAAATTGAATTATCAATATATAATAATGTTATTTACAAATATAATTTAATGAAAATCAATTGTTTCCACTTGACACTACCAATTAATTTAGTTACTTGTACGTACAAATAATAAATATAGGTCGGTTAGTTAGTTCATTGGATGGTTTGGTACACATCCTATGTAAATATAAATAAAACCTTTTAGCTCAAAATTTATACAAATGCCGTCGTATAATTTATTCAAAAAACATTATACGATTAAATTGAGTTTAAAATATTTTATGAATACCTTTTTCATTCATTTTATTTTATAAATGTGTAATAAGTAATCATTTCACGTATAAATAAGTACAGTATTTGTACAGTGTGTCACACACTTCAAGACAAAAAACTGAAAGAACAAGTTAATAAATTTCTATAGACGTCATTCATAGAATATGACAGAGCACAGTTTTAATCTAAAATTTGTAACGTTATTAAATATGGAAGGGACAACTAAAATTTCGGTATAGGCGTGCACAGAATCACCTAATTAGTCCGTTTGAGTCTGGCTGCCCGTTCGTCTATTTAATCATCAAAATTTAACGTAACTACGGAAAGATATAACTAACTGAAATTTTGGTCGAGTATTTTAAATCTAAGACGTGAGTTTAAAACTATGAAGGAGCAAAATCAGTCCATTAGGATCAATATATACATGAATCAAATTTTAAAATAATAACTTTTCAACATTTTTTTTTCAAAATTAACAGTTTTGATCCAACTTTAAAGAAAAATCAGCTTGTATTCCATACAAAGACCATTTGACTAGCCACTTTGAGTAATACATTTGCGAACAAAATTTGAAACGTTTCATCTCTATTAAAATAAATTGGTTGTTACACTTGAAATGGGTGGTTCACGCGGTATATTTATCTGTATTTCTAACTTATTGAGAACTCGTATTCATATAACGAGTTCTTAAATACGAATGTTTGTCATAATGTACAGTTAAAATCGAATAAAGTTTTTCATTAGTATACCCTGTAAATATATGAAATATACTTGGATATATTAAATAAAGTCTGAAGTTTTCATTATGATTGAAAAAGAAAAAGTGTTATTAAAGTATTTTTTTCAAAATTATATCTATATATATTCTTGTCCCATCTGTGCAATTGTTAAATATAGGAGTGAGAAAGCACGGATCTGTGTATTTGGTGACGAGGGTCTGTTGATTTTTGATTCTAACATTCACCTTGTAGATATTATAATATGAATTCATTTATTACAAATAATGAAATTGGGCTTTGGCTGAAATGATTTCCCATCTAATCTAATTTCTTACTTTGAAGCCTCAATGAATTTTGAATCTTTATCTAACTGCTATATGAAAATAATCACAATGACAAAATATTTCTACATAGAATATTACAATGTCTATACATACATAAAAATAGTGAACAGATTTATGTATTTTACATTATTATTTTCAAAATTTCAAAATAGTGGGGTGTCCCCATTATTAATCGCAGCTGAAAATGATAAAATAGAACACACAAATCTGTTGACTCACACACATATCGCATTTATTTATACATATTTTTTTAAATATATTTTTATGTATGTATATAACTTGTAAGTTTCTTTTTGAAATATTTTAACATTATTTTCCCTATATCGAAAGATACAGGACCCGATCATATATGCCTACATATAGTATATAAATCGAAATCAGATTCGAAATATTTTTAGTATGTAAATCACATATTTATAGACAAACACAATCAAAGACAAATTTATATCTCTTTCGTTGATTTTAACATAGGTTTGACACCTTCCTTACCAGAATAAACAATTGTAATAAACAAAAATGATTGAGCATAATCATATATGCACCCTTTTTTACAAGTTATCTGAATAGAATATTACTATAGTATGTCTGTTATATAATGATGAATGTTATTATCATATTATATGCAAAACAAAATCGGTCAGGCGCAAGTTACGATTGCACGAAAGTGTGCTTGAGATATAACCTAACATATTTTTTATGAAATGATTAGAAAACTTTTCTTTAATGCAATTAATTAGAAAATTCATAAACCCAGGGTAGTTATTTGGTCTTCAGAAACTACAATTTTATACAAATATTTTTATATGTGTCGAATTATTTCTTATTGTTTCGTTATTCAAAATGATGAGCAAAATGATGAAATGAGCTTCGACTCGAAGTGTAGTTACCGAGTTCTTAAACCAAAATGTTTAATACTTTTACAAGAGAAACATGACCCAAGCGTTTAAAAAGTACAGTTGTGAAATATTAGTTCGAAACTGATTACAGAATTTAAATAAATAGCTGTAGATACATTGCATTATTCTGAATGTTATCCCAAAAACTGAGCAATACGACACGTATGGTTGTTAAGAAAAATTAATGCAAACAAAGAAGTTTGCTGCAAACAAGCTATTATGAAATAAATATGTGTGCATACGAATATTCCCTACTCATTATCACAGTTTTGACACAATACTGTTTTGGATTGGCAGGCAGCTATGTATGTTGTCATCTTAGCATTAGTAATAAACAATATTGATAACATTACACCTTGCTGCACATCCATAACATCCTGTTTCGAAACACACACATACACTTTACTTATTTAAGTAACACTTAAAATTAACTGCATATTAAATCATGAAACATCGTCAAAAGTATTTTGAAAAAAAAAACTAAAACGGAAAAATTATTAAATCAATACTGCCAATATTGACATTTGAATTACTCTGATAATCAGACTTATAACTCAACATTCATATGGGTTATTTATCGGGCAAAACCAGCTGAGTACATGGAATATGCTAGATGAAAGTATTATGAGAGCTAAATCTTTCAATAGATTGATGATGAAGTCTGAAAGGTATTTGAATTGAAACGCCTTGAGAGAAAACAAAAAGTCACAAATTTTCATTTAAGTCAGTTTTATTCACAAACTTTTAACCAAACTCTTAGTCATGTTTACATTTATAAGCATTTTATACTAAAATGATAATTTTTATAAAACGAAATAGTGTTTTTCTACATTTTCTATAATAATATTCGATAAATTTAAACGAACCAATGGTATATAATAAATTGAAGGGTGAGTTACGTATTTAAAAACATAAGATAGAAAATATATAAATATTATATGTTAAAATAAGATACGAATATTGGCGTTTGGGGTAAATTACCACCAGGATCTAAACCAGTTTGAATTGAATTGACATTATGAGATAGAAATATATATATATATATAATATATATATATATATATAAATATGTGTTGTGCAGTTACCAAGATTTTGAAAAGTGAATTACATTTTCGTACTTGGGTTTTCTTTCTTGGGTTTACTATAACAAAATTTTATAAAATATCCGGTATATTAATTTTATTCTTATAAAATATAATCCATGTCACCCGGACGATAATAACGAATCGATTGTAATTAAAACGCTACGGTTAAGTATCAAACACGTATACTTAAAAATTACAAAAAATATCACACATTATGTCGATTGTTGTTTATCAGAATTAATTTTGTTTATCTGTCTAAAACATTTATTTTAAACTGAAAAAATTATAAAATACAAGAAGTTTCGGCTTTGGATTACATAAGTATACATACATAGACTGCTAAAATCATAACCATTTCTTTTGGTTTTATCGTAGTTAGGCTAAAAGTCGGTTGGAACTCAAATCTATTAATTTTCAATTCACTAACTTGTTGGATTTTCAAAGTACATTACTAATTTAATTTTTTGTATTTCACACTATCCTTTATAATTTAAAAGTTTTGTCAAGGATCCATTGGACCCAATAATCCGATTTTGCTCATTCACGAACTTAAAGTCACTTTTTATGTTTAGAATACGACACCAAAATTACAGCTCGCTATCTTTTTTTGATTTCGAGTTATCGTAATGACGGACGGGCGGACAATCGGAAATAGACTAATAAAGTGTTTTTATGAACACCTATACGAAAAGTTTGTTTGTGCGATCAATATTAGGTAGCGTTACGAACTTTAAACTTAAATATTAACATATTCGGACGTATTATGTATGTCGAGTATAAAATTAATCTACTCTGAAATATTCTGTGTATGTCGAGTATAATAATCACACTTAATAAGAATTAAAAAGATACTATAGAGTAAAATATTTCGAGCAAACTTTTTATAAACATAGTATTATCTATAAACATCTGTATAACTATATTTGTATGTATATGTGGATGTTGGATAATAGTTATGCATTATGCATTACGTGTAGTTGGAATGGTTTTTCTGACTCGAAATGGTGTTATTGAATATATTTTCACAGTGTGACAATGTGGAATTGTTAGAAGAGTATTTTTTTTTTCTTCTTATTTTATTTTGTATGCTTCTGTCTATATAATATCATTGAAAATAACTTTTGTTTTTGTCCCCTACATTGATAATGTTGTGTTGGAATAATTTAGTGTTTACTATTTTAATGTTTTCTTTTCGTTCTGTCTTTTTTTTTTTTATAGTAATTTTAATGTTCGAATTTAAAAGAGCAACAATTGTTACGTTTTTTTTTTTTTTTTAATATAAGGCGTTGTTTATAAATATACATGCAGTGCTTTATCAATTACTGAATTTTGATTTTTAAACTTTAAATGGGTATTACGATTCTATGGTAAACCTTAGGACTCTCCAAAAAATATATTATTACTATAGTTAGGTTTTTTAAATGCTGAATTATAATTTTAAGGTCTAGGAAAACCAACAATTATATTTATTTAAGGATTGGGTGGTTAGTTTTCGTGATATCGCTTAAAGTATGTCAAGAATACGAATTTCGGAAGCACATTTTACATAATATATTAAGAACTACACATCTGATCGTTAAATGGATGTTATTTTTGAAATCTACAGGTCAGACTACCCTTTTTAATATAATTTTATCAAAATCGAAGAAAAAAACATTTTTTCGATTTTACGTAATTTTTTTAAGGGTTACCCCTGTGAAAAATTCGAAAAATTCGAAACAAATTTTTTGCCTCCGATTTCGATGAAAATATATTTATATAGGTAGTTTGACCTGTAGATATCAAAAAAACATTTATTTAACGATCGGATCCGCAGTTTTTGAGATATCACCTAAAATTCGATCAAAACGTTAATATTCCGGAAAAATTTCAATCGATATCTCGATAACTATTTATCCAATCGTAAAATAAATGTTATTTTTGGTTTTCCTAGACCTTAATTACCCTAGAAAAGTTAAAAAGAGAAAAAATTTTTTTTTGGACTTTTGGGCCATTTTTGAGTTTTTTCACAGAATCACAAAAACTATGTAAAATTTAATAAGCTACAAAAATTTGGTCTTTATCTGTGTTCAAATCATCGGATTTTAAATGGGGCCTTTTCCGATCAAATAATAATCCAAACATTTATTAGCGGATTCATCATATGGACATGCACTCTGCATCAAAATTTTTTTATTCTTTTCTATGGTTACGAATTACTAGATTATCAATCAAATGATTTATAACTCTGTGAATGATGTAGGATTTAACAAGAAAATTTATCAAAATTTATTCACTAAAAATAACTAAAAATAAGTACTAATGAAGCTTATTGAAGGGGAATTTAGAAAATTTGTTCTTCCATTTTTGCCTGGAACCATAGATAATATTAAGTGTTTGATGTTGACAGTCAACTTCGCGTACCGCTTTTTTATTTTTCAATTTTTTTGAAAATATACTCTTTATTAGCCGTTATTTAATTGTAAATTAACTGTGGACAAATAAATTATTTTCCCCGTTATGGTAAGAACGATTTATTTTTTTTTACACAATTAACGACTAATTATATTTCGAATTTAATTGGGAAAGGTTGTTTTGCTAAGTTAACATATATAGATAATAATAGATGATTCACTACTGAATCAGAGACTATTTTATACAATCTGTTATATATTTAGAAAAATAACGAAGCAAAGCGTACTTAATAGAATGAAAAATTTAATAATTTTTTAAATATTAAAAGCATAACGCATATTTTTTTTTATAATAAATAATATCATAGTTGAAGAGTGTTAGTGTGTTCGATCGACCGTGTGGGAGTGCATTTACTGAATCTCCGGCATTGATTGGAGCAGCGTGAACCATTCAAGCGTGTTGATTCAGTTTAAAACATCACCGCCATATCTCTCCCCCATATTAAAGTCGGTATATATTTATAATACATACAAATGTTATTATGCCTGTGTAGTATCTAAGCCAAACCAGTAACATAGTATGGCAGTACCTAAGCATTGAGAAACAGCATATTATAATGTATACCAACAACCAACCCTTGAAGCTTTACCACAATAACCAATTTAAAAATATATATATATATATATATATATAGACGTAATATTTGCATGTATTGATTTAAAATGTAGGTTTGATAAGAAATTAGTTATTATTTGCATTGGCAGTAAGAAAATTCTTCATTTTTAATACATTTGTAATGAGTCAGCAACTATTTTTATATTAGACAAAATATTGCTATTTTTAATTAAACTATACTACCCACGATTTTACTTGCTGCAATCACATTAAGATCAACCCTTTTTCTAGCTGAATGTATCTAAGATTTTTTTTTTCATTACAATTAACTTTTATACTCGCATATAATCATTTACTGCGTTTATTGATAAAAAATTTCTTCTAGGTTAACAACAAAGCTATTTTTTCTACTAAGAAAACTAGACCAAATTCGAAACAGTAGCGTTTTGCTTTGCAGATATCACTCAAAAGTTCTTTGATACCGCAAAATCAGAAGAGATTAAAACGAAATTTTCACATAGCGTATAATTTTGTCTTCCTTGCTTACTTCCAAAAAAGTTAATTTTAAAGATTTTCCAAAAAAGTGGAATAATAATAAAAAAAAAAAATTCACGCTTCGAATCGCATGAAAAACATCTATTAAGATTTACATAGAAGAAACGAAGAAGTATTTTTGGACACTTTTCTCAAATTGATGATGAGATTTTTACAAAAACTATACATTGAAGTCCCCAGGTGCGATAAAATGCGTACCAAATTTTATCAAATTCGGAGAACGTATTGGAAAGTAATAGCGGAGGAAGCTTGTTGTTAATTTCAGATCTCAGTATATTCGTTCAAAATTTAATACGATCGGTCAAAAATATTTTCTTTTGTTTTCATTTTTTTGAAATATTAAAGTTATTTCAAAATATGTGGGCTGCATCTTTTAAGCTTTGCATAGAATAAACGTAAATGAATTTTTGGACACTTTCTCCAAGTTGGTGATGAAATTTTTACAAAAACTCTACTTCCTGAATGCGATAAAATGTGTACCAAACTTCATCAAATTCGAACATTAGGTTGGAAAGTAACAGCGAAACAAAGATAAATGAAATCCAAAGTTAGTGAAACAATAGCTTTCACTATATTCCATCCAACTTCAATATGTTCGGTCAAGAATATTTCATTTTGTTTCCATATTTTGTAAATATTTAGAACAGAAAAAAAAAAATTCATTTCGTAATGTACTTGTTTATGGGGGAAACCTAAATAACAATTCGTATGAAAATATACGTGGTGTAATGCACATATACATCAAAATACCTCAAGCAAATAGAAAATATAGACGATGATATAGTCTACAACATTCAGATTTAACAATAAAAATTTACATAAGTAGAACATTGTAAATTGTAAAAAATATTTAAAAAAAACTATGGGCAAATTGTTCTCTATTATTGCTACGATTTCAAAATTTATTAACAAATTTAAACCAATATTTTATATTTTCAAATAATAATCAGTGGAGAACGGGGTATTAACTTAAGGAAAAAAACATGAATAAATTGAAAATTTTAAACGATATATTTATTTTAATCAATTTAACACATTCTCTTGATATTTGGCAACTTTTTAATGGCTATAGTATAATGTGGTAGCTTAAGTATAAAAAAAAAATTATACCTTATGTAAATGCTTTGAGTATCGCGCGTCACACACGCGGATAAGGAAAATGGCGGTCTACGATTCTAAACAAAATTCACATTCATAATCGATTAAGAAATCCCTTCCAAGTACTATGTTCGAATGACAATATTACAAAAGAGCAAACTAAATATGAATTAGAATACTGATAAGTATAATACTAAATAAAATAACAAGTTTAATTTGTATTTAGATGAAATGCAGATGGATAAATTTTGTTTGATAATCCGAGCACAATCGACTTATAAATATACATTGCATACAAGTCAAATTTTAACGTAAATATGTATATCAAGAAAGAATCATCTCTATTTGTACTATAGTTGGTTGCTATGGAAATTTAGATATTTTCAACATAACCGTTTTATGCCTATATATAACCAACATCGTACATATAAGAGATACGCGAATTATACTTTCCACTATAAAATATAAATCATTTATGTGCTATAGTTTGATTTATAATTAAATGTTCAATTCCTTGAATCAAAATAGAAAACAACAAAACGTCGTTATTTTGGTTTTTGGACAAATCGCATATCATGTGTTATAAATATAGACAAAAAATCGTGGCTGTATATATAGAAAGCTTTGTTGAAGTTCTAAAATTCGGTTAGTTACACTTTTGTCCCTTTGAAAGTGTTTTGGTTTAAATTAATGTGAGGCCATTTAAAGTGTTGCCTTTTACCAGTTAAAAGTAATTGTCGAAATCAGACTACTTTATAAAAAGTAATGCGCGAACGAATAAACAAAAAAAGCAAATTTATCTTAAAAATAGTCAACCGATTTTGATGAGATTTAAGAAAAGTATGAAGATAGTTAAGATTGATTGACACTTTCAAAGATAGACATATCAATCATTTTCTCACGCTTCTCCGTTGCTTCGTGTACAAAAAATGTGATTTTTAAATAAAATTACCTTATATTTGAATCGTCTTGACATTATAACAGCATGTCTCGACATTTGATTGGGTCATTGCATGACCCAACTACCTTAAAAGTTATGTCACGTTAAAAAACATGCCCAGTATATTTATGTAGAGTATAAAATGAAATACGAATCATATTATATACTTTATATATAGATAAATTGCACAAACAGGTTTCATTTTCATCTTCTACGGTTGAATGACGCTCTAATATCTCATATTGTTTAATAGAGAAAAGTCTTATAATAATGAGACTTGAATAATAATAAAAAAAAAAAATTTTCCATGTAACATAGAATACATTCAAATAAAAAAAAAAATTTTTTTTATGCAAATCATAATTCAATTTAAAAATGTATATTAAATTATCTCTTTGTATAATTTTTTTTTTTTTTTTTTTATAAATATTACTTGAGGCATATTTATGTTTATACACTCTTCGTAAACAATTCTTATATTAATGGAGATCATTTTTCCTAGTATAAGGGATTCTTATAAATAATCGCAAGAAAATTCAAGAAAAGTTTATATTGATTTAGCAAATTGCGATTTATAAATTTGATCATGCATTTGATTGGACCATTAAAATAGGAAATGTAAAATATTACGATCCTAATTGTTATCTTATAAAATCTGCCATTGCTGCATACCTTCCGCTTCTCTTCATATGTCCCATCATATTATTTTGACTTGTTCTGTACAATGTATATTTAAAACCGATTGAATAAACATTGAATTCCTTAGTATTTAGAAATATTGAAGTTCTGAATTAAAATATAAACTAACAGCAGTATTTAGACTTAGAAAAATTACTCGAAAATTATTATTCTATTACGGCTCAGACGAAGTGATGCCAAAGTCAACGACAAGTCAACGGTTTTCTTTATCTATCTATGTATGTTTTGTTTCTCGCTGTAATTTTCGAGTTTGATTTCTGGTTTTGATGACATTTGCTTAACACTTTTATTAGATTCAGAAAATTATCTAGTTGCGATGCCCTCATAAGCTCTGGACATTATTGGGTCCAGCCAATACCATAAGAGATAGAAGTAAAATTTAAACACGAAAAATGTTTTTTTTAACAAACAACTTTTTTTTGAAACATTGATTCGTAAAATATTTGTATTCGCCATAATTTTAGCCCAAATTTAGATAATAAATACCTATAAATAATTATAATATATATTACATTTATAAATGTATAACTGTATAGACTGTCTTTATATGTAATATTCCATTCAATTTATGCATACTATTTGGTAAGCTCTCCGTTTTTTGGGTCAAGATTGTGTATACCATTTGTAAAATTATTTGAGATTATTGAAAGGAAGAACGTTATGTATGTTCTATTCTCATTTCTGATATCAATTCCTCTACAAATTTTCGTATTTCATCTGGAACATTCCGTATACCAAAACTATACAAGAAACGTTACTACGTTTTATATTTGTAAATACTGATAAGAATCATTAATTTTCTTTTGTGGAAATTTTTATCATAAAGAGAATATTGTTTTATCTAATACTTATGTTTACTAATAAACATTTGTTCTAGTTTCTGTTTTGTTTTTTTTAACAGTGTCCAAAGAATTTTAATTAAATCACATCACACCGTTCGTAATCGTAAAGCCATTGTGATTTATGTAATCCTATACGTATATAAAGAAAATATAGGATTTGCCGTGATAGTAAATTATTCTAAAGGCATATTACTTAGCAAAATAAGCTTTGTTGTAGGGGGTTTAGCAAGATTAACCCAGTTATCAGTTAGTACTTTAAGACTCAGATTTTATAAATATTCAAAATTTGCTGGAAGTTTTTACTTAAAAAGTTTTTTCGAAAAAAAAACCTTTAAGAAACTTTTATGAAACAAACTTCATTTTGAGAATTCGGAACCAATTAAATTTTTCCGAAAGGTGGACTGTTATTAAAAAATAATTCCCATTTTAAATTAACAAGAAACAATCAGATAGGTGCTTTTTTTTGGGAGTTGACTATACATTTTTAAGAAAAATAGTGAAATATACTTACACTAGGTATATTATCATTACTGCATACACCTTCTTGAAGCAATCGGTCACGAATTTCCCACGCGAATATGGACGGACATTCTCTTTTGTATGTGGAAATTTTGCTGACTACTTCAGCAGTTGCTACACGTGGTTTGGAACCACCTATTGCACGTGGTCTTATTGAACCAGTTTCATAATATCTATTATCATTTAAAAAAATATAATTGTTAAAAATTAACGATTTTCTGTTAAAATTCAAAAATAATGAAAAAATATTACATTGACCTTACCTTCCTAAAATTTTGGATACACAGCCATTGGAGACCTGGAGTATACGGGATATATCACATGGACGGGCGCCCGAATGTGCCAATTCAACGATTTTCTGCCGCGTGGAATCTGGCAAGGGTCGGCCGCTGACGAACACCCCCCCTAGCTGGTTCACACCGCTGTGACCTGTCGTTGAGTAACCAAGTACACAGTCAAACCACAGTTCTGTCACAATACGAGCAAAATTCGATTGCCAAAACAAAACACAATAGCTATCTTACTAGACAAGAGACAAACCAAGGAATTCATAACACTACAGTAGGATTCAATCAAGATCATTCCAGTTTGTTCCATGATTTTTTTTTTTAATAAATCGATCAACATTATGGAAATTACTTGATCTTAAGTTAAAATAAAAATTAGGGACTACAAGTGAAAATCAAAATTGAAATGAAAAAGAAACGAAAGAAATGAATGTCTATCTATTTATTATCATGTTTGGCTGTAGTTTTACTGTGCTTTATTTTCAAAGCGGTGTGAAGAACGAGCTAAGAATGAAGTTGTCAACTCCGGCCCTCGCTAGACGTGGGGTGAAACATGCGATCGCAGAAAATGATACTTATTTTAATGTTACTCTTTTCAAAATATAAATTTTACCTTATTTTAAAACCCAATACTTAAACAAGTATGCTCGAAATGGTCATGTTTTATTTACAGTTGCTCTAATCGATACCCTTTTGAAGTAAACATTTTTTTCTTCGTATTGATATTAAAATTCGAAATTGATCGCAAGAAATGTTCTACTTTTATTTGATATGGTTTCAAGTTTTCTTCTGTTTGACTGGAATCAAATTTGAAAAGTTGTATTTGAAACACTTCTTGTCGAATTTTCAAAAAAACTGAATTCGCTTGAAAAAAAAATGCAATGTTTTATTCTGTTATATTTATTCGAGCCACAGTGCAATTACCTTTGTGTCGAACTACCTTTGGATTGCGCTTAGTGAAATTTTGTACTTGCTATAAATAGTCTCAAAAAATGTATAGTGATTTTGTATCTACAGAACTTCATTCAAAAATGAGTAGTGCATAAGTTCCAATGCTACGAAAAAAATGGTCTAATGCTTCCAAAGATCAGCATCTTAACACATACCTGTTTAAGTTACTCTATGAATCTGTGGGTAATCAGAATATGATGTCAGTATATTTCAAATGAGTAACATTTAAATTTAGCAACCCCATGGTTCATCCCACCTTTATCGAGGTAACTGGTTCGACGTACTTTCTGCTGAATATTTTCTTCACATAATTAATCTTAAAATTTATTTAATTTTCTTTTCTGATTATACCTACCATTTAAATTATATTATATTTTGAAATTTATTTTTGTCAAAAGTTTTTTTTTTTTTTTTTTTTTGAATATTTCCCAAGATTAAGTTATTTATTATCATCGATTATTTATTTAAGTAAAATTTCAAAAAATAATATAAAAATATAAAAATTAATAATTACAATTGCTGAAAGAAATAAAAAAATTGTTATGATATATATTTAAAACTAATTTAAATATTTATACTTCACTACAATAAATATTTCATTTGATTTTGATATTAAATTTTAATTGGCAATCAAAATCATTTGATCAAAGCTACTACCTACGATTCGTTAATAATTACTATTTATTGCATTGATAATTTGTTTATAATAAAGGGTTAATTTTGTCATATAAAGATTAGTTTCACGCATTAAATGATTACATGCAACATAGAAAAATTGACGGGAGTGAAGCTGAAATACGTATTGCATTTTAGCGTCAAAAATAGTGTTAGCAATGACTTAAGTGGGTATGTGTTTTTAATAGAGACATCTATAAAGTCAAGCTCTAATATCATATACATTGTATTTTTTTCAATTTTAAATAAATAACTCAAAAGATACTTATCCAAGTAAAATAATTATTTTTTATTATGAGCAGCATTTGTTTTAATTTTTATTTTGAGGCTTATTCAATACTACACTTCATTTCTAAATTTTAATTTAAGTTTTTCTAAATTTTTAAGTCACAAATCAAATTTATAAATGCAAATTCATTGCTCAGAAATTAGAAAATGTGCATTCAAAGATTATTCGTAATATTAATTTAAAATGAAACATACTGTCAATTTTGTACTTAACGTAAAATTATATAGAAACGTTATTAAATAGTTATAATATATACCATCCTTAATTCAGGGATTTCAAAGAATAAAGGGTTTTTTTTCCATATGATGTATGCACAAGAAATGTGGCACATACATATGGCAGTAATATTTTAAGAGGTGATAAAATTCCTCGGGATTAATTTTCTGGGGTAAATTATCCTATTATCCTGTTAACCTTTTTTGATAAAGTTTCAATAACTGCATTACCAATGCGTGCGTTTTAAGAGAAATGATGAACTTTAAAAATTATTTTTCTTTCCTAACTTCATTGCTTTTTTCAGAAACTGTGAGATTTTTGATGGATTAAATCAAATCCAATCGTCCAATGTACATTATTATCAAATGATCTTCGATAGTCATGAAAGACAGTGATTGACATTTTTCAACGAGTTTGAACTAATATTGTTCGGTTTTAAAATATAATTTATTATTTTATCATTTAATAATATTATAAACATATTAATAATATTAATAATTTAAATAGTTTAAAATATGATATTTGTTCATAAAATGTTTTTAATGTGCAAAAACATTTTACATTATAACACATAATCACTGTTGCATAAAATAAAATGAATATCATTAATATCATTTTGTTGTGTTTACGATGTGTTGGATGCTATGTCTAATATTCTAATTAATGAATTCAAGCTGATAAAAACATATGAAAGTGATAAACACATTTTGATGCAAAAATTAAATAAACATCTAAAGGCCAAACCATGGGATCAGGTTACATATCTCTGTTTTCAAGGACCGTTTTTGAGGAAATTAAGATCATGGAGTATAGATACTATGTAAATGGTATTATTAATACCATATTACGAGTGAAGTGATTCCTGGTATCGAATGTTTACTTGAACCTTATCCAACATTCCTTCAGAACTGTAAAATAAAGTAAATATAGCCAGACAAATCAGTTTATACTATTGTGGTATACATGAAAAGATTAGTTAAGAGAGCAAGGAAGAATATTAGGTGGTGATTTGTTTATGAAGACCGAATTTTCTACCCAATGGATATTTCATATACTATACGTTTTGACTGATGACTGTTATTTTTATAATCAACCCGTCTCATCCAATCTACAGATGTAATTACTTCTTTGTTAGTTTGATGAAAATCTTGGATAAAAATTTTCTTATTTTAATAATCAGCCTGTTATGTGAAAATGCGAGATTATTAAATTTGGCATTCAAATCCGAATAATCAAGAACAGCGCACGAAAGATAATATCCTTGCAATATCTGTGCATTTCTATAAGATCAAATCAGCTTTAAGTAATAATTATTTAACTGACTTCTTTGAGAGTACCAATATTCAAATTGTTAAAAATTGAAAGTAACTTATAGACTTATCACAAAAACGTTCCAGGACGTTATTAGTTTCATAGAATACTTTATCAGAAAATTATGTAGATAAAATTTCGATTTTGTAATATATCCGTACCGTGTATGTGGAAGGGACTTCTTAATCGATTAATGCGCTACAAGTGTCTAAAATATGTAATAAGACATTCACATATCTAGAAAATATCATTTATTAAATTGTTTGTATGTTAATTATATAGGAAATGTCAAACAAAAATTAACAAAAAAAAAGAGAAAAAAAAGACATTATATTGAAGTTATTGGGTGGAAAATTGTAAGAATGATTGAAGAAATTGCATTAGTAATTATTTTTAGTTGCAAATATAAATAATTATTCATTTAAATTAGTTATATATCACAGAGTTATATATGATTTGATTGATAAACCAGTATTTCGTACCTATAGAAACATTTTGATGCACGGTACCCATAAATAGAAGATATGGAAAATTAAAATTTATTGTTATTTATTAAATAGTTTTTATGTTAACTTTCAACAGGCATGATTCCTTCGTTTATTATAATGTTAGAGTTAGGTCTATAGGTGTGTAAATACAAACACAAATACAAACATATTATTATTATTATTATTATTAATGTTATAAACATTTTATTTATCTAAAATGCCAGATAACTCTCCTAGATAAACTGTCATATCTAATACTAATCATATAATAATGTATCTATTGTTTATTATTATATTAATCTACGCATTATTTTATTATATAAAATTTATTCTACCTTATGAAACCTTTCATTTTAATAATCATATTTTATTATTGTTTTTGTTATATTCATATTATTTAGTTAAGTAAAAAATAAATTTGTTTGGGTATTATTATTTTATTTGCATATTGTTTACTTATTTTATTATTTATTTAATCTCTAATCAAAGATCAGTATCATTCAAGTATGATATTATTGGATACTAAATAGTGTAGGTGTTGTCTGTCTGTCTGTCTGTATGGGTGTATGTCAATTATATTTCAATTCAACTTCAACTAATTTTATAAACATATTTATTTATTTAAAGTTAATAATTTCATTATGAATTTGAAATGAAAATGTCTGTAACGACCTGTTCACAGTGTCCTTTTTTTTTCGATTTTTTTTCTGGTCATATTTTACACTTTTTGCATTTCATTTTTACAGTAAAATAATCCGAGCAATAAAACTAAAGAAACAATATGAACGGGGGGTTGTAACCTTTATCATGTCCTCTATATATCGCCAAAGGTTCCTTTAAGTTGGTTAAGCCGTTAGATATAGGACAAAAACTGAAAAAGGGTCAAAATTAGTAAAATAAGTGCCCAGAAAATAAAGCTCCTGGCAAAATTTTTGCTCGTAATCTTCAAATTCGTATTCAGTGACCCAGGACTAAAGCAACACTTAAATCTGAACCCCAATGATTTTCTAATATATCGAGCCTAGTATCTTTCGGCGAAACAGTTCCGGAAGTTTTAAGAATGCTAGTGTAATAAGCGTCCATGTTGATCATATTTTTCAAAAGTAATTTTGTATGTAATATGAAGAAGTTTTACTTCATTTTTTGTCTGTTTAATTTGTATACAAGTATTAAAAATTGATTGCTTTATTAAAAATATTCTCTGCTTGTAAGAGGTGAATGTTTACAAGGTTTTCCAAATTTGTAAAGATATTATAACAGGTACCAGGAAATATAATTACAAAATGATTTTTTACAATAACTAATAGCTAGATTAAAATATGATTGTGGTTCTATTTAGACGATTATCGAGCTTACCTAGATAACTTTCCCGTATATAGAAAATGATTAGAGCACATATGTAGACTACAATTTACCATAATAAATATATATGGGATAGAAGTGTTTGTTGAATAGAGATGGTATACAATTGTAGAAGAACAGGAACTAACTTAAATAGGGATGTATAGAAGCAAACACAAACTATTCAAAACACCCATCATCATCTAGTGCCTAATACGAATACTAAATTTATATATATAGCTATTATTTAGTGCTGTTTATTTGTTGTAAGTTATGTCAAGAAATATTTATATGACAATAATCATAATTGTAATAATGACTTTTATGAGTATAATAACTTCATTCACAAATTATATTTTATATGGTATTTCATTTGTAGTTGTTCTAATACCCATTCACTTTATTAATCAATGGAATGTTCCATGTTAATTATGTTAAGGTTTATTAATTATCATATTTAATTAATTAATTTAATTAATTTAATTAATTTTTAATGTAATTGTTTTTATAGTCTAAAGTTTGTAACGTTAGCTTTATATTGAACGCACTAACAAAATGATATATCTTGGTAAAGGTGTTCATACAAACATCTAATAAGGTCCATTTCGGGAAAAATCGGTCCATTGATTATTAAACTATAAAAAATGTTTAGTTTTTGAAGCAAACAACTTTTGATTGAAACATTGTTTGGATGCAACACAAATTTAGCAACTAAATAGTTGTAATTTTTAAAACTTTATAAATAAATTTACCATGTAGTCTTTTAACTGTCTTTCTTAACGTAAAAAAATTATGTTTGTGAGTTCCATATTAAAAGCATATTGGATCACAAACTCGAATTTGCGGAATCATTTTTACGGTAAATATCAAAAAGTTAAAAAAATAATAAATTATTAAAAATATGTTTTTATTTGTAAAATATCTCTTTTCGGCACTAATAAAATGACATATTCAATAACTTGAATTTTTCTGTTTTTATTTATTTATTTTTTTAAATAGTTAATTGTTAAAGTCATTTAATAATAATGTCAAACATTATTTACGTTTGTCATTCATTTTCTTTTCTCACAAATTTACCGAATGGTTTCTTTTTGTCCAAATTTCAATAGATTTCAAAGTATAAAGTCTTCATCTTAAATGGTCTATATGTCCAAAATTATTTTTTTACTTTTGTAAATATAAAATAAACATACTTCTTAAAGTGCTCATATCTCCGGTTTCTGATATGAAATTCGATGTAATTCAAGACTTCTTACATGAGCTCGTATTTCCTACTTCTTACAGAAGTCATATAAATGACTTCATAAAGAGCTCATAATTCTGACTAACTTCGAATATTAGAAAAAATACTTCTTAAAGAATTCATAATTCTCCCTTCTTGTGACGTCAGAAAAAAAACTACTTAAAGACTTGTTAATAATGACTTTGTTACAAAAGAAGTTATGACGAAGTCATAATTGAGACATCTTAAAGAAGTTTTAATAAAGACTTATTTTTGAAGTCTTTCTGATTTGGATGTTTGCTGGGATGCAATTGCAGACTACAATTATTATTTTTAATCAGTAAAAGGCCGATCGATCGATCAATTATTTTTAGACAAATATAAATGAAGACACTGTAATTCTAGAAGAATATCGAGTTTGACAGTTTTATATTATAATGGATAATATATGTTAGAAAAAAAGTATAAGACGGTACCTAATAATACTGCACATATGCAGGTGGTGTAATTCTATTTTAAAAATAGTTGTTATACATTTTTATTATAATGTTTAATTGAAAATATACTAATAATAGAAAAAAAAATGTTT
Source organism: Chrysopa pallens (assembly GCA_020423425.1). Classification (NCBI taxonomy): domain Eukaryota; kingdom Metazoa; phylum Arthropoda; class Insecta; order Neuroptera; family Chrysopidae; genus Chrysopa; species Chrysopa pallens. The sequence goes on from CM035594.1 coordinate 38,171,895, forward strand.
TTCAAAGGTCCCTAACATATAATTCAGAACATAGGTACAGTATTGTTTGTGTTATGTTGTATTTAAAGTATTTTGACCACAAACAAGATTTATGTCATAAGTACTTATGTGATGACAAATATATACATGGAACGACATCGTATATTTTCAAAATGACTATTGTATAATAAGCATAGAGAGACATCGTACTATTGTATAAAATATTTTTAAATTCTATAAATTTTTAAATACATATATTTATGTAAAATAACGGAATATTTAGAATTATATTATTCATAGAGAATTTAAAAAAAAATTATGGTCAATAATATTTATTTATTTTTTATGAACAAAAAAAAAACTGCATTTAAATCTCCCAAATAGGAAATATATAATTTTTTAATTAAAAGTAAAAAATATTATTTTTAAAATTTTATGATTTATATAAAATTAAAATTTGACGTTTTATCATTAATGTCTACAATCTTAATAAATGACATCATATCTTACATTTTAATTTTTTACGCAAAAAAATTATGATTTTCATAAATTTTCATACATTTTGACTTATTACAATGTAAATTTTATGCAAATGTCAAATATTTAACTAAATTTTGCTCATTCAAATAATTTTGAGCTAACTTTAGTATGAGTCAATAATATCATCGAATGTTAAAGAAATAACCCCTTTTTGAGAATTTTTTTCCTTTAATTGAGTAAAAATTGGTTGTAAACAAGCAACAGGGTGTAATGATGACATGATATTTGGAAATTTTTAGATAAATCCACTTGTTTCAGTTAACTGTTTAATTTATATGTGGTATGGATAGAAAATCTTATAGAGCTTATTCAAATTTAAAGCAATGAAAATAATTATTTCACTATTTTTTTTAGGTTTTTTTGATTTTTCTGTGAAATAACAATAAAAAGATAAATACTTTTTACAGTTGAAAACAGTTGATTATGCATTAGATTAAATGTAATTAGTCGCAATTTTAGATTGTTTTACAAAGTTATATAGAAAAATTAATTCAGAAACTAAAATTTACATTAATATAAAATTTAATACATATGAAAATCTTTGAAATTCAAGAAATATGAATAACTAACATTCGATAAAGATAAATTAAAAAATAAAATATGATAAATATGGGATTAATTTTAAATTGAAAGATAAACCTATAAAATTCAGAATCAAATTTAATTTCATACGTTTTGTAGACCATTTGGTATCCAAACTATAGGGAAATAGCAGTGAATAAGAATTATTTTAACTATTTATTTTCAAATTAATTTTATGACAAAGATTTTTTTTAAACAAATGAACTTAAGGGAAATTCTAGAAGATTGAATTTGGTACCAGTAAACAGGTTGATTAATTAAATTTTTATGTTTTTTAAAATATAAATTTTTTAAAACAAACTACGGATTTTATCTTAGGGCGCTTCTACTTTTTTAATCATTCACTAATATATACTGCCCGATCTGAATAGTGCAGTTTTGTTTCGAACATAAATGGATCTCAAACTCCTAATCATATTAGTAAAAATTTACTTTGTATATAAAAAAATGTAAAACTATAATCTTGATTAAATATAATTTAATATTTTTTGTCTTCTATACTACAACACCAAAATTATTTAATAATTTTCAAAAATTAATTCAATCTGAACAGACAAAGAATATTTTGTTCATGTGAATGGATCTCACTCCACATATTTTAATAAATTTATTACTTAAAATCAATAATTTAATTTTTAATATAAAATAAATATTAAAAAAAAAAGAATCTTTTTTTTTTTTGAACATAAGTTCCTCTTTTTTTGTTTTTAATATTGAAGAAGTAGATGAAAGTAGATATATTAATGTATATATATATAAGAAAAAATTTTTCCATACAAAATATTATACATTTATATATCTATATATATATATATATATATATATATATATATATATATATATATATATATATATATATATATATATATATATATATCTATCTATATATATATATAAAATGCCCGTGTCACAATGTTTGTAACCAAACTCCTCCCAAATGGTGTGATCGATTGTTATGTTAAATTTTTTGTGTATATTTGGTAAGTCTGAGAATAGATCATAATCTATTTCTATACCACCCCTAAGTGATAAGGGTAGCCTATCTCAAAATTTGCTCCCTTCTACCACCAAGCCCCGTTCTAAACAGCGATTTTAGTACTGTAATATGCTCTCAGTGTTCGATAACAGATCAATTATCAATCAATCAGTTACTTAGAGATTGATATTGCTTTTATCTATTAATTGTCATAATATCATTCAAAATAGCCAAAATATGTACATTCAAAATTCTTAATTAAGCAAAGAAGAAGATTTGCATTAATGGTGTCATATATGTTTATCTCCACAGTGATTATACATAAGGGTCATTCTACGGTAAGGGGTCCATGGCAGTTATACTTTCATTCAAATTTTAAGATAAATAATGTTAGTATGCACAAATGAGTTGATTGTGAATTAATTTTCTAGAGATAATGACTACTTATCGTAGAATCATCCATAAAACTTTTTTTGCAAGAAAGTGATGGTAACAAATATGGAAGAGCTTATAACTTATTCGTTTTTGATTGAATTTTAATATAATTTTGGAATTTACTTTGGTTTTCATTAGTGATAATAAGGATAATATTTTTAAATGTATAACTTTTAAGAGATATAATTGTAAATATATTTATAAGTTAAGTTAATAAAGTACAATGAATTATAAAAATTAACGGTGTTATTATCTTAATAGGTCCTCGTCGCCCAATAAAAAATTCACTAGATATAATTGATATGGCAAAACAACGTTAGTCGGGTCAGCTAGTCAAAATATAGAATATTGAAGATAGTAAGTAGTATGAATCTTATAGGAAGATAATGGTGATGTTGATGCTGGTGGCCCAGACTCGTCAACATTGATCGAATCAGACCAGCCTCCCGTCGCATCGCGTGCCAATTCGACTGTAAAATTTCCACTCTTCAAACAAAAATAAAAAGAATTTTTGTATATATTGAAGAAGAGGGAAAGTTCATATTCTTGTTCCCTTCGTATATACGTAGGTACCGTATATATATATCCTTAACAATAATAACTTCGTACTGCTTGCTGCTTTTTACTTGGTTACTTTTTGGTTCTATATTTTCTTCCCCATCTCTCTTACTCTTTTGTATTTATCTATATATATTTCATATAGATAGATAGATAGGTATGTTCTTTCTGCAGATGGCAGTACGCGTTCTTAAAACATTTGTAATCTTTTTCATATTTTTCAACAGAAATATCTTTATATATATATATATATACCTTTATGTACGTTATGTTATATGTATATATAATATATGTAGATAGGATCGTTTAAATGTCTATTGTGCTGTATTTTCATCCTTTTTTTCCATATATTTTTATACCTAAATGTTTATACTGTACCTATAAAGAGCATTAAATCTATACGACATACATTCCTGTATATAGAGTGTACTATGTAAAATGGTCAGACAATTAGGCTTTTGTTTAGAATCAGTATCGAGCACACCCCCATAGTTCTTAGATCAAAGTTTAACACACGTTGATAATATATGTGTTTGGAAAGGATAAAGTCATGGATGGCATCCACATATGATGTAATCAATATTGTATAATATAAGTATATTTTTGACGTCATATGTGGATTCCCATTCATGATGTTATAATTACAAAATCCAGGTTATATTGTTAATAAGAAACTCATGGAAACACTGAGTTTATTTTTATAAAAAGTGTTTTTAGTTATTTAAATTTTTATCATTTTTTAAGTGTTTTTCGTTCATTCTATCAATATCATTATTGTAAAGTTTTAAAATTGATTAAAAAATGGATATTATCAATAGACAGGCCAATTTGGTAGTACTAATTAGACAACATAAAAAATTATGTATAGCTTATTAAATATGGAAAAGGCATCATGTTGTCCTAATTAAATTGCAAATGGCTAGCAGCTACTATAAACATCCATTATATTATACGGCGGCATTTGTTAGGCCCATACCGAGTCACTATTTGCTTTTAATTCTGTTTTAAATATTATTTTAGAGAATGCAAGAAACCAAACATTAAACACTGAGTATTAGAGCGACCTGAAAGTTCCAAACGTAGAACTTCCCAATGAGGAGACGAGAAAAATAATTTGATTATTATTCGACTTTTCCTGAATACTCTCACAATTTTAAGTCGGGTAATTACGCAAGCAGTTCCATGCAGATATCTTTATTTGATTCTCAAGGTAATTGAGACAAAAAAATAATTACGAACGCACATACTTAAATTTACACACATACACACACACACAGACTGTTTTCTAAAAACGTTGGGTTTGAAATTCACAAAATCAGATCAGATCAAGATAATTTGAAAATATTTTCATGGTGGCTGTAATACCAATTCAAAATTTGCAATCAGCTTTCCTACTCATTTATATATAAATCTGAATTGAGTCATCCTATACATATTTGTTTTAAATAGTATACATCGATCAAGTGTGTTATTCAAAGATAACATTTAGGTTCTTAGGTTCTCAAGAAGCTTCTGAGTATCTGATCACCAACTGTAAAATCAATATAATTTTAGCAACATTTAAGTGTTTAACTGCAAATCATTCAAACTGTAAACATTTTTCAATTATACTAAATACATAAGTTTAATTAAAATGATTATTTCTCTAATTTCAAATGAATAAGATATTTTCTCTAAGAAGTTTTGTACGGACTCCTAAAAAAGGTAGAAATAATCACAGAAAATACTAAATTGATGTATTTTTTTCTGTAGTATAAAACATTTTCATAAAATTGTAATCTTTTACATATTCCACAAAATGTTGTAGTAATATTTATTTTATAGTCAAATAAATTTCATAAATGGCTGATATGATTTAGAAAAAAAAAGAATTAACTTGTAGTAGAGAATAATTTTTCTGAGCTTTTAAAATTATTCTAAGCTTTGATTCTCTTTTTCCTCTATTGGATTGTCTATAAATGTAAGAATAATTTTGTATATTTGCTATCTTTTTTTCGTTTGTCTTGATGACAGGCTGGTATAATTTGAAAATGGATTTAAGAGCCCTTAAGAGTACATGGCCAAATTTGTTTGTCGAAATTCATGTTTTCATCAAACAAAAGTGCATACGATCAACCCACAAGATCAAATAAATTTGTTAAGTGCCCTATACACGGTCTAATCATTTGTCAAATTTTTGTTTGACAAACGTGTAAGCGCTGTTTGACAAACGTGTTGTTAGTCAAATGTTTTGAAAGTATGCAAGTTTGTTTGATAGCAGTTGTGATTTCCATGATTTCGAGTCGATAACTCTAATCTTATTTGACAAACACTGTTGCACACTATCAAACTGGTTTGTCAAATACACCGTTGATAACAGTAGTTGTTCTCGAGATAATCGAGAATAAACCGAAAATAACCGAGAATAATAAACGAACGCATATACATATGCACAGATACATATATAGTCCACAGAATCAGAGTTCAAAGTTTTTAGAGAGATACAAAAATTCTAGTGATTTTGAAACGTAATGATATGCCAAAATCTCGGATTCACATAATTAGCCCCATTACAAGAATTGCCTTTTGGGAAATTAACAATATTTAAGGTCCGTCCTAGCAAGAATTATTTTTTAGTTAGCCCCTACCTAGAAAGAAGTATCAGTAAAACAATTTGAAAACCTAACATTTTGTGTATTTGCGTAAAAAATATTTGTGTTCAACATTTGTTTGCATGAGCTTTGTGTTGCAATTTTTTATGTTTGTTGATTTTTCACATTGAAAACAGTATTATAATTACATGAAATGCTTAACAAATCTAACTTTTTCACATAGTAAGTTTGCTACATAAAAAAAATTCAGTGGTTATTGAAGTTCAGGACTGTTAAATAAAGTATAAATAAAGTAAAATAATTTGAAGCATTAAGTATTTCTTCATTTTAAATTAATTAACTAACCTTTGTTCTGAAACTTAAAAGTTAACACTCAATTTGTGTTACCATTTAAAAGTGTAAAACTTTTAACTCTCTCTTCGAGACGAAATTTCTGTTAACAACATTAATTTTTGGTGTACCATTTTTAACACTAAAATTGTGTTGATTTTATGCCATGGTGTAAATTTTGTAAGTTTTGATTTTTCTTATATTTATAAGCAGTGTGTATAAACAACAGAAGAATGTGTGAAGTCTGATACGTGAAGTTATTTTTCAAAAGTATATATTAGTATAATAACAAAAGTTCTTCTATATTGTATTGATTTCTTTGTTTTGATACTCGAATATTCTTTGGTAAAACACTTTCAAACAAAACTTGTTAGAAACAATCATTTCCATAATTTATGCAGGATACTTTTAGAAAATCTATTTTCTGAAAAATTACTGTTTTGCTGTTTCAAAGAATTATTTCTGAAGTGAAGAAAAAATTTTTTTTAAAAATGATTTTGTTAACATTTTGAAATAATAATTTATTTTAGTTAAGCCCTTCGTATTAATTTAATTAATGATTTTTGTAACAAATTATGATTTTTTTAATTGAGTATTAGACACAATTAATAGTTGAGTAATAAAATTTCAAAGACCTAAGCTTGTTTTAAACAAATGCTTTTTACTTTTCTGGGCTAAAAAAACAACCCATCCAAACAAACATATATTACAAGTTAAATAAAAGCTTTAAATTAAATAGAGTTAAATATTTCAATAATTTTACATTAATAAAAGCTTGTTTTTAAAAAAAGTTATATACATTTAAATGTATTGCTGGGCTAAAAAAACATTCCATCCGAACAAACATACATTACAAGTAAAATCTTTAAATTAAATAAATTTAAAAATTTCAATAATTTTACATTGATCTATAATATATACAAAATCCTTTTGAGACAAGTTAAGTACTTAACCATATTTTTATGTTGTTGTTTTTTTTTCTCATGCAATAACAAAAATATTATTTATTTATGATATTGTATCGCAAAAAAACAAAGTATATTTTATCGATTTTATCGTAACACACTCACATACGAAACAATCTATATAATACATATATATACTTATGTTATTATATATGTATGTAACAAAATTGTTTTTGTATCTTTATGAGATTTACAAAATGTAAACGCGGCGTTTGGTGTTTGTATAAAAAGGAATACCATTTTGCTTTGTTGGTTATATAACATTTATATATCAAATTCTATTATATAATATTATTATTATATTATATAACTTAACAATAACTAAACTGAGAATACATTTGGTTTTTTATATTTTGAAGTCTTTCATGGTTCGATAGTAGGTTGTACCTTATAAAATTATAGATAATGCTTTCATTCAATATATTATACTTATCATAAAAAAATGGTAAACAGCTCTCATAAATTCTTTACACAAAATCGTAATCTTATAAAGAAGTTGATTTACAAAAGATCTAATCTAAGTTATTTGTTTGTTTTTTTGTTTTAAAAAAATAGCTGAGCTTGTAAACTGTTTAAAATTATTACGTTTTGCGATATCTAGTTAAAATTTTTTATCTATGTCTTTAAATTATGTCATGCAGACAATACAGCGTAGAAATCGAAAAAATTATGCTGTACAATATGATCGAATATTGATGAATGAATGTTTTACACAGTTGTCACGGAGGGCAGTATTTTTTGAGATTCTGACAATATGTTTCATTATTACTAAATTAATATTACAAAAAATATCAATAACATGTTATAATAATATATAATTGTACTCAGAAAACTTAATTTTAGAGTTACGTTGATTAATAAGCCTGACGACAACATTTTACAGCTTTTAAAAATAACGTCGGCAATAAAATAATAAATTGCTATAGAAAATCAAATTTATCACAACAATTTTCGGAAACAGAAACCAATATAACATCATTGGTGATATTGGCTAGCGTTCGCTGCTAACTTATTTTATTTTGTATGATAGACTAAGATATTTGATCACCAATTTATAGAAAAATATAAAATAAAATCATGCATAACCTAAAATAAAATTATCTATGTACATATCAATATTTTTATAAATTTAGTACATGTACTTTTAAAATCATAAACAAATAGAGTACAGTTTCTTAATTGAATGGTTTTTTTAAAAATAGTAGATAATAAACCATTCTATTTGCTCTGAAACTGATGTCAGAAGAGACCATCATATTCTTTACAATTTAATGGTACAAACGAAATGTAAATGTGTAATCGCTTTTGTATTGAATATTGTCAAAATACGATGTTAAATAAAAATTATCTTATTAATTTTGTGACTTTTCGACCTCTATTGTGTCATCTTCAGGCATCATAATCAATTTTACTAATATTTGTAACTAGTTAGTTGATATTGAAGGCGAAGTACAATATAGTATATTACTTGAATGCATATTTTTTTACCTGAAGATGACACCGTAAAGTTCGAAACGTCACAAAAATCGTTATTTTATAAACAATCTAATTATGTTCGCAAACTGAAAGAAGTATATATTGTCAAAAATAAAATTACTTGAAATTATAATAATATACATAAAAGTACATGTACTGGTTTTCAGAAAGACAAACAATTTTTGTAACTGGATATATTATAATTTAGAGCTTAGTTTAAATTTGCATAACGTAATTTCGAAATATGAGTGAATTTAGGTCAAATAATTCCTCAATTACAAAGTTTTAATCAACCCATATTTTGGCTTAGGTCTGATAGGCATTAGCATCCTTAATATTCTATTTGAAAATTAATAATAATCAAACCATTTATTAGCTTATGTTTTACTCTTTTAAGCTTTCTATCGACTTATGAGTAATCTCAAATTATAATTTATCCAGTTTTATAAAAAACTATATTTAACTAAAGCTCTACGAAAATAAAATAAAGTAATAAAGTAAAAACAAAACAAAATTATAAAAACAAATATTTGTTAAACTTTTATTAATTACATATTTTATTTCTGAAATAAATACAATTTATTGTGTGCGAGTATATTTTGTTTTGTAATGGCATAAAAAATGAAACAATACCTTTGTGCGCCATATCGTCCATAGTAAGCGGCGTAGTCGGCCATGGGGCTACGGCCGCAGCCCCTAATTGCTGCGCCGGTAGAATGATGACGGTCAACTAAAAGCTATTTGATTCTAAAAAAATAGATCTTGCTTGTTTGTTGGATTTTTTCGCACTAAACCGGTTATTATTATTTACTCCGATTTATTATGAATTGAATTTAACACATTTACTTTTTTTTATATCTACGGCGTTGATAACACTTCCACAAACAAATTTCACCTGGAACAAATAAAAACGCTAAAATTAACAAACTAAAGTGTACAAGAATAATAGGATCGAAAAATCTATCCAAAAAAGTATTCGTTTAACCCATTCTAAAAAGTAGGAATTCACATCTATGTAACTTTAATTTGGGTCTCATGGACCCAGGACGCTAAGGAGCTTTAAGACATAACAGATACCACAAAAATGCAAATACAAAATTGTTCGTCTTTTTAAAGCAACTGTTATTTCAAATATTTCTTCACAATCTCCGTTACTCGACTACAGAATTACCCAAAAGGGTAAATTATGGTAGATAAGAAGAAAATCCAGAATAGATTAAATTTCATTTGTACGTTTTTAATTGAAGATAACAACCACTCGAGTTTATTGTTTACATACACGACATGTACAATGTATGAATTATTATTAATCATTAGCATTCATAAAATACTTTAAATATGTAGACCGTGCAGATTTAAACACATACATAACAATAACATGTATTATAATTATAAGTGTGTTTATGAGCTAAATTTGAGAAGAAATTGTGACGAATTTATACAGAGTACGACAAAAGTTGTTTGTTATGAATTTTTGCCAGTCTTTTATTATTTAAAAGTTGGGCTATTGATTCATTGGACCTTGTACTCCGATTTTGCTTATTCACGAGCTTTAACTCATTTTTTGAGTTTAGATTATGCCAACAAAATTTTAGCCAGCTCTCTCTTGGCGATTTACGATTATTTCTAAAAACATTTAGAGCGATAAAATTTTGTTAGCGCATTCAATATTTGAAATCTTAACAAATAATAATCTGCTTATATAGCGAGTATAAAACACAATACGATTGTCATATCAGCTTTTAAAATAAAAATTATTTGATTATTCAAAAATAGCTGTGAAAATTATGAATATTATTGACAAGTTTTGTGTGAAAACGCATACAAAATAAGGGGCAATTATACTGATTTCAGTAATATTTCTACATAAATTGACAAAGCCATAGAAGAAGAGTACTTGTGTGTAAAATATATACGAAACGGAATATTTATGTAATTCTTAGATTATATAGTTAGGGAATTTTATACAGAGTAAGATGCACGAATACAATATTAATATAGAGAAGAAAGAGACATAATAAATATAGTTTGTGATATGTATATAATATTATACAGGAATGATACACAATTCCATGAAATAGCTAGTATTGAAGGGGCAGACAATAATGTTTGACGTCGTTGTTTGGCGTCGCAACGTGTGGAATTAACTAGCGGATCGGCGTCAACTTGTTCCGGAATAAAATAACGCACTTATACCCTTATAAGCACACACGAACATACATACAAACATACAGATTACAGATACACTACACTCGCCTGTTATAACGTACTATGGCACCCATTCCAGCTGGTATGCATCTATAAACGTACAATACAGCAGCACATACTGGTTATATATTTGTGTGAAAGTTTTCTTCTAATTTATCTAGATAGAATATATCTTACGAGTTTAACTTTCATTAATAATTTATGTACAGAAAGTTTCATTATAGTTGAGTGTTACGTAATTATACATTTAAAACTCTATAAAAAGAAGCTCCAAATTAGTGAAATGGAATAATACGAATTTTAAAATTATTTTGATCTGAAATTTTTCAAATAATCTTTGGAATTATTAACAGTTGTTGATTTTTTTTTTGGGCTATTATATTTTCGGTGATTACTTGTTTAGATATAAGAAACAATAGCAATAAAATTTCGTTAATTTTGTTTGTGTTCTCCATTTTGATAAAAGGTATGTATCAATTTTTGCCTGTAATCAAATCCAGCAAAATTTAACGCCATTCCCGTTTTGTACTGACGTACTTTGTTTTCCCTTATTTCATTGCACTTCCACCATTTGACATTTGACATTAAATACGCCTTTATTTTTTGTACTAAAAATTCAAAAATAAATAGCTATCTTTTCTCTGAATAACAGCTTGTATTTCAAAAAATTTTTTTACTTAAAAACTTGTTTAAATTGTTTAAGAAAATTCAATCCTAATGATTTTTAGTTTTGAAATTAAAAAATTTCAAAGTGTTGCATAAATTATTAAAACTTTATCTAATATTAGTATTGAATTGATTTGTATACGTATTATAAACAATTGAATACTAAAAGTAGATGACGTTTTAATAATATAAATATATAATATTTAATATAAATATATAATATATAAAAATAAAAAATTGTATACACTTATTTAAAAAGAAAACATTATTTTCTTTTTAAAATATTTTTATATCAATTAAATAATAATTTAAATATAATATTCTATTTTATTTTTTTATTTTTTAAATAATGGCTTATTACTCAATTTGTATAAAACACAGTTTATGTGAACATCCGATAAACAATGATCGAGTCTCGGAATCAAGATTCATATAACTTCTAGTATCATAACTTTTGATAAAAATTTTAATAATTTTTTATTCAACTAAGATTCTTCTGCCGTCGTTAATTGATTTTTTTATAAGTGACTACATACAAAACAAACTCTAACAAATCTTAAAAAAAAAGGTTTTAACGATTAATAATAGGCAAAAAAAAAAAAAAAAAAATTCAAAAAATATAATGGATAACAAAAAATGATCTAAAAAGAAAAAAATTATTTTAATTTAAATAAATACTTCCATTAGAAATCGTCGCTACTCATATTGTTAACAAAAAATAGAAAAAATAGCTGTCTTCGAATTGGTCACGAGGCAATTATTTGTACCTGAAAGTATTTATTTAATTTAAAATTATTTATAAAATTTTAGATCATTTTTTAAAGTCATGTATTATCTTTTTTTGAAATATATTTAATATCAAAATAAAAATATTAATGGCTCAGTCAGATAAAATAATAGTAGGGTAGCAAAATTGATTATCCGGCGGATTATTGTATTCTGTATTGAAATCTGAAAATATTCAGAATTACTATATTTTTAATGGTTCGGTCCCATTGATTGTCAATTTTAAAAACCATTTTTTTCCTTTTTGTATTTCTAATAAGAAGATTTATTGAATTAAAAAATAGAAAAGTGATTTGCAAAACAGGAATTCGAAACATTATAAATGTCTGTTGTCACAATATAATTTATTTATAATCAATAATTTTTTAATTTTGAAGTTTAGATGCAATTAATAATTATGGAATTAAAAATTACCATTGTAAAAGGTATTAAGGCCTACACCATTTTATTGCTTTTAAGAATCTATAATCTATGAAACTCGCAATAAAAAACTGTAAAGTCATTTATTAGGCCTATAAAACTTTCAGTGTGCTTTCAGTGTTTTTGCATTTTTGATGTAGATACATCATAAAGATTTACGACGGACGTACAAAGAGACAGGCAGGATTAATTAGGTCATAAACTATAAATTAATATTTTAATGTTGTTTTCAACATTTTTTTTTCAACATAACTTTCATATAAGTATTAAGCTGGATTCCCATTAGAAATCATATCATTTATAAATTCTCACCTCAAAATTTTTATAAAGCTTAATAGTGATTAGTGTAACAAATTAAACGTGGCTCTCACAAGATTGAAATTGACGAATATCTGCTTTTAAATTATTGATCACATGATCACAATTATCACATATTGAATGATCTTAACTAGATGTCCGTTAATTTTAAGCTTTAATCGACAATTTTACACACACGAAAAACGAAAATTACCAATTTTTTAGAATTTTTATAGGAGAAAAAGTTTTTCGAATACTCATAAGTAAGCTTTATAAAAAAATCTTATATGTGTATTTATAAATGATATAATTATAGGCACCAGCACTATAATATATTTGATCGTTCAATAAATGACAAATTTAAGAAAACAATTTAAAGTGTTTTGAACCACTAATCATTAATAGTTGTTATATGAAAATCTCTTCTTAAAAGTCCCCTTTAAAACTTCAAGTGGTATATCAATTACATTAAAAACTATATCAGATATATGTAACTGTAAAAAAGTTAATAGCCTTAGGTATACCTTTAAGTAGTAATCTTTTGTAATCTCAAATCTTTATTATTTATACTAATCATAATTATAGTCTTTAGGCCTATTCAGTTGTAAAACAGTAGTTAATACGAAATATATAACAATAGAAAATATAATTGATTTTTTAATTTTTCTTATTTTTTAGGTCTTAGATGCCAATATATAGTAGTTATTTTGTTATTTTAGAAGTTTCTTTTTTTTTAATTGAATATATATAAGCATATTTAGTGGGCGACCGCCTGAAAATACTGTGTGTTGTTATATAGTCACTAATAACCTTAATAGTTTAAAAAAATCTGAAATACATAACAAGTATATATATATTAAGTGCTATAACATTTTTATATCCGATATACTTCTTATATGAATATATGAGAATATAATAAATTTAGTTTAAAGTTTATAATGCTGAAAATGTTGAAGGATCTAACAAAATTTTGCAAGTTTCAATTCTGATGACATATTATATAGATTGAGTTTGGGATCGTGAATAAGCAAAATCCATTATTGGGTCTATGGCCCAACTTTTAAGCCATAAGAGATATATGAAAACTTTTACAAATAAATTGTGTTTGTTTCTTCAAAACGGAAAACTTTTGTTTAGAACATTTTTCGCATAATGTTTCGATTTGCCTGAATTCCGAACCAAATTTAACTAATAAACTGCATAATGCATATATATTTTTATATAAAAAAACTCTAATACATATTTGTATGGACTGCATATTTAGTGTATTTTAATACTGCTAATGATTAAAAATATTTTCAAAAATTGACCATAAATCTAGTATAATATTATTAAATGCGAATCCAGTAAAATATAGATTTTTATATTATTTACATAGTTGTAAATTTTATTATCAAGCTTTATGTAATATTTGACAAATTCCGAACAGTAAATTATGCATTTGATAGATAATAACTTACTAATTTCATTTTATACTACTTGGTTCCGTTGTTATAATTTTAGTTTTTAATTGCAAAATATTATATATTTACAACCTAATTAATTATAATTTTGAAAATTGTACGATATCTATATAATAGCAAATGTGCTTTTGAAGGGTACTTACTATAATTTAAATATGGCCTAAATAGTTTCTATATTTTAATTTGTTTATAGATAGACGTCAGAATATTTTATTTAATCATCAGCAATTTTAAATATATTAAAACTGCAAGATTTACTCAAAATCTCATCTTTTGAAATATCCAATGTTTAATTAATAAGAATGTAAACTTTTATAAAAAATACAAATTCGTATAGCCATAAAAGCCTCAATATCTATAATTGAATTGAAGTATGTTTGAATTCTTCCCGCGAATAAATCACAGCAGAGTAACTAAATAATGTTGTTAATTCCATAAAAATTTTATAATTTCAGATTTAGTAAATTGTTAGATAGGTATATTAAGACTTATTAATTTGCATAATTGATCAAATGGCATGTTTCGGCAATAATGACCATGTACAAACTGTACTATACGATTACCTATGCCAAATTATTTATTATTTAATTTTTTTAATTAATACCAAAATAAAATTAAATTATTTGTTCAAATTTTAACAAATGTTTCACAAATTATATCAAAAAATTTAAAACTATAAAAAATTAATTTTCTACTTACTTGATATGTTATTGTAGTTTCAAAACAAAAAATATTTGTTCGCAAAAAAATACAAAATAAAAAAAAAAATCACAAAAAAACTTAAGTTTCAGCACTTCAAAAAAAATATTGCACAGTTTTTTTCTTAAAAAATTTTCACAAAATTATCCATTAAGTAGAAAAAACAAAACAAAAAACACTTTACGCCCAAAAAAAAAAAAAGAAAATTTAATACAGATTGTTTGAGATGAAATCCCGCGTTCATACAAATCTATTAACGAAAATTACAGATTTGTAACTGATTTGATTATGATAAACAGTTTTTTTAAGTGATTGTAGTTTTGCGTTGAATGATCAAGTCACATTTAGAAATGATCCATGAAATCAAAGAGTCAGCATCCGAAACACTGACATAACCACTTTACACGTAAATAATATCACCGATCATTTAAATCGAGTGGTGGTGGTAAAATATATTTAAATGAAACCAACCCCAAAACCGTAAACGATTATAGGGGTTGTTATTCAAGTTCAACCCTTATATTATTTATAAACAAGGATTCTGTTTCGTATGAGATAAATTTTATTTTATGTGACATCAGGTGGTTGCATATTTACAACCAATCGTTTTATGAATGTTGGGTGGAGTTTATGAATTGAAGGCGGATCTATAGGACAAAGCCATTGATTCTGGGTCTGGTCCATAACTAATGCTCATTCGTTTGGAAGAGTCTCTAGAGGGCAGTAATGTATTGAGAATATTAACGAATAGTACAGAAGGCTCACGATAGAGGAACTATGTTTGTTTAAGGGGGCTATTTGAAACGTTATATTTATAATGCATGTATTGTCAAGAGTATTTTTAACATAAACTTAAAAACACCTCAATCATGATTCGCTTTATTAACACTCTTCGAATATTTAATTTTCGGTTTTTTATTATAAATTAAATACAATTTTATATTTCATTTCAGGAATTATTCGAAAAACTTGAAAATTTTCTTGGGAAAGATTCTATTTTACCGATTTATCTCAAAAATTGAACGCCTGCAATTGTTTTAAAAATACAAATTCGTTAGAAACTTTAAATAAGGAATTATTTGGGTCATGTTTTGTACTAAGGTCAAACCATTTGGTATAGTATAGTTAGAGCTTCTGTAAGAGCTTTATTATTTAAATTGCATCATTAAATAATGAACCTTGCGTGTGCTTACTTAAAAGCGTATAATAAGGCAGAATCTACATTGTTCTACTTATTTTAATAGATATGAAATTTATTCGTAGTAAACAATACTCATTTTCTCTCAAATGTTTAGCTGAGATTTAATAATTAGACTGAAATTATTTTTCAGCGTTACAAGCTTTAGACTAAATTTGACATACCTTCATACAACCCGTTCCCATTTTGAAAAACCTTTAAAAATGCCAATTTTTATATGCAAACCAGGAAGACGGAGCTTTTTTGAATCAATGTGAAATGGAATAATCTGCGCAAATATGAACAACAATAGGAATTTTGGTTTATTTTCGATTAAGTTGAGGGATACTACTTTATTATTAAAAACAATACATAATAAGTCAAATTTTCACTTATATATCGACTTTCCAAAAAGCTAATACATCAAAATAGATTCATTTGACATATATTTTTATTTAAATGAAGCACAAAATATTACCAAAATATTGATAAATTATGTGAATGATTTATATTATTGAAAACTACAAAAAAATTTACATTGTGGAAGTAATTGATTGATGGAATTGTATTTGAGGGTTATCCAAAGCAGACCACTTGCTGTGACTATTTGTCCATTTACATCATTTTTAAGTACTTTTGTAACTACACAAAAATAACTAAGTGTGAATATATGTGAGTACCATATTTACCAAAATTAAATTTCACTTTATTTAATTCAATTAAAATAAAATAAAATCAATTAAAGTGTTACTTTTGAATAATAAATATTTTCAGAATTTCTCAAAAGTATTATAGTATTTATAATAAATTAATAGTAAAAAAAGATAGTTTTAAAAACAAGTTTTTATTTAAGTGTTCTTAAAAGAAGAATAATTTTTAGATTATTATTTCATATAAGAGCCACCCTTCAACCGTTTTCGAACATAATAATGGAGAGACTTTAGAATTAGAAAATGTATAAATATGATTTTTAACAAATAATTTTGTTGATATAAGAAGTACTTAGAATTTGTAGAATGAGTAGTTAAGAGATAATATTATAAAAACATGAAAACATAAATCAATACTCAATTAACTCTTTGAACCCTTTTTCTTGGTGAAAACTTTAAAATTTAATATAAAATATTTATATGATATTTTAAAGGTATGCACAATGTTTGTTGTCTATGTAACCGTGCAGGATGGAATGGATGGAGTACGTGCACAGTAATGTGCTCATATTCTCTTCGCTAACTTTGTTAGCAAGAATAATATACAAATAAAACATAAACGTATCAAAACAGAACTGTTTGGTCTTTATAATGTATATTAAAGTATATTATAATAAAATGCTTTCAGTTTCAGTCGTAATCAAAGTTGTACGGTTTTTGAAAATCTTTTCAGCACGGAATACAAAAATGGTGCACACATTTTTGTAATATACTTGAATACAATTTGTTAGGCATTTTTAAGATTTTGTCAAAAATGGACTAAAATGAATTTTTTTGAGAATCGCTGTTAGGTGAGATCGCTGATTATGAATTTAGATTAAAAGTTAGCATATTATATCTAGTTTGTCATATAAAATGTGTTTTTATCGTGGGTAGCTAAATTAATTTAGTTTTTGTGGCTTGTGAAAACTTTACGCATTTCTAGTACCTAGACCATTTGTTCCTCTGTACCCTCCTTTAGAAAACTTCATTAAATGAAGGAACAGATGCTTTCTAGCACAAACTTATTATATTGTTGGTGGAGCCGGTTACTTCGTTCTTATCCAAGCGATGACAATATGATCAACCAATCACCTGTTTTCCTTTCTCTTTTATTATTATAATTGATCAAACTGCCGCTATCTGGATTCGAACACGCAACCTTCTGCCTAAGTTGTCAAATGAGTAAACTTTACTCACTTGGCCATTGGGCAAAATCAGCAAATTAAAGTTATTTTAGGATTGGATGACTAGATTTTTAAATATCGCTTTAAATTTATCCAAAATAATGACCTGTGGATCTGATTGCACGTATTTTCTCAAAAACCACGATTGAAATTGTTAAATGGGTGATATTTTTGAAATCTACACGCTAGTGTATTCTACTCATCATGATTTTATTGAAATTCGAGACAAAAAGTTGTTCAATTTTTACGAATTTCCATAAAATTATAGTTTGGCATGTAGATTTCTAAAACAACATCCATTTAATGATCAGATTCATAGTTTCTGAGATAAAGTCGGAAATCGGATCCAGAGGTTAATATTCCCGACAAATTTATAACGACAAACTACCACCCCCCCAACAGGAAAATAATGGGTATTTTTGGTTTTCTTAGACCTTAATTACCATGCATAAAAATAGCAATACAAGTTTTTTTTTGGATTTATTGTCGATCACAATATAACCATGCGTAAAGTTAAAACCGATCTATTCGAACGTAGTGCCAAGCTGCTAGAGAGTGTACATGTAAACCAAAGTTATGATTGCTCATATAAGAGATATATATTGATAATTTTAATGAAACTAAAGGGAGAGAAATTTTATGTTCATGTTGTCAGATTGTATGAACCTCGTTATACAACGTTACGAATGTATAATAATACGTTTATTTTATATATATCAGCAAGCACCCACCAAAAAATATCACTTAGTTAGGGGTATTTGTGGATGTGTGTGTGTTGTAAACGAGTGACATCAGCTGTTATACACACTCGAATGGACACCTCCCTCTTTCTCTTCCAAAAACAACCCCCTCAAACACATCATTAAATATAATCCAATAAGATATGGTCTTGACAAAAGAAATGTGTATTGTTTGAACAAAAAAAAAAAAAAAAAAGCTGATACAAATTACATTAAATAATATGCAAATATTGTATGTAAATGTTTTGTTTTATTTTTTTATATTTTTAAATGCTATTTAGGTTGTTTGAGATTTGTTCAGGACTGACTGTTTTTAAGATTCGAAATGTTTTTTTACTCCATACAAATAAAATTTTGGTTTAGGTGTTCATGGACCTAATTAGTCCATTTCCGAATGTCCAAAAGTCAGTCATCAAGATAATTCAAAATCGAAAATAGATAGCGAGAAATTTTAATTTATTATTTTATACATAAAAAGTCAGTTTCGTTTTGCGAATGAACAAATTCGATTCATTTTGTTCATGTCCCAACTTAGAAGAAAAATTTTTTAAAATTTGTTTTAACTTTTCTCTGAAACATTTGTTTGTAAACTGTTTAGATTCACCACAATTTTTGCATAAATTCAGCTAATAAGCACATGAATTTGGAATACATATTATTTTATTACGTATATGCATTTATAAGTGTATGTATTGCATATTTATAGTAATGTATGTTGATGATTAAAAATAGTTCAAACAGTGATACTGAATCATATTTCGAGTATCTAAACAATTTTGTATGTTTATAGTTTTTTTTTCACTTCTTTTTTCATAATCATTCGTTGTTATAAATTATTTTAAAAGATTTTACTAGAACCGACTAC
Source organism: Chrysopa pallens (assembly GCA_020423425.1). Lineage (NCBI taxonomy): Eukaryota > Metazoa > Arthropoda > Insecta > Neuroptera > Chrysopidae > Chrysopa > Chrysopa pallens. Next base: position 38,191,524 of record CM035594.1, read on the forward strand.
AAAAAAATGAACATAAAAGAATAACTTATTTATGATTTAAATACTTCTACAAATAATTTCTTTGAAACCACCTTCCGATGTCGGCACCATTTAGAAGTAATTAATTTAAAATTATTTTACTTTTTTGTTCTAATTTTGTATTTGTTTTTATGTGTGAAATTATTAGTATCAAGTGGATTAATTTTGGTAGGGAAACCTAAGCGGGGATTTTTTGGAAATACCTTACCTCATGATGAGTGCACCACCACCAAATCTTAGTTTTCTATATTGAGACTCGCGTATATAGAATACGAAAAAATTGATACTTGGATTATGGTTAAGATAAGGTAGCTTTAGATTACGTACTGAAAAGTATATATTTTACTAATCTGATGATTTAGGCGTAACGTAGATGGTGTATCTTTTTCGTAAATTTGTGACCATCCCATTCTTTTGCATAATTTTGATATTGTCAGACAACAGACATTCCGTTTTTGTTACATGTGAGGACGATCGATAATTCTATGGGCTACAAAAACCACGTTTTAGAACGGCCTACTTTTTTTTGAATTTGTGTAGAGAAAAAAGTAGTTCCACTAATTTAATTAAATCAAATAAAAAATTTTAGAAGTATATTTATCAATAGTATAATATGATTATAGGCACCAGGACTTCATTGACTACAACGTCATTTGGTTATATAAAAAAGGAATATCTTTTTAAGTACATTAAGTTAACTCTCCTGGTTAATATGTATACTTCTTTATTTCACCATTCAACTAACGTACTGTTTTTCGATGATGACTTTTTCAAATGATTTGTCAAATATTGATCTTGTTCTTAACAAATTTTTTCAAATGTAATTTAATATTTTGTATACCTATCTAAAGTTAAAGTTTTTTTTATTAATAAAAAAAACCAAATCATATAAACAAAAAAAATTTGTTTACCTGTTTTCGTCATATAATATCTCTATATACGATATATTTATTTTGATATTTATGCCAAACAATTCTTTCAATCATTCCGCATGTCCAACTCAATTTCCCAATATGATTAAATGTATCAGCTGTGTGGTATAGAAAAGGGAACAACACCCTTGAATATTGGTATATTTATATCCTCCAGATATATATTTCTTTTCATTTATAACATCTCATATATCTGAAAATAAAAATCATATAGGTATAGTTATATTGAATTGTGATATATTTTTATCGATTTTTAAAAACTACTGATACTTACAAGTTTTAGGACCTATTCTCAATATTAAATGGATAGATAAGTTGACAGATTTTTGCAGCGAAGTAGGGGTTTTATAAATTTCTAGATATACTTTTTAATTTATTTTTCACTACGGCAAATCCAGCAACTCTTTTTTGTTCAAATGAAATAACAAGATTATTAAAATGATAATTAGTTCTAGAAAGCCAAAAAAACACTTATTTCGAAGTATAACCGACCTTTTATATGAAAAAACTAAAATAACAATTTACAAACATTCGTCTATGAAATGATTCGAAAAATTTGGTGAGATACTTCAAAGTGATGGAATGAATTGGGGCTGGCAATTTTTAACTACAGGTAAAAAAGACAATTAGGGCCAAGTATATACTCTAGCATGACTAAGCGATTTTCTCTACTCTTAAATAATATTAAGTACAGCTTCTATTTCTTTGACAAACTGAATCATTACAATTAGGGCGGAGTGTTATACTTCAACGAATCTTGGAGGCAGTATGGGTGGGCTGCACGCAAACATTGGAATGTTCAGTTTTAATGAAAGCGTGTAAAATTTGCTCGGAGATTATCTGGGAACTAAGAGTGTCCAACTTGAACTGCTTTCATCGAAAATTTTTGGTTAACTTTTTTTCCTCTTTTTAACAAGGCGTCCATATCAAATATTATTCTTTTATCCATGAAGTTCAACAGAACTAATCGTAATGTAAAAGGAAATAAATCAGGAAAAATTCGAGCAAACCTTGGCTTAGCTAAAACTTTCACTTATTCAATTTCTTGAGTCCAAATCTCTCAGTGGATAATCCACATGCAAACTAGGTATCAAAGTATGTTAGTTGTTAACGATTATTTTCAGTATCTAAATCCTACAAATTTGACTTTTGAATCTTTATAGGGTTAACTCGTTAAACCATAAATCTAATATTGTAAATATTATATTGAAATACAATATTATAAGCATAACATATTTATTGTTCGACATTAAAAAGGTGTCTTATAAGTATTGAATTACACAAATTTATTTAGTGGTTTACTTTTAGTGAAAGAAATTGTAAATAAACTGAAAATAGTTAATTTAAAAAAACCTTTTACTTTAGTATATTCTATTCTGAAACCTTAAGTTAAAAATTTTGGGTTCAAAAGATTCCACATTACCGTCTTAGCTTTGCCAAATTAAAAAAAAAAACTTTCCTAAAAATATTGTCTGACAATTTCAAAAATATGTTTCATAACATGCAGATTTCAAAAAATAACAGTAAATAGTGATAATTGTTACTTGAATGTAAGATTATGTATCAAATGTGAACTATTTTTTATGATTAACATTCATAAAATACAGTAAATATGCAGGTCTGTTTGTTATAATATTTTGTTATATATAAAATGAAAATTAAATTTTAAGTTATAAATTTTCCAATAGCTTGAGGATTCTGAGGTGAGTCAATAATTCTTTTATAAAATAGCTTTTTAAACAATGTAGAATGCCTTTTAGCGAAAATCATGGTATATCTGCTTTTAATTATAGTAAAAACTTTACCTAATAAGTTTTCTACTTATGAGACTCAAAATATTGAATAGTTTGTGGGTAGATAATAATGAGCCTGAGCTTTGCAGATCGCGATTTTTTGGTAGTTGAGAGTAAGATTTTTGATGAACAATTTTTCGATGTAGTCACATTATATTATTTAATAAGAAATTAAGTAAAGAATATTTTTTGAAATACAACCTTTTTTTTAATATTAAAAGATTTGTTAAAAGAACTTTATTTCTTGAATTTTTAGTATACAAATTAAAGGCATATTTATTTTCAAATGGTGGAAGCGCAATGAAATGAAGAAGAATAGAGCTTTACAGCTCTACAATATTATTTTTGTACCGTATTATGTCATAATATTTTATTGTCATCCAAATTACATATGTATGCCCAATTTCAACTCAATTGGTAGACGGAAGTGCAACAAATTTAACTTCCAAGATTTGATTATAGTCTAACAACTTTGTAGGTGAAACTAAATAAAAGCTTTTAAAATTGAAAGTTAACTCGTATTAAAATTTAAACAATTTTAATTTTTAATTTTTATTGTGTTAAATTTCATGTTGTTTTGCAATTGTTTATTATAAAAAAATTAAGTACATCCAAGCTATAAATTTATTTTATAAGAAATAAATTATGAAATTATTATTAAATACAAAAAAAAATTATAGCTTCTGTTTTGTATTATATGATCGAATAAATAGTAAAGTATTATAATAAAAATTGAATATTATTTAATATAAATAAATAATACAACAAATATCAACCTAATTTTGTTAACAATTTATGTTATACAGTTGTGGTCTTCTTTTAACATATATTTACTAAATATAGTGCTTTTCTTTTTATATTACAGAAAATAGGGGAAGATTGTTGTAGACGATATTGTAGGGTAATGTTTAATATAAACTCCACCTAAAAATTTTGATAAACTCCACCTTATATAAAGACGCCCATTTGATCAACACGTGCGCGTGCTATTCAACAGGCAAAGTTTTCATCAGTTACTCGTAAATCTCAAATTATTACTAAAATCTTTGGCATGTTAATGTATTATGCTACTAAATATTAAATTTGTTTTCAAAGAAAATTTTTAAAAATTGAAAATTTTTTAGTCTTATTAAATGTATATTGAGAGTTCTGAAATGTATACTGACATTCTGAAATTGCGTTATGCTTCATGCTTTGAATCCATAAACATAAATCAAAACACAAAAACGTATAAGATTACTAAATAGAGCACTTGACTTCTCGTAGCTTATGTTTTTAAAACAATGAAGCTTTGGATGTAAGCAAGGAATGTATATTTAATAGGTCCTTACTTTCATCTGTTTGTCTGTCTGAAGATCTGTTTCCTTATCTGTTTCGCCTATAAAAATAAAATGCTGCACGTTGGTATTCGAAGATACTATTTTTTGTTTTAAAATGTTCGAAATAGCCCGAATTAGGGTTTTTTAACAAAAACCTAAAAAAATTCCCGTCTCCAGAAAATTTTAAGTATGGAAAAACAACCTAGTAAAGCTTTTTGTTTGGGATTTTTGTATTAAGCCCATGATTGAGTTTTTGTATGAATTTGGAAGTTTTGATTCGCCATGGAGAAAATTTTTAAATATTACTGTAAAAGTTTAAATGAAATCGAGAAATTTTCAACAAATTCTAAAATTGCGGAAGCTTTTAAAATTCTGGAAAACTTTTCTCTACATTTTTTTTTCACAAATTAAGCGTTCTTGATTGAGAGAGCTGAAGAGTGCTCGCTCACATTCTAAATAGATGCTGACAGTTGAGAGCTTACGAGGAAGTTTGCTTATTATGCAGTTTTGTGTACACCTCTTCTAAAATTAAATTTTAATAATTGTTTTAAAAAAAAATTGAATAAGACCTGTGTGATGGACGAATATCGACTTATTTTTAAATAAAACATAATGCTATTCGGATCACGAAACCGTATTATGAGTAATATAAAAAAAAGTTAATTTAAATAATACAGACACTTATTTCAATGAATAGTTTATTCCGGAAAGCTCATCGCGAACGGTATAGCCCATTGCCTAGATTCTAACTTGATAGAGGATATTTTAGTGATTTTTTTAAATTAAAAGTTTACTGAGATCGTAGGTTTAAGATCCACCGTCGCCACAAAAATGCATTGTTTCAATGATCACGACTCTTGCTCATGAGTTAAAAGAACCGAAAAAGATCTAACTATATTATCAGTGCCTAGCATATTTTGTTCAAAGGCATATTATCATTTAAGACTTAATACAGTTAAGGACTTTTCTAAAAGTAGTAAAAGTAGTGCTCAACTGTTTGATAGATCCTAATAAATTATTATAACTAAAATTTAAAAAAAAAAAATCAGATTCACGAGCTCCTTCCATTGCTGTTCCAAGCGCAGAGATGCAAACGTTCATTACGACATTTTTCGTTGTCTTTTTCTTCTCAACTCGCCAGAAAACTATTAAAAACAATCAAAAGTAGCTAACTTTTTTTTATTAAGACAATACCGCTTGCGTGTCATAATTTTTTTAACGAGATATAATTGTTGTTAATTATTGATTTTCCGTTTTTTAAGACAATCGTAAGAAAATTACTTTTATTATCTACGAAAATATTCGCTTGAAATTCGACCAGAATAGGAACCACTGCAATCTTTAACAGACAATTTTACAAAAACTAGTACCGCAAATTATGAAAAGACAAATTGTAGAGGGCACTTCTAAGTATGTATATTTTAAATTTCTTAAAAGAGTTCAGTTTTTCTTGGGAATGTCTTTAATGCTATGCAAGTTTTTCAACCAACTTCATAAGAAGAGGAAGTTCTTAATTCAACTGTTTTTATTTTTATTCATTTTTATTTATTTTTATGTTTGTTACCTTTGAACTTTCGTTTGGATGAACCGATTTTGATGAGTCTTTTTTATTTGAAATCTGATGTGGTCCCATTTCAATTTCATCCAGATCTGATGTCCCTAAGGGGAGAGAAGTGGCAAAAACAATTTTTAGTAATTAAATTTCATCCAAATGAAAAATTTTTTGTTTGTTGTATACAACACTCAAAATTAAAAATAAAAATTTCAAAAAAGTACCTACCTTCAAAAAACTAAAAAGTAAAAAATAATTTTTAGTTTTCCTTGTGACCAATTACCTTTTGAAGTCGGCACTAATCGTATTCTTAGTTATAAAATCGATTGGTTGGCGTCAATTGAGAAATGTAATTCGATACGAAAATTTAAAATTATCTTTTGCTTTTTACTTTTTTTGTAAAAATTTTTTTTTACAATATTAAATAAGTTCTAAACTAAGCTAAGTTGCTGCTTGATTATTATATTTATTTGTACGTGTGTTATAGTAGATACATCCCTTGATTTGATGCACTTAATTTAGTACCTAAATGATGTAAACTCAATGTATTGGAAGTTAATAATATTATTTATTTACCTACTAATAATCCTTATATAAAACTGCATTCAAGAATTTTTATATTTGCATTCAATTGAGGTTAAATTTGTTGTATTTTTATTTATTTATTTTATTTTTTATTTGTGTAAACGCATTTTATGTTTGATTTACTCTGTATTATTGAAAGGCGTTTGTTTATCGTTTGTTGTTTGGTTTGGTAATTGTGTTACCATTCTTAATATTAAGTCATGCAAGCTAATCAAAATCTTGTTATTTTATACTTATTTGACCTAATTTTAATTGAATTTATTAATGTGTTTAATTCTTTCATAGTAACACAAAGTTTGATACAATATATTTATTTGTGTTTCCTTAAGCGCAGCATTATTAAAGTTTGTCTGTTAAGTAAAAATAATAAAATCTATAAAGTTGCCGTTATATAAAAGTTTTGGGAAAGGTTCCGTTGAAAAAGTATTATTCAGAGAATTAACTATAATAGCTATATAAAATAGAAAAATAAAACTAAAGTTACAGAAAATTAAGAACCTAGAATCCTCAATAAAAAATCTTATTTATTATTACTGAAATTTTTTTCGTTAAAAACAAATCCCCATATCTTGAAAAAGAATACTTTTGTATAAAATGTAAACTAAATCAAAACACAAAAATTACGTTTCATATGAATGTTACTTTTTTGGAGTTACTTTAATATTACCACCGAAAAATAATATTGTTTGGGCGCAAAGTGATTCAGTTGTAGCACTCTCGGCTGTTAAGACAATTGTCCCGGGTTCGATTCCAGGTATGACAGACTATTTCTGGCTTTAACAGCTGAAATTCAAAATTTTTTTCTATTTTTTTGATATAATGATAAATTTATGATGTAGAGAAATAGTCAGCTGTCAGTAAGTCCGATCCGTTAGCGTCCGCCCTGGGCATTAAAGTTGTAAAAGTACCATGCACGTTGCAACTAAAATCTGAAAGTGAATTGCGAGCATAATAAGTAAAAGTTATGTAATTTTCAATCCTAATTATATTTTAAATGATGAATTTTATCACAAAACTGAATTATGGTTTTTTTTTAAATTTTTTGAGATTTTTGCGATTATAAGATGGAACCATAGAAAACCGACGAAAACTTCAAAATTTTTCGTTCTCTGTTTATGAGCTTTTTAGGATAATTGAGATCTGAAAACTTCAAAAATTATATTTATTTTACGATCAGTCGAGTAGTTTTCGAGATATTGCATGAAATACATCTGAAAAATCGGCCTCTGGATCGGATTTTTAGCGATATCTCAAAAACTACTTATCCAATCGTTAAATAAGTATTATTTTTGAAATCTGCGTGTCAAAACAGTCCTTGAACAGACATTTCGTCTAAATCGAAGTCAAAAATTTTTTTCGATTTTCTCGATTTTTTAAAAGGGGTATCCCTTAAAAAAATTGCGAAATTTCGGAAAAATTTTTTCTATCCTCTTTCGAAAAAAACTATATTCTCAAGGGTATTTTGGCCCGTAGATTTCAAAAAAAATATTTATTTAACGATTGGATGCACGGTTATTGAGATATCACCAAAAAACCGATCCTGATGCCGATTTAACGAATGTATTTCATGTAATATCTCAAAAACCAGTCGACCGATCATAAAATAAATGTTATTTTTGAAATTCTTAGATCTTAATTATTCTAGAAAACCCAGAAACAACGAAATAAAAATTTTGAACTTTTTGACGGTTTTTTATACAAGCACAAAATACACTAAAAATGTTAAAACGTTCATCCAAAGTATGTTTTTCAACAAAATTCACTGTGTAAGCTAATTAGGATTGAAGATACCGCAAAGCATATTAAAATTTGAGGAAATATAAGGTGAGAAGTACGTACATAATGTATTTATAGGTTGATTGATAAGCGACACAAACTCCAAACCTTAGAGAACACTGAACCTTAGAAATCTGATCATGACTACTTCGTAGATGTTATAAAAATCAAGCAAAATACCCAGACTTTCTAAGAACGCAAAATTTCGCGATTAAAAATTACATTGATTGAGCATCAATGTTGAAAAAATGTTCATTAGCATTCATAAACTACAGTAAATATTCAGTGTATACAGTTATAAATACATAAACAATAATAACATGATATGTGTTGTAATTATATATGCTTTAATAATTCTTAAAAATAAATAATTTTCTAAACAGGGCTTTATTCATCGAAATTACTGTATAGCTACTGAAGAAATAAATCTTAAAACAGTTTGAAAATGATCATACACTTGCGAAACATGCCATTGACTGAGAATGATCTAAAATATACATTTCCAATATTTATTTCCTCAATTATCACTTACTGGATTTTGTTGTATCCACTAGAAAAATTTCTTATGCGGAACTTTAGATGGGAACTCCAACTGTGATACAATATTAACATATTTCGTTTACATTCTAAAATTTCTTTGAAATAATAATAATGTTCCAACAATCCCAATACATGAGGACATTACACCAAAATGACAAATGTCTCTTGAGTACAAATTTTATACTAATAATACAGATATTGTATATACATTTTATAAATACTTAAATAAAATTTGTTATTGATTAATAGTATAATGATAATAATAACATCTAATAAATAATATTTGCTACAAAATGTCTATAAATTTTTAATAACAAAAACATAACAAACAATACTCCAAAAAGAAAAAAACGAAAACTTTTATGAATGAAATGAACATTTTATTATAACATCTTTTAATTCACAAAAAAAAAAAAAGGAAAAAATTTCTATACATCCAAATATATTAAAAATCATAATTTATGTTTTTCAAATAGACACAGACACTTCGGCACTTTTGTGTGACCCTCTCTCACCTAATAATACAAGATATGTTCTTCAAAACTTATTGACAATAAATGTTGTTGGAGTACTAAAGAATTTTTATAACAATAAATAAACTAGTAATTTTTTTTATATTTTTTTTTTGTGTATAAATGTATTGAAAAGTTGTTGTCAAAGTAAAGTAGCTAAACTATTATTATTATTATTATTATCATCATTAAAAGCACTTATGAATTGATTTATTTTTATTATTGTTCGATTTATAAATAAAATATTGGTCTGGAATGAATTAGTGCTGAAGTATTGAAAAATTGTATTCAAAAAATAATTCTACACTTTTGAAATGTACGTATAAAATTAACTTTAGATTATATGCTGCTTATAGGTTTGCGAATGGGAGAGAGGGGGCTAGATAAAAGCGGGAAGCGAAGATGCTATCATAGATGTTACATAAGATGTTACATATTTGTGTTCGATTTTACGTGTACATTTCTAAAATAAATAAAAAAACATTTTCATATTGTTTAAAATTATTTTCCAGCTCTCTTAACATTTTAGAAACAATTATTAATGTTAATTAAGAGCTGAAATAGTAATAAATGCTAGGACAGATAATGTTTTGCATTTCAATACTATTCTTAGATCAGCTACCAAGATATAAGTTAAATATGTATAAGATTAAAACGACACTATTTTCAATACGCTAATGCAGTTTTTTACTAGACAAAATTAAACAATTTTGCTGAAATTAAAAAAAGAAAAAAATAATCGGCATAGTATATACAAAATCCAGGTAATTTTTTTTCTTCTTTTATTATCATAGGAATCTATCACTTTTGATTTGAAAAAAGTATTTTAAAGTAAAGTTTTATTTTTACATTTGGATGTGCAGTTGTAAAATATTGTAATGGCATTTGAAATTGATGAAAAAATTCCCTTAAATACGCGAAAAAAGTTGAAAAGTTTTCTGAAAAATATATCTCTTGATAATTTAATATATTTGAAGTGGCAATTAGATTCGAATTTTTAAGTAAAGTAACATAGTTTCAGGCATCCAATATCTGTCAAGTGACCTGGTGAAAGTTTGACGTGAATATAAGTGAGTATGCCCAACTACCCGTCTGAAAGCTTTACAAATTTTTCTATATCACTATCGCTAAAGACATATTCAAAATTTTCAACCAGCTCTAAATGCCATATCTTTTTAAAGGCTTCACTTTTAAATGGATAAGCTTTTTTATAATTATATATTTATAAAATTTTCAGAAAACATGCAAATAATTGATTTTTTTTGAACACGGTTTTTATTTTTGGAAAAAGTTTATGTTTATTTCAATAAATTATGCATATACAATTCACATGCAAAAAAAAAAATCAAATAATTATGCCTCCTTGTATGTGAAAGTTTAATTACAAATTTTAGCGACTCGTGGCGCATTAATCGATTCCTTCCGACATACTATGCACCGTAGTACGGATACTTACATAAATATATATATAAGTATACAAAATGATTGCAGATGTATTAAATTCAATTAATTATGTATAATGAGACAAATGATGAAGAGTCAATAATGCGTTAGACTTTATTTTTATTTTTTGAAATATGTGTAATTTAACATAAAATTAAATATTAAACATATATTATTTATCAAAATTATAATAAGAACGCATGTATGTTGTTTACACATTCAGCCCATGTAAACATAACAGTCAGTACAATTGTAAATAGTTATGTAGTTACATAGTGTAGGGTCATATTAATAATATTTTTGACATATTAATTGAGTTATTAAAATGATTCAGATTTTCTATTGTGAAAGTGGAGTATGAAAAAAAAAGACATACATGCAGTTACGGTTATGATAATTACAATTTGATACAGTTCTTTGCATTTGTATAGACTGCATAACAAAATGTGTTAACATTTATTATTACTGTAACTAATTGCATATAATACATTATTGTATTTTTTTTTTTTTTTTTAAATAATATCTCTCTCCTCTACGAGAATATTCAAGGATTAAGTAAGATGTACTGTAGAATATTATTCGATTTTATTGTATAAAACATGTACAAAACTTGTTCGTTCTTATAAGTACTATTTTAATAAAGATATATTATTAATATTTCATACCAATTTCATTTATTTGTAATATGTGCCAAAAATTGTTGGGTCTGGGTGCCTAAAGTTTCCTTTGCAGTATCTTAAAATACTTAAATGGTAATACTTATTGATATTTTGTTTGTTTTTTGATACAGAGTCATGAGTTAAGCATAATAATTTATCTAGAAATCTGAATTTTTAAAAACATATAAAAAATGTGGTTGCCATTTTCAAATTTACATAAAATCAAAACTGCGTCGTAACACTTGTAATATTTTGACTATAAAATAAAACACTAGAAGATAATAATTAACAAACTTAATTGATTAGATACTCGACATATGACATAAGCATTTATAAAATACTATTAATATACAGTCCATTTAATTGTAAACACATATATAATAATATGTATTATATATGTGCTTTTTAGCTAAATTTGAGCGAAAATTGTGGCGAATTTAAACAGTTTAGGAAAAAATGTTTTAAAACAAGGTGTTTATTTTCAAAAAACAAAAATTTTTTATTTTAGATTTTTTTTATCTAATGGCTCAAAATTCGGTTCATAGATTTCCATGCTACCACTGGATTTAACGTTCCAATTTTGGTCATTCACGAACTTAAACTCACTTTTTATGTTTAGAATACGTCACCTAAATTTCAGCTCACTCTCTCTTTTTGTTTTTGAGTCCGCCCGGACTGACGGACGGACAGACAACCGGAAATGGTCAAATAAGATGTTTCTATGAACACCTATACCAAAATTTTGTTAGTGTCTTGAATATTAGGTAGCGTTTTAAACGTTAGACTAAGATTAATATACTCTGGCATATTGTATTAATATATTTCGAGTATAATAAATTGTTCAATTTTGATCCCTAGACATTTGATAAAATGCCATATGTATGAGTTATATGAATTATTAAGACTTCCAGTTTTATTAAGACTGCTGTAGAAAAGCATGTAACACTTTCTTTACTTTTTTTTTTAGTCGTCACTTGAGACATATTAATCTTCAATAATATGCTTAATGATCCGTCCTGTAATAATTCTCTGTTTATCGATTAGCTCAGTAAAAATACTTCTGACAAATAAAAATCAATTTTAAAAACACATTATTAATTTTACTATTGATTATTATTAATTTGTAACATAAAACTTTTAAAATTAAGATATATGTTATATATACATGTGTGTGTATGAAATTATATTTGTTGTATATAAAGTCAAGTATATTATATTTAACACTTAGTTAAGTGTAACACCATATATCACAATGATACTTGACAATGGTAGGTATTGTTTGTTATTTTAACAAAGATAATATGTTGGTATTGTAATTATATATACATGAATGTTGTAATCGTGGTATTGTATATAACATTATATATATATATATATATATATATATATATATATATATATATATATATATATATATATATATATATATATATATATATATATATATATATATATATATATATATATATATACCGATCGTTTTTGGTATCGTTTGAAATATGGAATACAAAGCTTAAAATGCGAGAATATATTTGTAGTAATTAGTTGTACATACAACATATTGCTTATATATTTACAAACACTCCCATCATAAAAAGTAAAAAATAATATGTTGAATATACACTCTCAAAGTTTATATGATAAAAAAGGGAAGATACAATAAATTTGTTATTTTACTCATCAAAAATTGAAACTAGGCTAAATACCAAATAAAATTCGAAAATTAAATTAAAATTGATTCAAAAACCAATAACTTATGTACTCTTAAAGATTGTTTTCCATCTCTTTCTCGCAAAAAAAGGTTTATGGATGGTTCTACGATAAGTGGTCATTTTCTTTGGAAAAATCGTACAACAAAATTTTTGAACATTAATAATTTTTATTCCCAAGCAACTCATCTGTGCATACTAGTATTATTTATCTTAAATTTGGAAGGTAATTGTTTATAAATGTATATAAGTGCCATGAACATCAATAGGACTTCTAATTGTAAAATGAATAACCCTTATGTATAATCACTATTCATATGAACATGTATAACGTCATTTATGCAAATCTCCTTCTTTGTTTAATTGAAAATTTAGAGCGTTCATATTTTGCCAATTTTTATGATTTAAAAAAAATAACTTTAAATTTTATTCGTGAAGTAAAGACATTTTAATTCAAGTCATATTCCCTATATTTTATATTATTTTTTAAAATTGTATTCTCTATCTGTATACCGTACATAGTACATAGAAGGCACATCCCAGTTTGATTAATGCGTCCCGAAGGACTAAAATTTGTAATAAAACATTCAAATTCAAGAAAATATAATTATTTGTTCAATTATTCGCATGTAAATTGTGTAACAAATGTCAAATAAAAATTATTGAATTATTACAAAACTTGAAACTTAATTGCTGTTATTGGGTTGAAAATTGTAAGAATCATCGAAAAAATTGTATTGGTAATTATTGTTAACTATAATGATAAATAGTTATTCATTTAAATCCTATAAATATTATAAACATACATCATTTTCTATCCCTGAGGGGGTGAAAAACGGAAGGAGTTCTCACTTGAAGTATGTAACAAATTCTATTATTATCATTTCCTTCGTAACTAAAATCTAAATATAAAATACAAAATCAAATTTATTTATCTCTTCTCACTAGCAGTATGTCGAACTGTTAACTTTATGTCGAAGTGTATATATCGAGTAGTTCAAGTATCACTAGAACCTTTTGTGATTTTGGAGGTTTAGATAGTTTTCATCAAGTATATGCGTACTACGGCACAAAGTACTGGGTGGCCGAACCAATGTACATTTTAAATTATTTCTATGTTAGATATTTAGTAACTATGGCAATGGAAGAAAACAATGGGTATACTATACAGTAAACAGTAACTTACTACAAATCATAGTACATAACTACGTATATGTATTGTATTATGTGGTGATATATATTAAATGAATGGTGATAGATATAGTGTGAAATAACACACATACCAATGTTATTTACCCTCAATAAAATTATACGAAAATGTTACAGGATGAAAGATTTTTTGGGCTATGTATTCCGAGGAATGTTTTTTTTATATACCTACATAGTTATTATAATCATAAATATTCTGTCAATAATGAACACAAACATAAGTGCACACGAAAAATCTCATGAAAATCGGGATGAATGGCCTAGGATATATCGGCACTAGATGAAATTTAAACACATCGAATATATTTACTTCAATAATTATATGTTTGGAAAAGTTTGACCTTTTGAGTTGCAATTTGGAGCCCCCAATTGAAGGGAAATGCGAGTGCTACCTTTTTTAGGAAAGCTATAGCATTTATTTACGGTGAAAAGTATAATATAAGAAAGTTTGAATTCCATTTCGACCAGATTAAGCAGTCTTTTTATGTAGCCTATTCATTGAATTTTGTTTTTAATAAATATAGAGTCACTGATGTATATGCTTAATATTAGCTAATTTTCTATCACTTGTTGTTATTGAATTAAAAAGTGGCGTTTTTATAATTTTGTGAGATATGATTTTTTTTTATGCTCAGTTCCTAATATTTCTATGATTGTTGGAAACATATTTACGTAAACTTACGCTTGCTATATTTAAATAAACAGTTCTGTACACATTATGTGCAACAAAGCGTTACGTACATAGCCCATTTACACACGTATGTATGTTGAATGTACTTTATCCTAACATCTACTGTTTTCTGTGATATATTACAATAAGATTTCCTCTGTTTCCAATGTACTGACAGTGATTAAATACGTCCTTAAAATAATGCAGTTATTATTTAAAAGAATATAATATTTTCGATTAGTATTAATCCTCATCTACATATAAAATATTGCTAATAATTGATAGTATTTTGATCGCCTTTAGAGGAAAAACACATCTTTGATTGCGATTTGAACCTTTAATTGGAACCTCAGCTGAGTAAATAAAAAAAAGATAAAAGTTATTCAACATAACCGAATGTTGACAAATGCATCAGAATGTTTCATAGATTCTGGTGTCTATTTTGGGATGCTTATGGAGTTATTTATTCATTGACTATATTGAAAAAGGTAAATGGAAAACAAAAAAGTACTCTTTCACCATTTTACCGCTATATTTTTTGAAACAAACACTTTCTATTTTTGCATACATAAAAATTTCAATATCTCTTTAACTTGAAAATATTCGTGAGACAAATTTGAGAGTGATTCAATTGATTGATAGCCCTTGCAATGAATAACAGAAAACATAGCAAATCTTACTCGGAACAGAAGGGTATCCATTTTAAACAAGCGTTATTAGTTGAGTGTTATTACACCTTGAACAAAAACTTTATTTAATTGTTATTCAAATGGTTCAAGAAATACTATTTGCCAGGTTCGGGATAATTCGTAGACTTACTCGTACTTTGATCTAAGTGTATCAAACATATGAAAAGACAATGAAAAAGAATTTAACCCAAAATATAAATGAAATTAGCAAATTAACTATTAGTTTTGGTAGATTCTTTAGACATTAAGATACCGTAATTTATAAATTTGTTAAATTTCACATTAAAACGTGAAACTAAGCTGAAAATTAAATTAAAATTGATTCGTAAACAAAGAATTTATAAACTATCAAATTATTTTCTTTTTTTTTTTATATTTATATAGAGATTTTAACAGTTGACGTCATACATAGGCATTTCCCTCTTTGTTTAATTAGGAAGTTTGAATGTCTATATCTACCTTAATTTTAATGATTTTAATCAAAAATACATCAGATCCATGTTTGTGAATTAAAGACACTTCAATTGAAGTAATAAAAAAAAATTTAATTCTATTTTCTATTTAATATTGTTGGTTATTCAACGAGTTTTTCAGCTTCTAGTTGTTTATATTATATATGTTATATATGATTTAAAGTACTCTATACTCCATACTGTTAGGTCTTAATGCTTTGGTTTGCTTATTTTATTGGTAGTATATTCAACTATACAACAATTTTAATAGGTATTTGGATGGTCATTTATCATGAAGATAATCAACTGAACTCATTCATATATCCATTCATTCAATAAAGAATTTGAAAAGCCAGTCTATAAATCATTCTCTTTATTTGAGTTTGCGAGTATGTGATGTCTATTTACATGGCCAATCGTAGAATTTAGCTTTCGGCCATTATAAGCTACAAAATTGCAAACGCCAGGAGCTTCGATGATCAAACCTAATGCGTTTATGTATTATGAAATCAAGTCTGAAGTCTGTTTATATTCGAAGTAAAAGTTTGAAAATTATTGGGTGTAACATAAAATAAGAGTTTGAATGAGAAATAGAAGAAAATATTTATCGGTTATGCCGGAGTAGCCGGCTTTGACAGGAAAAGAAAAATCAATCTAGTTTATGGAATAGAAACTGCACTACATGTGCCAGACCTTTCCAATTAGTTAAAGTAACGTGACACCCAGTATCTCTCACTCGTTTTCCCATGTGCATTTCGCATTTACAGAATTCCTGCATACTTTTGTGGCCGCTTTTCTCTCAAATCCATACGGCGTCCAGGCAGTAGTACGTTGAGTCCAGCGATCATCTAACAAGCGTGACCCATGACCATATTCATTTTAGGTATTTAATAATGACTCCAACATCTTTTATTTTGGCTCGAGATTGAAGTACGGTGTTTCTCTTTTGTTCGCGGTGCGTTGATTATACTTTGCTCTATTATTCTCTGTCAATTGCTCAACATTCTAAGATGATGTTTTGTTAACACAATTGTCTGGAAACCATGTATCAAGATTGGTAAAATACATGAATCTAACACTTTACATTTTAAGGATATTGGAATAATATTTTTCTAATGTTTTTCAAGGACCAATATTTTAGTTTCGCGTTAGTAATTTTTTTACGTGGGAATAATAACGGAGCTTGGTTGCTTTGTTGCGAATCCACTCGTTTATGAAATGTCTAGACAAATATCATCGCAGTGTACAATTAGCTTGCGACATACATGCACACTACATAAAAATGCAGAAACTGCACTAGCGTTTCATTCAATATTATTAATGTATAGACGTTTGTTGTATGGAATATTAATTGATTGAATAATCATGTAATTTAGAATTATAGTTATGTTATCATAAACACATTTAAAAAAAAATTTATGAACAATAAGTAGCTTACATAATATGTAACGATATCCCATGAATATTTTTCTAGAAGTACAATTACAAAGGTTTTTCTCGCTTTTCTGCTGAATAATTTGTTGAATGATTTTTTAGATACTCGCATTTTTACATCTAGATGGTAAAATATTTACATGCCAGAATGCCATTAACCTAGGTTTTTATAAAAACTTTAATATTCTTTTTGATGCTTGCATGTTGAAGCACTATGGAATGACGGTCGTCAGTTATGGTATCAGGGAGGGATTGAGCTACGACTTTTGAATTTTAAACAAAATAAATGATCTCAATTGAAAATATTTTAGAATGCTTTCGAAAACCAAAAACCATTGCTAGGATTAAGATAAACTCTTCTAACCAGAATCCTTGAGATATAAGTTTCCTGCAAAATCTTGTTTTTGAAAGTTTCAATACATCACATTGCTTTTTTTATACTACAATTAATTCGTATGTGCAAATTTCGAAGGGGGCAATATTTCAGTTTGGAAATTAATTTTGAAATATAGTATCGCGTGAATGTAAAGATGATTCATGCTGAAATTTCATTTTTTGGTATTGTTTAAATTGGGTAATACATCATCGGTTAAACGCAATTCAATAGTACTCGGATTATTTCCTGAAATAGTATAATACTTAATTTTTTAAAATCTTTTCTAATCCAATCAACAAATGTTCACAAATGTTCCATTACTTTTATAACATGGGATTGTTTCCCTCGGTAGTGTTAAAATTTCAGCATATCTGTGGATAATCCAAAAGTGCTGTTCTGGAATGGAGTTCTGATGAATGTCAAGTTAATAATATACCGCTTGGTAGCATTGATATCAAAGAATGTATTCCCCCAAATGAAAATTTGGAGTCTCGAAATTAAATTTGAAAGAACTATTTTTATCTTAGCTGTACATCAGATTTTTGTATTCGAAATCTAGACTTATTTCATAATTAATGAAAATAAACGTAAAAAGAATACAATGAAAAAACAAACACTGCAAATTACTTAATAAATACTCTGATTTCTGCACTATTGTATTGAATTTTTTCTTTCATTAGTAATCAAATTATAAATAAATCATAGTGAAGTGAGCAATTAAATAATAATTGATAAAGAACCAATTATTTCATGCAATGATTGAAGACTTTTTCAATACAAAATTAGGTCATAATAATGCAAAAAGAAAACAATTAGTGTATGTAGAAAATGTTTTAATTAATTCTAGTATTTTTTTAATTATAACATACAATTTACAAGTGTTTTATTTAATTTCTTGAATAATTAGTCGTTCTCCTGGTAATACTCCTGGTGCCTTATTTACAGCGGAGTAAATAGGTGCAGCGACAGGATCAACATCTTCATATTGTACTCTTGCTGTGTACGCCATATTTTGTAAATCAGCTGAGGTCGTATAAATCACTCGTTGAAGACGTCCATCTGGTAAGTAGACATAATAAAATCCACGATCATTGTTCTTAAATAACGAACCTTCGATTTGTTTTTCATTTTTCTTCTTATTGATTTGAATATTTTCAGCCTTTAAAAGATAAAAGTAAAGGAGTCATATAAAAATATACATATTTCAAGTTCTTCAATGGTAAATCTAATATCTAGGAATAAACAACGAATGATAAACCAAAAAATATCTTTTCTGGCGAGTCTTTTTTTATTGATACTACTCAATAATTAAAAATATGAAGAAAAAAATAGTTTCCATAATACTGTAAGTGTTGTTTTCGATAATTTTTCTTCTCATCATTTGCTACGGTAAATAATCATTTTTTACTGTACTAATCACTTTTATACTCAATATGAAAGAGAATAAATAATATGATAAAGAAGAAATAAAACGCATAAAAATAAATAAAGTGGAAAAATATTTTTAAAGAAGAAATTCCTTACCTCGATGTTTGGATAGTCGGTTAGAGTTTCTGGTTGTTGAGAAGGAGAGCCATATACATTTGGTGGTGGACCATAATTTTGAGGTGGTTGTTGTGCTTGAGGTTGGCTTTGTGGTTGCCATCCAGATTGCGTGAAAGTGGATGGCGGTGTTAATTGACGTTGGAACGAATTATTCTGCCTTTGATTAAGGCGTTGTCGTGGTGGCTCAGCATTTGATGTAGTTGCAAGCATAAATGCTACCGTTAATATTACAGAAATTACCTACATTAAAAAAAAATAGTTTAATTAGTGGATAGGTTACAGATGAAGTTTAATTTTTGAATAGGTAAATTTCAATTTTTCTAAAATTAAACGGATTTTTAAAAAAATAAAATGGATTTTATCATAACTGATCGGTCAATTTGTTAAAAAAAAAAAAAAATTAAAATTTAGATTACAATTGATGAGTACAATTCTATCATAGCTTCCTTGTTATTTATATTAAACTATCACAAATTTTTACTTGTTCTCTAGACTCCATTCTTTGCTAATCATTAAAACAGAGTTTTAATCAGCAAAATAAAGGATCCAATTATCGATCGGATGGGATTAAATTATCGATAATATCAGATGGCCTATCAATTCTATATAAATTTTGTTTTGGTTATAATCGACTATCAATAATAGGTGTTCTAGATTATCACAAAACTAATTATGTTTTTGTAGTTTTTTTTATAAACACCATTGTGTAATACCTTCATTGTTATAATAATTAATTTTTGACAAAAAGCACACACACACACTTGAAATGATTGTTAATTAGTTGTCACTATAATTAATCCTACTACTGATAAAAAAACCATCGGTATTTATACAATTCTGTACTCAATAGTGGGTGAGTTATTAATTTGATAAAAATATTTGTGTGTATAATGAATGACCTTCGTTAACCATTAAAGATTATCCTAATTTTGTCTTTCGAAATATTTAATAAATTTTTTGAATGTAAATTTAACATTTTATTAATACTATTTTAGTTTGTAATACTTTATCAAAAAATAGTTTTATATTACCAATGACAATATTAGTCATACTGAAAGGGAGGTATCCGCCTGGCAAGTTGGCTTTGCTAGGTTACTAGGAGTTTTTAACCAACTCCTATTATGACCCGCTGATTATTTCAGCTCTTAATTATTTCGACCGGCGTACTCACTTTTTGCCAAGCTAGGAATAGTATATTTCATCTAAGGTAATTTTACACTACAGCCGGTCATCGTAAATTTAATTTTGGTGGAAAGCGGAAGTAAAACCTTAAATTAGAAATCATGGTAAACCGGTACATTACAGGCGGAGGAATTTCCTACACTAGTTTGAATCTAAATGTATACTAGGAATTAATTGGTTTTTTGGCTTAAACCTTCTTATTAATGTTGAATTTGCGCGTTATTTGATCTAGATTCGTAAAAGTAAACATAAAAAAAGCCGCACAAATGATAGTTGTTTCAATATGGTATTTTATCTATTTCTATCTCTTTACGAACTACTCCATTTCATAATTGTTTTTTCTTCTTTTCATTATTTTTTTATTGTTATATAAAATCAGAAATCTCTTGGGACGGGGAATTTTGTAAGGGTTGCAAAAAAAAATGGAATATTACAAATCACCGAGAAATCGATAAATAAAAAAATATTTAAAAAAAGACTTTTCGTATCAAATGTTCTTTTTTACTTTGAATAAAAGCAAGAAACAAATTTAAACGACTGACTGAAACTGAAATTTTTTTACAGTATTGCACCGTGCCATACTAAAATTGGTCAACTAGAGTAAGGGCTATGGATCTATTTGTATTTTTATGAATGTAACATTTACTTTAATAACTAGGATTACGATGAGCTTCCTAAGCTGGATGCTTGGTCAGTTATAAAACGACGGAAAGACAAAACGATAACGAATTGGCTAATAGGATCCATAACTGTTTATTAAAATATCGAATTAGAAATTAAATAAAAAAGTCAGCGATAAACTACTCATGGCTATAGTCATGCTCATTTAAAAGGAGACTCTTAGCAAGAGACCTCAAAATATACATATACGTATTAATTGTATCTAAATCGACAGGCCGATTTATGGTCAATCTTTAAAACCGTATGATATAGAAAGAGAAGTAAAACCGTGAAATATACTAACAAATATCAAATATTTACGGTTTTAAAATAAAAAATCTTGTTTGAAGAATTTGTGTCTAAGAATAGATTAGGGCATAATGGCGAGTTCGCCAAAAAATGAAATTTCTTCCGAATCACTGATGTCTCTTAATAATGCAATTAACAATATTCATTACATATACTTAACCAATTTTCATTACAATTAAAGCGTTATTTATTTAATCTATTTTCATAACTGCAATTTGCTTCATATGATACTTATTAATAATTTTTCTAGAATTAACTCTAAACGTCATTTATTTGGACCTTAAGTTTTAGCTATACCTTTTTAATAATAGACTCGTTAAAACAAGTAAATTATTTGCAATTATTAACAAAATTTACACTAGCGATGTCAAGCTGTTACTACAGTTAGATGAACGCTTAAATTTTAACTGAATTAATGACATAATAACTTTTAACTTGTATAAATAGCAGATATAAGTTGCGATCTTCTTTTTGTAATACTTGTTTGTCATTGTTTTAAGGAAAGTTAAACCTTTTACCATGATTCTTTAAAATTATTAATACCAATGGATAATAGATGGTCTTCTAACGGTATTGCAATTTCAATCATGATAATGATATGCCGTTTTTGGTACGGCGTCAAAGATCAAACGAATAAAATAGCACAAGTTTATTAAATCTTCATTTTACAAAATAAATAAAAAACAGCCAATTTCTAGCCTACTTTCTACCTATAGTATATCATCTTATAAATTATTTAGATCTTCTTTTTTATAATAAGTATACATCATTTTAGAGAAAATCAACATTGTGTGTTGGTCATAAAGTACTCCCTTTAAAAAAAATTAATTAATTGATTGCCGTAAATCGATTGAGTAAAATGATTGCAGGAAAATTGCAAAAAAGGATTGTAGCGAGGTTTATAATAAACTTTTAACGTAGTTTGGAAAAATAATTGATCCAGTTTTAGTGTCGAAGTGGAGAGTTTTATTGTTTTTTGCTATAAGCGTATGTTCGTCCATATCAGGAAAGATTATGTTTGATTGAGCAGAATAAATGCTGTTCAAGTCAATGTTTAAAATGCTCATCCAACTTTTTTTAGGGTTGAGTTGTGGATGAAACTCAGCAAAGAATACTATTATGTAAACAAATCAACTATTGTATATGGAGATTGTGTTCTGTGTTTTGACAGAAGAGTTTTATATTCTGATTCATGATTTTTTTTATATAGTTTTAAGATGAAAATTAAAGTATTAAGATTACAATATAAAAATAAATGTGCGGGTTCTACCAAAATTTTGAAAAATAATAAACAGAAAAACATTACATGTGTGTAAAAAATATTTTTTTATTAATTTTAGTATTTTTTAATTATAATATACATTCTACAAGTTTTTTATTTAATTTCTTGAATAATTAGTCGTTCTCCTGGTAATACTGGTACCTTATTTACAGCGGAGTAAATAGGTGCAGCGACAGGATCAACATCTTCATATTGTACTCGTGCTGTGTACGCCATATTTTGTAAATCAGCTGAAGTCATATAAATAACTCGTTGAAGACGTCCATCTGGTAAGTAAACGTAATAAAATCCACGATCAGTGTTCTTAAATAAAGAACCTTCGATTTGTTTTTCATTTTTCTTCTTATCGGTTTGGATATTTTCAGCCTTTAAAAAATAAAAGTATAAATCGTTAATATGAAAATACGATGGATATTTTTCAGTAGTTTAGTCATGTGTTCCAAAGTATCCCTTCAGCGATATTGAAATGTATATGATGAATATGAATTTTTTAATATTTTCAACATAAAGATATTTCATACCTCAATATTTATGGTGGTATAATCTTGATAATCGGTTGTAGCTTCAGGTTGTGGAGAAGGAGGGCCATATACACTTGGAGGTGGACCATAATTTTGAGGTGTTTGTGGTTGTGGCTGCGGTTGTTGCTGTTGTCGTTGTCCTGCTGATGGGAAAACAAAAGGTTTGCTTTGTGGTTGCCATCCAGATGATGTAAATGTAGCTGGAGGTGTTAATTGACGTTGGAAGAAATTATTCTGCTTTTGATTAAATCGTTGTCCTGGTGGCACTGCATTAGATGTAATCGCAAGTAAAAATGCCATTGTTAAAGTTGCGAAAATTGTCTGTAATAAATGAATAGCAAAATTAGTTATTTTTATTAAAAATAATTTTTCTAAGATTGAGTTTTGACAGTATAATCAATTATTGCATTTATTGATGATAGTTTAGCTGCATTAAAAATTGATAAATTTACTTCAGTGAAAAAAATACAACAAAATCTAATTAATGAAGAAATATGTGAATATAAGAGTACACAAACTTCTTAAATGCACCATGAAAAATTCAGCCAACTAAAAGTATCATGCATGCTGGCAAAATTGTACAATTTTTGAGGGTGTCACACTTTAAAAAGTCTTTACAACGCCAAAAATTTTTCATGTCTCTTATCTATAGGACTTTTATATGTCCGACTCTTGTAAATGCAATTGCGGTTAATTATTAAAAAGTTAATTTTCGACAGTATGTATTTTTTCGATTTTAATTGATTGTCTATTGTAAATTTTTCACTGGATTATTACAACACAAGTTTTTATCATTGTTATACCTTCATTGTAATAATTATTAATTTGGAACAAAATACCCACAAACACAATAATTGATTGTTAATTAGTTATCACTGTAATTAATGCAAATGATAAAAAACTGATCTGTATTTATACAAATGCTAACTTAGAAGTAGTGGGCGGATTTGATAGAGGTATTGTTGTGTTCCAATGACCTTCGTTAACCATTACAGATCTTTTTAGTCTTACGAAATATTTAATGCATTTTAATCAAATAAATTGAACAGTTTTAGTCATATGCTAATTTATTATTCATTCTTCATAAGGATCATATACAATTAAGAAATTGGTTCTAATCAATTTCAAAAGATATCATTTTTCCATGGAATATTATTACGATTCTATCTTGTGCCATCTTGACAAGATAATGACCAGTATTCGCAAACACTAATGTCGATATTAAAATACGAGATTGATAGAATATTTTGTCAAAATTCGTATTTATACAAATGAAAAATAAAATATAAATAATTACTATACTTAAAGGCGTGGATTCAGAGATAAGTTGTTTTATAATTTTAAATTAGTTTGAATTATCCACACATTCTTAGGTCTCAAAAACAAAATTTTTGAAGTATTTGTTATAAAAAAATAGTGATTTCAATAATTGGTAATCTTCATCTTTTATCTGCTAATGCTTCACAAACGAAATAATATAATTGATTTAAATATATCAAACTAGTTTCATTATTGATTTGAACATACATTCATTCTTAATATTCTTAGTATTCCATAGAAATTTTTTATTACGGATATAGAAGTTGAAAAAGCGTCATTCTTAAGCGAATTTGTTGATTACATATAGTTCATTTTGTTTCCTTTTGAATATGAAACCATTTGCATACTATTGACAATTTGTTAAAAATTTCAATTTCCTAAAAGCCACAAAACGCAGATTTTAGTTTTAAGTTTTGGAATATTTAATTAATTTTAGATAAGTAGTGGTATACATATCACCTAAAGAAATGGGCTTGGAGAAAATTGTTAATATGAAAGTTGTTATGTTCGGAAGGATCTTTCAAATCTTAACCGAAATCAGTTTTTTAATAAACGAAAACGTTCGATAAAAAATGAATGTATATTAAATTTATGTCTTTCTGAACGTCAACATATAATTAATATTATTATTATTATTATTTTTTGTTTTTTTTTTGAGACAAAAAAGGAATATTCATACAAAAGGTATGACTTATGCTTTTTAATAGTGTGTCAAGTTATAACGTAAATTAATTTATGAATAAACAACACATTGTGTATTTTCCAAACATTGATTCACATACAATCGTTATTAAGTTGTAATCATTATTATGTAATATTATAATGAATGACATTGAAATGAATCCTTAGATAGATAAATTTGATTGTAAAAACAGTTACTAAAAATAACATTTACGTCCATATATACGATACAATTGAGTGTGTACAGAGACGGATTTACAAAAAGAGCCACCCAAGGCTCAATTCAATGCGATGTTTTTGTTTTAAGGCATGATCTTGATATTTTGGACATTTTTTTAACGTGTTTGATTTTGACGTATCGCTTGAAGTAAATGAAGAATAATACTCACCACATTGCACCCACTTCTCGTTAGAAATAAAATATGGGGTATATGTCTTTATCATAACTGGTTTATGTTTTCGAATATTTATACTACAAACGTCACCACATCGCACATTAGAGCAAATATAATTTTTAAAAGGAAGTATTACTGGATCCCTGACAGCCCCAATTAAGCGCAAAAACAAAATGTAAGTTTTCAGAAAGATAAATAGAAAAAAACAGTAAAACGAAAAGCAAAATCGTCAAGTCATACCATATTGCCTATATATACTATCAAAATAGAGACCTTGTTATAAATAAATTCGTTTTACTTTACAACTTTAAAATTTTTGTGTATGAAGATGTTTGATTGTATATGGACGAAGTATGATGTTCACATAAGATGTCCATTTTACCAAACATTTTCTATTTAAGACCAGTGTCATTGTACAACGAAACTATTTGAATATTTTATATTTATAGACACCAGAATAAAAATATTGATACGTGATTAAAATTTGAAGTTAATGAGAAATGCATTCTTTCATTCATATACTTATTACGTATCAATTAAATACAGACAACAATAACTTTTGTTTTCATTCAACACTATTGAAAGTGTTTATTATTCCATTTAATGTTTTATTCGTCTCAATAATATCAAAAATCGACCCATAAATTATATAAATACTCCAAAATATTTAAGTGATTAATTAATTACTTGAAAGTATTTTTAATGTGAATTTTATGCCAAGCTTTTAGTCAAAATCAGAGTACCGAGTGCAAGAATTTTATTCTACTGATTGGTTTTTTACGCTTTTCTCGAAAATACCTTCAACGATTTTCTTCAAACTTACTATGCTTGAAACTTTTCCCTGGGAAAATTCAAATAAGAGAGAAAAATTCAAGTAATCTTATTTAGCAACACGATTAATTTTATAGAAGAAACAAAAGGCGAAAAAAAATCATAGATCAAATATGTAACTTTTATTGCTATTATCTGCAAAAATGTTATAAGACCGCCGGTAGAAATTCAGTTGAAATACACCGACATTAAATATCAATAAGTTTGTTAAAGCCATTTTTAATTTGATGTTTTTACAAAAATCAATATTATTTTCTCGGAAATTTTTCGTTCCGTGCTTTTATCATTTCCCCCATTTATTCTCTTCATCACCCTTTTAAAAACTATAAATTCAATTTTTTCAACATTCTTTGGGTAATAATATTTTGTATATGGTATTAAATTTTTATCTATAAAACATCCAAAGTTTAAAGTGGTATGTTTTAGAGATAATATGAAAAATAATATTTTATTATATGAAAAAAAAATATATAAAAAATAAAAATAAATAATACCTATATGATAGATATACTAGGAATGTAATATCGTACGTACACACATGACTATATGACTATGATGATGATGACAGCTTGAAAACCTGATTGGATGCAAAGTTATCTTTTCGCACACAGTTAATTCCGCTTGATTGGCGGTATGTTGTCATGGTAACACTACGAGAGATAAACGTTGTTACTATATTACATTCGCATATGGTAGGGTAGCCTACGATATTAATTGGAGTTTTACTCCTTGGTCGTGGAGACTTATTGAATTTTGCCGGCTAGATGTTAGAAAGAAAAAACATATATGATTTCTAGTCTTTCAGAGATGCGGAGTAAAGGTTCAGGCTTTCAAAAAAAAAACACAACTGAACATATTTGAGTGAATCACATACTTAGAAATTGCATTTAGGTGCCTCGTATAGCACAAAATTTACTCACGCTCGTCAAATATTCATAGGACATATTAAAGACATTTTGAAATACTCGATCGCAATAGATTTTCATAATAGGGGCTCAGCTTGATTCCTTGAATGTACAGATTTTTAATATTACAATTATTTGGAGGAATTTTCTTAATATGTGTGTTTTTAAAAAACTTTCAAATTATAGTGCAAGTTTGTGAACCTCCTACCTCTTTTTTCGAGTTCAAGGTCTTCGATTACATTCTGTTATCATGAGATTGTTTCCGTTAGAAGAAAAAAAAATTAAACTGCACTCGAAATTATTTAGGTGCGTGTCTTAAGATGAATTTTGTATCCCTCCCACTACCGTGCTTTAAGCTCAAATTGACAATAATATTTTTCTGTTATCCTTGAATAATATCCTTCAAATTTCAAATTTTGAACAAGAATGATCAGGTGGAGTATTTTTTTGCAAGTTTGTAATTGGGCAATCCCCTTGCATCACTCTCGTCAATCAACAGGTTATTTAAATGCATACTTAAAATTAATCTATCATAACTTAATCTTACGCGCTTGATTATATTAAATTATCGATTTTTTATACCAGTTTGATCTGCCATACATTCATTGCCAACTATAGAGGACTAAGATATGGCTGGGATAGTTCCTAACAAAGTCAGCCATAACTGCACGCATTCACCTTCGCTTCATTCGCTTTGGTGGAGATACTCAACAAGGTGCAAGATATTTCCCATATCTAAATCTGTTATGCAAGTCAGAAAATTAAAAACACCTCCTATTGGGTTTCCGTACTATATAACACTATATTATCAGAGTTAAAGTAACAACAACAACATCAAACTAACGATATGGAGATATGATATTGTAAGTTAAGTTTATATTTGTAACGTGTTATTGTATGCACTACGTGTAGGGGCCTTACAGAAGGTTGCACCTAAACATGTACATCTAAAAAATGAGAAGATGATTTTTAGACCATAATTATAAAAAATGGCCGAATATCTCACAGGAAATCACTATTTAAAAATTAATAAATTAAGCTTAAAATTCTACACCATTCTTATGGAACAGCGAATTCCTGCTTGATTTCATTATATTCCTATTTCTAACAATAAAAACTATTTTATACAATAGCAGCGGTTAATCACGACTGAGATATCAATAACAAGATATCATCATGCAACAAATCTTTTGGAAATAAACAAATTACAAATCTAGTCAAATTCCATCAGCCATCGTGAGAGAAAATAGCTACAACACTCATTGGAGCAAACAAACTTGTGGAAATTGACAAACTCACTAAGCCTAAGATAATAAAATAATTACGTTCATTTAATATAGAGAGAATCAAGTTCATAAAAGATAATAGTGACCCAACAAAGAAAATTAGATACATAATAACACATGGTCATCACTGGATACTGAAACTTATCAACGCCACCGGCTATCAGTATGATCGAATATGCAAGTGTACACCAGCTTAAAATTTGTCGTATTATTAATAAGCGTCCAATTTTCTTTTCAGTGAAACTCAAAAAATATTAATAACCGGTCAAAGAAAGTCAAAGTCAAAAATGATGTTGCTCAATACAAAAAGGTGATCCAGTACAAATAGTGAATTAGAGACCTATTAGTTTGTCGTCAAATATATACAAATTTTTCATAAAACTGATATTGAACAGAATAGAGAATCAATTAGACTGTATTCAGGCGAAACTAGTTGGTCTCAAATGGGGCAGAGCTTTGTTCATTTTACTGGGTTGGTTTAATATTATTATTATTATAAATAATAATATAGAATCATCAAAGGTGTTGAGTATCTAGAAATATCCCAGCGAAGACGAGAGGAATTGAATACTAGATCTTGACATCTTTGGCAAAAAGTAAGACTTGTAGGAGTTCAGTAAAATAATTAAGTTTATTAACAACACAAATAGTTGGAATTTTAGCCATAATCTAATTTGCAATTTTTGTAAGTTTTAGAACCTATGGGTAAAAGAATTATAGTTTTTCTTATTTTGTTACCAATTTTAAAAGATTTCTGCCGCTAGTTGTATTTGAATTGATATATATTATCAACTGGTAATTAAAATTATATTTATTGCATCCCTGTTTAAGAGATATAGGTATTGTGTACAAAGATATAGTATAGTATATGTTATGGCCCAAGTGATTAATGCGGAAATTATTTATAGTACCAGGGCAGTATGAGTAATTACAAATCAAAATGGATCAAGTAAAAATAATACTTTAATGACATGTAGTTATATCTAATTTACACATAATTTATAGTAGAAATCTGTGCTCCAAATAAGATCCAAGTATTTTAAACGCAGGATTATCGTTACATTCAGAAACCCCTTTGACCCCAATAGCTCGACACCAAATACAAAGATCCCTTCTAACTTGATAAACAATTTTCCATGAAAATGTAATCTTTGCGTGACTATCATGGCCAAATATCTCATTATTATTTTAATTACAACATGAATGTAGAAATAGAAATTTTTCATCGATTCTTAGGAGTGTCAATAATCTCATATTATCATTAAACGACTTTAATTAAACGCATTTTTATTTTTCTGCCCAGGTTGGCATGTTGTTGGTATTTTCTTGAGTATTGATCGAATGTTTGTAAAAACACACCAATATCCCTAACTACACATGAAAACAAGTGAACTAGGTGTGACCTGCAAGGTCCATACGACGAACTTCTCAATGAAAAACAAAATTTAATTAATTATTACGAATATGGGTATTTTTTCTCTTTTATCCTCAACAAAAAACGGCTAGATCAATTTTTCTGAAAAAAGATGACCGATTCATACATACACAGCCATATCTCTTAAATCGTTGAATTTGGGCTCTAGTGGCCTTAGAACGTAAAGAAAAAATTCGGAATTTACAAAATCAACCCAATTATAAGAACTTCCCACTAGGCAGTTAAAAATAAAAAAAACTATAATTAAAAAGATTTGACAATACAGATATTTTTCATCTAATTTTGTAATTTAAAATCAAAGAATTTCACAAAATGATTTTTTACAAATAATTAATGAATAAATTGTTATTTATTTTTTAGTTAAAAAATATAGAAAATGAAATTTATGGCTAACTTATAATATTCGCCGATTAATGATTTAATGAATATAAACGAAAAGTATTGATTAAAATTCGAAAAAACCATATTTCACTGTAATTCAATATAATACTTTTTCAATGTATGTGAAATACCATTTACAGTTCATAATAATGATGAGGAAAGTTTTGTGTTTGCCGGCTGTTACTCGAATGATGCGTTAGCAGCCTGGTGTCGATCGGCTCTCATTTCCTGTTGTCATCACAGAGGCAGGCATTCCACTCGTTATTTCTATCCAAGCATTATTATTTTGATCCAAATATACATCTCTATCATATTTATAGGTGTATAGTGTTTGTATTTGCCTATATAGTTATCATCCATAAAGATACAGGTGATTTTAAAGCAACGTAACACATTTATCTATCTAATTCATGACGAACTGATTTAAATGAGTTCGAAAATGTGTTCCTTGCATACCAAAAATAAAGTCAACCATTGGGTTGATTTATCAAATTAATTTAGGTTAACTTGACATATAATTGAGTATCAATGTTTGAACTATTTCTAATTGTAAATACTATAGATATAATTATAATATGAGTATTTGCATTTATTATCTATATTTGAGTGGAAATTGTGACATATCTAAATATTAAAAAAAAAAATGTTTCAAATAAAAGTTGTTTGTTTTAAAAATTCATTCAATTTTTTTTCATTTTTGTCACTGAAGTTTTCTTCTATCTTTCATAGTTCAAAAGCTGGGCCGTAGATCGATTGGATCCAATGCACCGATTTTCTTCATTTACGAACTTGGTTTTTCATTTTATGTCTATAACAGATTAAAAATTACAGCTTGATTTTTTTTTTCATTTTTGAAAAATCTTGATGAAGGACAAACAAATTGTTTGTGTTATTGAAATATTAGTCCAGGGTAGATAATTTTTGAAAGGGAAAAAAATTATAGTAGAATTAAACCAATTGAAAACCGAAGATAATATGATAAAAATGAAAGGAAAAATAAATTACGGGCGATTTGAGTTCCGGAAATAGGGGGGGCGGGTGAGTTTTTAAGGGTTTATCTCGATTTCCAGCAAAACTATAAATCCTATGGAGTCGAGATAAACCGTATTTTACCCTTAAAAATTCACCCCCTCTGACTTCCCGAAATCAGATTGCCCGTAATTTATTTTTCCATTCATTTTAAATGAATGAAAATCTACTATATTAAATGAGTAATATAATATTTGAATTATACTAAATGTAATAATTGTATTTATAAAAATCACCTGTCTATACGTATTGCAATCAGTTTCATTTAGATGGTAGCATATATTGATCCTTCGTGAGAATAAATTATTGAAAAAAAAAAATAAAAGTATAAAAATTATACCACCTACAACGATTTAGAAAATTGATATGATTTGTTTTATAACAGATTTTTTTTTTTTGGTTAAAACATAAGTGAATTTTGTTTAATAAAATAATGTCATGTTAATGTAAAAATATTGAAAGATAATATTGAATCGGTTAGCATGGGAATTATAAAATAGCACAGTTTTAATATAAGTATTTTATGGGTATCAATTTATTTTTTTTTTTTTTAATATTAAAACTTCCATTTCAGTGAATAAATTTCTTAAGGATTTTTTTGATGAACCTCTTTAATAGGGTGTATTCGAAAATTTCACTATATTTTGAAAATTGATTGTTATCAAAACTTAACTTTGAAGATATGCAATTTTGTTTTAATTTATCTTCAGAATATTAATGAATTCTTATGTTAAATAAAGATAATTATGAATTTGAATCACCAAAAATAAAAAATCCATTATAAAGCTCTATTTTTGTGAAACAAACAAATTAATAAAAATATACTAAAAATTATGATTTTTAGATGCCGTAAAATTAAATTTGTTGATCAAATTTTGTAATTAAAAAATTGACTCACTAAGATGCACTCCTGTCGTGGTATCACGCTGGCAGGGCGATTCTGAAGTAAAAACTATAATAATAAAAAGTACTTAAATACGGTGTTTTTATGATGTGCCTTCAATAAATCAATTAAATCGAAATTACCAAAAAAATCCGTGCAACATGAATC
Organism: Chrysopa pallens; assembly: GCA_020423425.1. Taxonomy (NCBI): domain Eukaryota; kingdom Metazoa; phylum Arthropoda; class Insecta; order Neuroptera; family Chrysopidae; genus Chrysopa; species Chrysopa pallens. Next base: position 38,224,005 of record CM035594.1, read on the forward strand.
ATTGCTGAAAAAAGTGTGAAATAATCGCGAAATGAAGTTAATTAAGCAGCTAACTTCATTTTTTTGCGATATTCAGTTTCATTTACAAATGTTTTTCTCTTAATATCCAAAAAAATTATTAACATTTAAAATAAAAACTTTAACACAGAAAATCGATAATAAATTTTGTCACATAAAATTCAAATTTTAAAATTACCAAAAAGTTTATAATTTTCTACAAAACCCAAATAAAAATTTTGAAGAGTATAATCTAAAAACCATAAAGTATATGCATGGATATCGTAGATAAATACTTGACTGAATTATAAAAGCTCCGATATTGTTGATATAGTTCAGAATTATACAACTTGTTATTCCACAAAGACGGTTTTTTGTGTGCTCGCAGCTCATTGAATCAATCAATGAATGCTCAATTGATTTCATTATCTTCATTCGTACCTACAATACACATTATGTAATGTAATGTTATGTAATGTTAGTGTATATAAGCTAACATAGTGGACAATCACACAACTTGTTGACAATATAAACGGCGTACCGATATTATTTTTTTAATGCTATTTTTATACTTAAATGAACGTTGAAAAAATAATAGCAAAAAAAAAAAAAGAAAATTTAACCTGCATATATAATGTGAAGTAATTTTTTAATTTTAAATGTGGGTCATGGTAATTTTAATTCTGTATCACAATCAACTAAGAAAAAGATATTTCAAATATTTACATTATTTGATATTAATTTTCGAATCGCAATGATTGATTCTTAGTGATTTACTATGTAAACTCAAAAAAACCAACCAACTAATTATAGGTCGTACTTTTCAATTTTAATATTATTAATTCGCTACTTTTAACCTATTTATGAAATATCATGACCAGGGCCTTCGTATCGGGTAACTATATAGCAAAACTAATTTTTTTTTTGGTATTTGTGACGTCAATAGAATCAAAAAATTAATTTTCCCAATATCTTGGCCAAACATTGACCGATTTGAGTGAACTTTTTTTTTGAAACCAACTAATTATAGGTCGTACTTTTCAATTTTCATATTATTAATTCTCTACTTTTAACCTATATATGAAATGTCATGACCAGGGCCTTCGTATCTGGTAACATGTTATAGTCATGTTTAATTTAACCAAAAATTTGAAAACCACGACTCAAACTTAGTAGGATTAGATACTTTGTTCGCCAAAATTGGATGAATATTGACGCCTATATAGCAAAACTAATTTTTTTGGTTTTTGTGACGTCAATAGAATCAAACATTGACCGATTTGAGTGAACTTTTTTTTGAAACCAACTAATTATAGGTCGTTCATTTCAATTTTAATATTATTAATTCGCTACTTTAAATCTATATATGAAATATCATGACCAGAGCCTTCGTATCTGGTAACATGTTTTAGTCATGTTTAATTTAACCAAAAATTTGAAAACAACGACTCAAATTTAGTAGGATTAGATACTTTGTTCGCCAAAATTGGATGAATATTGAGCCCTATATAGAAAAACTAATTTTTTTTGATTTTTGTGACGTCAATAGAATCAAAAAATTAATTTTCCCAATATCTTGGACAAACATTGACCGATTTGAGTGAACTTTTTTTTGAAACAAACTAATTTTAGGTCGTACTTTTCAATTTTAATATTATTAATTGGTTACTTTTAACCTATATTGGAAATATCATGACCAGGACCTTCGTATCTGGTAACATGTTTTAGTCATGTTTAATTTAACCAAAAATTTGAAAACAACGACCCAAATTTAGTAGGATTAGATACTTTGTTCGGCAAAATTGGATGAATATTGAGGCCTATATAGCAAAACTAATTTTTTTGGTTTTTGTGACGTCAATAGAATCAAAAAATTAATTTTCCCAATATCTTGGCCAAACATTGACCGATTTGAGTGAACTTTTTTTTGAAACCAACTAATTATAGGTCGTTCTATGTTAATATTATTAATTTGTTACTTTTAACCTATATATGAAATATCATGACCAGGGCCTTCGTATCTGGTAACATATTATAGTCATGTTTAATTTATCGAAAAATTTGAAAACTACGACCCAAATTTATTAGGATTAGATACTTTGTTTGCCAAAATTGGATGAATATTGAGCCCTATATAGCAAAACTAATTTTTTTGGTTTTTGTGACGTTAATATAATCAAAAATTAATTTTTTTATTATTTAATTTTTTGTGTTTAACTAAACATAATTCTTCTATAGAAATTTTATCACCGTGATCCTAGATGTGTAAACTTGAACTCGTTTGATAAACCCATTATTCGGTGTTTACTTTGTGATTTAATTTCAATATCACCTTGCCCGAGCTTCTAGAAGCCTACATTAATAGAAGTGAACTAAGAATAAAATCTTATAATCAACCTATTGGTTCCGAAAATAATTAAACTCACGATCTCTCCCGTATGGCCATCTCCCCCGGACTTACTTCAAACAAAGTTGAATATATTTCTTAAAATATAATATGCATTTAACTCAAAAATAAACTTTATGAATAATAAATATTTAGTATGATATAGCTAATATGAAAATGACAATTTTAAAACAATAAAATAATTGTACAAAAACATTTTCCAGTATGTTAAACCAATAAGAATGTTTTCATGACTTTATATAGATATATATATGTTAAAAGAACAAACAATACTTGAAGATAATAATAATATGTATTCTTTACTTTATATATGTATATTTTCTATCTTTATTTAACATATTTATTCTTATAAGATTATGTTTTTGCTCAATTCGCAAATCAAATATCCATAAACTAACACAATTAAACATGCCTTTGTATTCAATTAAGTGCTACACGATCCGTAGACAATTTTATTTATTATGTAAGAAAATTGTTTTTACACTGTTTGTATGTACTGTTGTCAGAAAACAACACATTTTTAAATACAGAGTGGTGGTGAGTGACCTTTTATAAATTAAGAAACATGTATTTTATTTTTAACTTCTAAATTATTTTGTAAATGTCTATCTATTAATGATATAGCTCATAAATGATTTTAAATAATGATTTTAAATAATAAAGTGTACAAATTAGTTGTAGTTTGTGACTCACCCATTCACTTGAGTCACGCTCAAATAATCCAACTACCCATTTTTTTTCAATATTCTGATCGGAAACCATATACGTGCAGCACCATATAAGGAGTTAAGATTTGGTGGAGGTACTCAACAAGGAATGCACTACGAGCTCGTGGGAGATTTGAATGAAGCTCTTGCTGTAAGGCTGTAATTTTTTTCTGTAACTTTTGAAAATTCTCATGAATCCCACTTCAAATTTTTTGAGTATACTTTTAAGTATTTTTTTTGTAGAAATGTTATGAATTCTTCATGTTTTTCAAAAATTAGTAGCAAATTTTCCCAAGGTTAATAATTGCATGAAAATTTTATACAACATTCCCACAAGTAGCTGAAAAAAATTTGAGATGGAGTTAAATGAGTATTTTCAACAGTTGTAACAGTTTATGTTGAGAAATTTCACAATTTTTATCAAGAAAATATTTTGAACGGGACAGAAAATTGTTTTTGAGGGCTCGGTTCACCACAGGAAATAGTCCATAAATTTTTTTGCATCTAGGGTATTTTCAAATCATCATTAAAGTTTTTAACATTCCCTTTTACTTCATATATAAACTTTCCCCGGTATCCTCTATTAAATAAAATGGTCTTACTTAAAACATACACCCAGTATCTCTATTTTTAACAAACTTAGCAGGTTAGTTGTTGTTATTTACATTTGAATGGTATAAACAAAGTTTATTTTTAGGTTTCATATATATATATATATATATATATATATATATATATATATATATATATAATATATATATATATATATATATATATATATATATATATATATATATATATATATATATATATATATATATATATATATATATATATATATATATATATATATATATATATATATATATTAGGCTTTTGTGACATTTATAAACGAAGAGAAGAAGTAGATAAATAGAATATAAAAGTTATGATAACTAAAATTGGTACAACTTAGCTATTGATGATGGATAAGATAAAAGAAATTTAATTTAATTTAATTTTTAGATTATATGTTCGTTCAATAAGAATAGGTTAGGTAATGTTACGTTATTGAGCTTTATTCGATTTTGTTTGAAAGTAAGTTATTTAATTGAGTAGAAATAATTACATTTTAACAATTTTTTATTTCATGTATCAAGTACCTGTAACCTTTGATCTTCAAATGATAAACAATTTCATTTGCGGTTTTATAAATAAAATTTATTTATGTAAATAAGTTAAAATAATCATTATAAGGTATATCTTTAGATATCGGACGTATTCTATTTATTTTTGCCCCTATTTCAATAGTTTGGAATCTCCAGAAGAAGTTGAATTTCGTAATTGTCGTTAAATTCATTTAGATTAAGGCTCAAAGTTTCAAATCTTCTGCGTAAATATTTGATTAGATGGTACTTTTAGGGATAGTCCAATTTTACCAACTGCCCTTTTAGGCAATACCAATTGCCTCTTCATACATACAGAACTCGTATGATCACAGTTTTTTATTCAAATTCCGATTTGAATAAAAAAAAGTAAACAAAAAATCAATTAAATTTCGTTTTTTTGCCCCAATTTCCTAGCACGTGCAAACCGTCACCAAATTAGCAACGAGTAATATCTAGAGAATCATTACAACTAGCTAATTCATACAGATGATGACTACTTTGTAGTCGAAATACGTATTTATAAAAATAGAAAATAATTTGATCTAGGAAATTGGAAATCTAGAGTTCTCATTAATAATTATAAAAAAAAATTAATTATTTATACTTATAATTATAAACAATTTTTATGATATTTTTTTAAAAAGCAAATTAACATACCCTAATAAATAATAAAAAAAATTAGAATAAATGGACTGAAGCGGACTAAAAAATCAATAAATGGACTAAAAAGTAAAAAATTATTTTGAAATTTACTAAATCCAACACAAAATATAAACAGACGAATTGATAACCATCATTTCTTGAATTCGGTTAATAGTAGCATATTTCATATTTTTACTGCTACAGGAAATTTGATATATTTGAAATGAAAAAAAGCGTTTTACTTCTGAGTTATATCCTAGAAAAAACTTTTTTTCCAAAATCACGAGGAAGTTATGTATGTAATTATTATCTAATTCAGGTATACCGCTTTTTTAGATAATATCCGTCTATGTGGATAATATCCTCGATAAATTGTAATAAATTATACTATAATTGTTTTTTATTTTGTTTTAACAACATAAAAAAAATAACAATATACTTTTACAAAGTTTTCTTATAAAGTAAAATACCTAAATAGAATCATACCTAAATACAAAAATTCTCATCAGTTTTATCTCTTCAGTAGCACTTTGTATTCATAGCTGTTATAAATGACGTATGTTAAGCTAGCAGTATCTAATGGGCAGAATCACTCAAAACATAGCTCAATAAATAGTGCTAATTTAGTGCTCCTTAAATGTTATAAAATAAAACTTGATGCTCAAAAATTCACGGTTTTCCAAAAATTGAGAATACTGCTAGCTGTATATTAAGCTAGCAGTTTACTACTTCCAAAAACGCACAGAATCACTCAAAACGTAGGTCTTTAATTTGTGCTAATTTAGTGCTCATTTAATCCATAAAAAAAAATTGGATGCTCAAGCGGTTTTCCAAAAAATGAGAATACTGCTAGCTTTATATTAAGCTAGCCGTTTATTACTTCCAAATATAATCATTTTTGAAAGTAGTTAACTGCTTGCTTAATATAAAGCGAGCATTATTCTCATATTCTAAAAAACCGCTTGAGCATCAAATTCTATTTTATGGCTTTAAATGAGCCCTAATTAATGAGCTATGTTATTACTGATTTTGCCCATTGGACACTGCTAGCTTAACATACGTAATATACATTAATAAATGTTTAAAACAAGCATTTTTAATATGTTATAAAATATTATTATTATTATTATTATTATTTTTATAATTATTAATATACATTTGATGCCTAAAATTAAATAAAAAGAATAAAAATAAATTAATGAAAAATATGATCAAAGAGGAACGCAAGCATTACATTCAATAAAACAATGTGTGTTTTTTTTTTTTAAGAGAAAACAAAAATATATAAATATAATTTATTAAATGTAACAGTGTTACAGTTATGGTATAAAACGTTCTCATCCCATTCAAAATGGTACATCAAAGTAATTATTAACAAAAGAATGTTTAAAACAACAACAAAAACAACAAGAATTATTTAAAATGATATGCCTGCTGTCTGTCTGTCCGTCCGTCCTATGTGTATGATGTCTGTATTTTTTGTATACGAATCAAGCAAGCAGAGCAATGTATTCAAAATTCAATTTCAATAAGCTCAAAATAAGGCGCTACAAAATTAAATTACGTACTGAAATTATTAATTTAGAAAATTGACTCATTATGATGCACTTCTTCTGTGATATGACACTGGGAGAGCATGTAAAAAATGTGAAACATAGTTTTTAAATTATAATATAAGAGCCAGAATTTGGTGATTTTGTATGGTGTGCATTAATTAAATCAATTTAATCAAAATTACAAAACAAATCACTGGACTGATTCACAAGTGTTGATCTATAGCAGTGACATATCGGAAGAAAAAGTATTCTAAATTGAATTTAAATATGCACCAAATTACGTGCTTGTTAAAAAAATTAAATTAGGTGCCCAAATTTTTTATTAAGAAAATTATGACGCACTGCTGTTATCACGCTGGCAGAGCAAAGTGAAAAACATAACTTTTATAATATAAAGTTCCAGATTTAGATACTTTTATGGTGTATATCAATAATTCGGTTTAATCAAAATGTCCTTGCTACATGAGTGTCCAGCTAGTATGGTTTTTTTTGGTAATTTTGATTACATTATTTTATTGTATAGGCAATCCATACAAGCACCTAATTTTAAAACATTGTATTATTATAGTTATTATTTCAGAATAGCTCTCTCAGCATTATATCACGCCACAATCTTAAAGACACAATTTTTTTATATTAAAAATTTAATTTTGCAGTACTTTAAAAGCACCCAAAAACACCAAATTGTGAGTATATTTAAATTAAATTTTGTATACTTTGCTCTGCTAGCTTGACTCGTATAATTTTTGTGGATGTCTCTCAACTCATCTCTCTCACTATTTGTTGTTTTTATTTGTTTGTTTGTTTGAATAATTTTTATTTAAATAATAATACACAGAGCTATGATGAAATACGTTAAAATAATGTAATGTTCAAGGCACATGACTTTTTATGTGGAATATACGATCCAGATTATATTTGGAGTTTACATTCATTTTTTTTGAGTACAACTGACATATTTGAAATGAAATTTTTCCCCATATTTTAATTGTTTCATCTAATTAAATAAATCACCTGGGATTATAATCTCCTATATTTGATTATACTGGAAAATCAATATTAAGGAAAACACAAAAATCAAAACAAGAAGGAAAACAGAAAAAATATTTGTAATAAATTATTGAAATACCTAATATCCAAATATAAGGAGAAAATGCATTATTACTTCATATACAAATTTCAACAAAATCGGTCAAGCCGTAACTGGACATTTAATTTAACTAATCCATACATCATGACGGAATTCTGTGTAAAAAAATTAGCAGTGTAGTTTTTTATACTCGATATATAAACTCGTAGAATATGTCAGTGTATATTATTGTAACGCTAGAAAATGTTGACCGCACAATTTTTTGGTATTGGTGTTTATAGAATCATCCGATGAGTTCATATCTGTTTGTCCGTCATCAAGATAGCTTCAAAACAAAAAAGATTGTGCGTTAAAATTTTGGTATTGTAGAACTAAAACGAGAGTTGAAGTTCGAGAATCAAAATCAATCCATTGTGTCCTATGGATCCATGACCATCTTTCATAAGAGAAAAAAATTTAAGAAAAAAAAAACTATTATTTGAAACATTCGTTAAAGCTCAAATGCTAATTAACACATATGTAATTGTTATACATATAATTATTATTATATATGTATTTATAACTGTTTGAAATGGCCTTCTACTGATTCAATGACTTGAGCTTACCATTTTTTGGGAAAGTATAACAAATCTTAAACACACAGTTAAACCCTTTGGAGATTGAATTAAAAACAATTAGTGATAACAGCTTTCTAGATAACTAACTGGCTTCTCTGTATAAAATTTCAAATCACTACACCCAGAAGTTTGATATGTTAGTATTTTATTACATGGTTATACTTTTCTAAAACGTAATCGAAAAATTGACTTAAAAATTTTGTATTTATAAAAGCAAATACGTGATCTTCATCAAGCTTCTATAGTTCCAAATTGTAGTAAAAACATAAGTGAGTACGATGCAGTATTCATATTATTCCAAATAACTACGAAAAACAACTATCACATTTATTTTCACTTTATTATTACATTATCCAAACTTTAGGAAATTAAATTTTGTGAATATATTGCAATGCTTCTCTGTGCTGTTCTATTATTACAAACATGAGGAAGTAATAATAACAAATTTAATAATAAAATAAATGAAAAAATTATATTTATGATACATTAAACAACATTAATAATAAATATTATTACCTACATCCAACACAACAACGCAATAAAAAAAAAAAAAAAATGAAAATTAACAACAATTTTATAACAAAAATGTGAAAATTAATTACACACTGAATTAATTTTTAAAGGGAAAAATTTTATATAAAAAATATTTTAAATTCATATAAACATTTTAAAATCAACCACATATAAAACATTGACACTTAAATTATATAATAAATTTAAAAAATACTATTTGTGCAAAAAAAAAAAAAATTAATTTTTTTGGAATCAATTTATTAATATAGAAATAAATTAACAACGCTAGCTTGCGGATATCTGAATTACAAAGGAAAGAATAGAAGGTGGCTCGATTCTGAAATAAATTGCAGTTCAACTTTTATAAGTGATTAATTTAACAATCTTTGAATGAAAGTTATATTTGAGAAAAGATGCTACTAAATAAGCTCAATAAGTGGTCAAAGCGTGGATCCTGAGAAATAAATAGTTTCTGGGAAATTCGATTATTAATTTCCCATAAATCTGAATTCTACAGTTCGTTGTGATACGATTTTTATTTGAAAATATCCATTCTACTCTTGAAGAGTTCTATTTTGGCATTCACGTAATAGGAAAAGCCAATATTTTAATTTTATTGGTTAGTACGTACATTTAAAATTGCTGTTAAATGTAAATTTAAAACACTTTAAGCCCCATCCCACGTGGTGAGGCCAACTAGAGAATTTTTTTAAGCTTTCCCAAACTAATTATATAAAACGACATTTCTCTAGGATTTGTAGAAGCAAAGAAAGCATTTTAATGCTTTAAGAGATGTCTTAAAGCTTTAAGAGATGTTGGTTGAATTTGGTAACAAAAAAAACTGCAAAATTGAAAGAAAACGCTCAAGTTGTGTAGAGGTAAGTAATAATGGTTGTTCAGACATATGAAACAGATTAAAGAATTTTTCGTTTGTACAAATAAATAATGTCTTTTAATATTATGAAATACTACTTTCATTAAAAAAAATATATGTCATATATAAAGAATTTTATTATTTTATTATTAATTAAATTATCTTCAAAATTGAACAAGAACCATAATTGAAATTCACTTCTCTTAATTCAATTAAACAAATAAGTGATATTCAACACAATTGTGAAATCAATTAGACAATTAAATTAACTATTTGATAAATAATGTATACCCACTATAACATGAAAGATACAAAATTATTTTTGGTGCTTAGCATAATAATTAAAGGGATGAATTTTTTTTTTTTTAATTTATATTTTTTTTTTTTTTTTTTGATAATACTCTCATATATATTAAACGGTTTTATTTCAATGATTTACAGAAGTTTAGCTCATTTTTTGAAGTGGCAAAGATTTTCTCATTACTACCATTCGAAAAGAATGTGATAACGTAAGTAGTCCTTAAAAATACTGGCATTAAAACTGCAAATAAATAAATAAGATTGATGACCATATATTTAATAACTATCCCTTATGTATTTGAAAATCAAACCGAGAGTATTTATTTTACTCTTACTCAAAATTCTTCAAAATTTTTTTTTTCTTGATGTCTCTTTTGCACTCACTTCACGTGTAAGTACTTTTGTTCTTTTAATTGTTAATCAATCAACATTATTTAAACCTTTAATTACATCTTAAGATCTCTACATTGCATCGCGCCAGTTATCTATAAGTTAGATATTATTATCTGATATTATCTAGAAAATTATGATTGTCGATAATTATTATTTTTTTAAATCTACACATTATAATTCGAGTTAAAATTAAAAAAAAAAAAAATATTATCCAAATAAAATAAAAATGATTTCTAATATGTAGTATAAATATACCTCCGTTCAACACAGAGTTGATATTTTATAAAATGAATACGAAATATATATATATATATATATATATATATATATATATATATATATATATATATATATATATATATATATATATATATAAATGATACAAATTCTAATATTCTGTGATTGCTCAACAAAAATATAATAAGTTTACAAAATATGAAAATGTTCCCTCTTTAAATTATATCTATGTTTTTACATTGTGCTGTTGTCATGCCTCATACCAATGAACCAATTCAACCGATCGACCGTCTTTCCCTTGCATTTATTTTCATGATATACAGAGTTGTAGGAAGGAAGGTTCATATTCTATTAAAATCTGGAAATATGGTGAAAGTGTTTCTCAGCTAAACAGACATTCAGAGATGTTACACAGGACTCTTATTGCACCAATACAAGTCTTGCGTTTTTGAGCAGCCCCCAGAAGTACGGCATATTTTCACATGATAAATTAATTGCTTAATATTCTGTGGTCATTGAAAACTAAAAATTAGTTTACCGTATCTGATTGGAGAAGATAATGTGCAATTGCTTTTTATGCAACGCAGCTGTGCAAAGGGTTGGCACGTTAAATGCGATACTGCATATAAATTTAGAATTCATTTTTTAATATGATTCATATCAAATTCTCTACATCTCTTGTATTTAAATACGCAACCAGCTTTAGAAATCTGCCACAGTAATGCGATTCTATAACTAAAAATATTCGACAATAGTATAGAATAAACTAGCCCCTTAAAATAAATTGGAGGATTTTAATCATTCTGCAAGTTTATGGAATATCGAAAGCAAAATAAAATCAAAACCGTCATAAAAATTGTGTTTTAATGGTTATTATAGTTTACGTTACAACATTTCTCAAAACATTTTTAATCTAGAGAAATGCTTTTTATTGGAAAAATATAGACTATGAAAGGAAAAATCCAAAAAACTTAATTTATACTGAAATTTGTTTAGTTAATGTTCTATAAATAAATGACAAACAAATAATTTTGTCAAACCACTCTTTTGTTTCGATAAATAATTCAATAAGTCTTGAAATTCAGGCAAATCAATATTTTTCACATATTAAAGTTTATTTTTGGAAGCTTTGAAGAAAATGATTAACTTAACCACATTTTTCCTGCAAAAAAACCAAAGTCGACTTTATTTTATAAGCTATCCTATCCTATGTATATTTTTTTATGCTTTTTTTTTGTTAGTGGTCTATTATCCTATTTATTATGTTTTTCACAAAAATTAAAAAATGTGTACTTTTTAGAGAATTGTTTTCATATTAATATTGAATTAAATGAATGAGGTATGTAGTACAATGAAGCCGAATCTGTATTTTTTTTCAATACCCATACCAAGAACACTTTACTCATTATCGCTAGTAGAACAAATTACATACGCACAGCAGCGGAAGGATAAACGAAGCGAACAAATGCAAAGGGTATGAGATGGGGTAATGTAAAACGACAATGTAATAGGAACGAGTCGAATACAGCGAGCGCCTTCATGTTTACTATACACTGGCCTGTATATGTCATGGAATCATATATACATACATACACACATACATACGTATATACGAACCATACATGTAAATGGAATATGTATATTTTTGTGTATAGTACACATACAGTGCTTGTATATTTTGCGCCACGCCACCAATTTTTTCTCATACCATATATTTGAAATCGAAAACACGATTGTAGTTAGTATAGGTAGGTTTGTATACATTGTTTTTGTACCTATAGAGATTTTGTAAAATATTTATTTTGTTATTATGATTGTGAGAAAAAATTATCAGGTTTTTTTTTTTTGAAAAAACTTAAAAGTTAAAGATTTGAATTGCAGGCGTCTTTCACACATCATGTGAAAATAATTTTTACCGAAGCTTTCACAGAAAGAAAAGTATCGATAATGGATGGCTATGTTTAATCTATACTAATATAATAAAGTTGAAAAATTTGTTTAAATTTGCTAATACATTTTGCTGAAATGTGGTCGATCTGTTCCACAATTTCATTCGAAATTTCATATATTTTATCAACTCAAAAAAATATTTTGAATTTTAAACAGAAATTTTGTGTTAAAATTTCGTCTGGAAGAGAGTGCTAAAAACTCTTACACTTTCAACTGGTAACACAAAATCAGTGTTAACACAATTATTATTTGAACTACAAAACATAGGTGAAGTAATTAATTTGAATAAAGAAATATTTAATGTCACAACCAGTAAACAGTCTTACTTGAACTTCAATAAAGGCAGATTTTTTTATGTAGCAAACCTATATATGGAAAAGTGTGGCTAGTAAACATTTTATACTTTTATAACACTTTTTTCATTTTAAAAATCAAGGATCAAAAGAAAACCGACAAATTAACAGCCAAAATCGACAAATTTATCAAATTTATTTTTCTGGTTATTATGAATGCAGGCAAGTGGAATTTTTCTGATTATTTGAATTTTCCCAGAGAAATGTTTCAAATAAAAGTTGTATACTCATTTTTGAATATACTATGTTAGAAGAAAATCGTTAGCTATTTTCGAGGAAAACGGAAAGAACCTGAAAATCACTAAATTGGGACCGACCCATAGGTCGGTCGATTTGAACGAAATACTTATTTCTTCTTCCTTGGATCATTCAAAGAACAAATATAAAATTTGGTGATTTCAGCTCTTTTGGCTCAGAAGTTATCGTGACCACAGAATGGAAAACTAATTTCTAAAAACCATCTTATTTACTCATAACAGAAAGTGTTAGCATTCAGTTGAATATCTTTAAATTATATGAAGACTAAATGATTTCAATGTAATATTTTACAAATTATTTTCAATTTATTGGTACGTTTGATATAAAGATAAAGCTGTGAAACTCCAACCCCAGCCCCTCCTACACGAAATATTATTTTTCCAAACATGGGCTATTCGAATTTACACAACATACACACATATACAAATTTATCATTATATTTTTAAATTTATTATAGTGGCCACGTCTTATAAATTATTATTATTACAAATGTAAATTTTGATAATTTTAGTAATAAAATTCAATTATTTATTATTCATAACCTTGTTGTTAAAGTATAACTTTGTTATAATAAAGGCTGTTATTGAAGGATCGTTAATTTAATGTCTCTTTTATTTGATGAATCAAAATCATAGTCTCCAAATTATTGACCGAACGTAGTCCGGTCCAAGGAGTAACTAAACGATTTCTCATTTTGATTGTATCTATCTATTTATGAATATTCTGCTGTAATTTCTGATGTATTAAAAACGCAGTTTCCGATTTTCATCAAATTTAGTAGATGATGTGTTTCGCATATTCAGGAATTTTACTAGTGAATTTGAAAATCTCCAAAAATACCAACTTTTTTCTCTACATTCTAGAAAGATGGGTTTTTTTTTGCAATTGGCATGAAATGAAATAGCATATGTAGGAGGAATAAGAAAACAATCCCACTACATCCTTCTCCAATTTAGGGAAAATCTCCTACTTTTCCTACCTTTTTTTCTATGCTAGGAATATGTAGTTTTTCACTCCCAATGTGATGAAATAATCAGGAAGAAATAGGAAAACAAAATGAAAAAATTTCTATTATTATGTATTTATTTTTTATTCAAGCTAGGAAGGTGCGGTTATTATGCAATCGATATGAAATGACCAGAGAATATTGAAGTACTGTACTTTTTTTTGATCTCCTTCCAATTTTGGATATTGAAAAATACCTGATCTGAAAATATTGGAAAAGTTTATGTTTTTTTAAACCTTTTGTGCAAGATTGATGATAAACATTTTTAATAAATTATTTCGTGTTAAAATTTGTTTACTTATTTTTAAATGAAAATGTAAAATTTAAATATCTGTAAAAATATTATATTCACAACAAATGTTTAAATTTTAATTCTCCTGACATTTTTTTTCTGAAATTCAAAGATTTCATATTTTTGTCTCTAAAATAGTGGCGCTCTAAGCCCGAGCCTCGTGGGCAAAAGTAGAAATCCGGCATTGGTAGCAGTAACTAAATTTTAAAAATAAATTTTAATATTCATAAACTAATAAAAATACAATATTAAATTTTATGACGTAGATGTATCATTAAATTTAGAATAAATATGATATGGGATTCACAAAACGAAACCTCTACATACCTAGCAAATTATGTAATCAAATACAAATTGTTACAAAAAAACAAACATTTGAGTAAATCTCCAAGTTTGAAACTATAGATTCGCTATTATTTGTGATTTTATAAATACATATTTATATTTAATACCTGCAAAACTTAAGGCTTAAAAAAATACGCTTCAGAATTTTTGGGATGTATATAAAAATTCTACGAGATTTTATAACTTATTTTATAATTATTTGTGCTACTTATTTTTGTATTGGAAAAAGGCCGACACTATCGCAATTACCGTAAAAATTAATAAGCATTAGAATGTCCGATAACACTGTCGTTGCTGAGATCTATAGTTACCAGCAAATGATTGTTTTAACTCATTTTGAATTCATTTTAATTCGTTAAATGAAATTTTTGTGATATTATTTGTTAGAACCATAAAATTTAGCAGATGGAGGTGTAAGGTAAGGTAATTAAGGTATCGGTGCCCCACAGATGGTGCCTTGTTAAATCGAAGTACACCATATACCACGGTTACTCACATCAAGAGATACACCATATACCACGATAATAAAGGATTTGCAGAAATTCCATCTCTAAGGGGGTGAAAAACGTGGGCAAAGTATGGGATTAACAATCTTTCTAAGTATGGGATACCTTGATTTCTTGGTCCAATCTATTTTAAATTTAGCATACAATCGATGTAATATCGTTTGCTAAAATAGGGAAATTGTTTTTTCTAACTTCTTCTATGAAAATTTTCACAGTAACGGATGGCCGGATATGCTATTACATGGTTTAATTTAAAATATTTTCGAGGTTTAATTTGAGTTTAATCCATAATTTATGTTTGAATACATCAATCGTTTATTTTTACCCACCAAAAATTTTTTATTTGAAACATTTTTTTAATATCCAAAACGAAACAATCGATATTTTTTAAACCATAAAAATTGATAGTTAAAAATTGTGTTCCACGTTTTAATCCAAGTAATGAATACAAATATTATTTACTTTTTGAAAGCACTGTTTCATGATTTGTATGTATATAAAAAGATGAGTAAACGCATTTCAAAGCAAAGCAACAATATTTAAAATTAATTTGATTACAGTTGTTAACGACTGACAAGTGTAAAAGGTTGATCGCAATTTGCTGTGAAATGGTCATCGAAGCAGACAAATATTATATATCTACTCTCCAATTTATCATAAAATAAAATGTTAAAATATACAAATAAAATACTGTGCATTTTTATTTTAATGGGCTTGTTCAATAAATTTACCACTTGGTAAACAGACTACGTTTGATCTAAACTCCAAGCAAAAACCACACTATATTATTTTTGTGCTAAAAATATAATAGACAGGATGCTCAGAACCCCATATAGTATAATTTTATATATACTTCGAAAAGGTTTTATATTGATAGGGTGTCCAGTCGGGGAATTATCTGGCAATCTGGTAATCTGCTGCTCGTATATTGTAGTCGATCAGAGAATAAAATCAAAAAAATCCGTGTTTAGATTTAATCTAACGCGTCAGATTAAGATATGGGAGGATGTGGTTACTTACTGAAAATATTTTAATAACCGGATTTGATCGTGACGAAGAGAATGGGAGAGTCACAAACTTGTAACAAAAGAAACGTCACCTGCGTCACGCTCAAATCATCAGATAAGTAAAATGAACACTTTTCAGCACGTAATCAACCTACCATATCAGATTCTTAGATTAAATTCAACCATCGATTTTTTCTTTTTGATGTTCTTAATATTCTTAGGCTTTCTTATACGCGCAGCACCATATTGAGAGCTAAGATGTGGCGGAGGCACTCAACAAGGGGCAAGGTATCTCCCATATTTTAATCTGATGTGCTTGAGTAAACCCAAAAACCCCCGATTGGGCTCCCCTACCATATGTCTTAGTTATGAATAGCCAAACAACTTTTGCTTTTACAAAAATTCTGAACAGTGGGCCATTTTCTTTTTCGGAGCCCGTAACGATTGCCTTCACAAGCTTCAATTCTTAGTTCGTTTTTTTAAATATTTTAACATCATTCTACCTATTGGTTTTCTTCTTTCTAGAAACAATTGAAGGTTTTGTCTCCTAATAAATTTAAAAGTAAACACTTAAAAACGACAAAAATTTATCTATTAATAACAAGCATGTCTTCGACTACCTAAGTCAATAAAAAGTTTCTTATAAAATACAACTTTTAATCTGTATTTAAAGGTAGAAAGTTCATGATCAATAATTCATAGTCTTCATTCGAAACAACCTATGATATTGTGAAAACGAAAAAAAACTAGCTAGTAATTATTTGTTAGATAAATAGGAAAATATACTTCTACTAATTTGTTGGGAAAAGTTAATATTAATGTTAAATAACTGAAGCAAGACTGCAATATAGAAGGTTCTATAATCATAATCAATTACAACAAAGTATATGAATAATGTTTATGACAAGTATGGAAATTCTTAACAAATGAAAAAATGGTAATCTTAGCGCTGGTTTAGGTGAAGATCTCAGGATTATCTGCGACTCAACTAATTAAAGTGGATGCAAGCCTCTGATCATAATTTCTGAGCAAAGGCATCTCTCAAAGTTTTCCATAGAGCATCGTGACTCAAAATTGGCGCAGTAAAGCGTGTTAGAGTCTGTTTGTATCAAAAATACTTAAACCGGTGCAGCCACATGCCTTTCAACTATGGGGAACCGTAAGTTAATTTAAAGTGATGAGGACAAATGAACAGTAATGAAGTTAATATTCGTGTTTGTTATAAACAGAAATAAGGATCACTAATTATGGGTCCTTTATTTGGTTATCAATACTATTATTTCGATCAATTAAACCTTTATCTTATAACCTGACCCGCACAATCGTGATAATTATTGCAGATATGATTAATTTAACCCACAATTTAAATACTTTAACCCAAATTTAGTAAAAATATATTCTTTATTTGCCAAAATTAGATAAAAATTGAGCGTTATAGATTCGAAAATTATACAAATAAAAATATAAATTGTAATAACGAATTACAAAAAGTTACGGAATATTAAAATATAAAATTTAATACATAATAGTAATAATATAAATAACGAAAATCTGTGTATAATAATTCAAACCATCTGGAACAGTAAATTTTCTTACAACATTTCTCTGAAGAAGTTTGACGAAGAACAAGAAGCAAGAAGAGTTAATATATAATATACAGATATTATTATATATAAACATATAATTTGATTGAAGATGTTAGGGAGTTATAACCTCTAATATGATTAAGATTGTCTAAGTATGTTTAAGACTCTAATCGGTGTACTCCAGAGGTTGGTTCGCGTTCAATTGCCGACGGTGGAAATATCTTTAACAGCAAACAAACCCACTTCAAGTAGCAACACTTTACTTGAAGCTTTATCAACTGTTCACAAACAGATATTATTTCTATAATAAGTACCACCTTCAAATTTAATAATAATAATAATTTTATAAAATAAAAATCCTTTAATATAACCTTGTATACAAATTTAATTATTGTTTATTAATATTAACATAACTGAAACTCGTTGAAGTTAAACAAGTGTGCCCTTTGGGAGTGTTGTGGTCCAAACTGGTCTCAGGTGAATTAGTATAATGGTTGACATAATTTATGTTTTTAGTTATTTATTGAATATTTTTTATGTTACACAAATAAATTTTTAAATATAAATTTTATATATCCATAATTAAAAACTTACAACGTAGCGAATACGAATGGTCTGAACACTTTTATTATGAATTATCGTTATGAAAGATCAATTAAGTTCGAATCAATACCTGGTGGAATGTAGTTTTTTTCTGAAAAGTCTGCCGTAAATTTGTATAGCCCCTTAATTTTATTGTACGATTTCTAGAAGGCGAATTTTATTAATATCACTTTTAAAGAAAATAACGAACAGTGATTTCAGAAATGAATAAAATTCCATATGATATCAAACTTTTAGAAATAAATTGTGCTAGAAATCAATTTATTGAATTTAAAAATTTGACATATAGTCAAACACCAAAAAAAAAAAACCTCACACGACTGTACATTTCATTTTTTTCACGATTTTTATGGTGTATTAAGACTTTTATCAGATTTAATTTGGTGTATCTTAGTTAAACTTTTTTAACTGAATAAATAATGTACCATAAAAATCGTTCAATAAGAATTTTAATTTTAAATAAACTTGAAAAATTCAGTTTCGAATCGATTTGAGGCTTACAACATTTACAAATATTATTTATAAGTTGATAAGTATTTCTCTTAAGTGCATTTAAATAAAAGCTTGTTTTTTTTTCTCAATCAGTTGAAAATATCTTATACAAAAATGAGTTGCAAGACACATATACACATTGCTAGTTAAATAAAATCTTCAAATAACCATCAATCTATTAGACTAATTTATTTTTTTAATTTTAATAAATAAATGATATAAAACCGATTGATGGCTGTTGACACATAAATTTACACAAACATATTTAATTTAAATATCAAAAACAAATTATTTATAAAACTAATTTACCAGCTAATTATTTATTAATAGTTTATTTAAATAACATATAATTATAACAGATAAGTAAAGTATTTTATTTAAAGATATTAAGACAACAAAGGTGAGATGATAATGATGTTTACAAACATAATACATGTCTTAAATTCTACATATATAAATTTTAATCTTATTCATCTGTAAATTAATTTGGTAAAAGCAAATGAAGGAAATTCATTTTCCGGTTGTTTGAAAATACTACTCAGGCGTGTAAGATCTTATACACGTAAAGGTACATAAAGAAATTGTATATCAGTTAGAAAGTAGAAAGTAGATAGATACCATATCAACCTATGTTGGATTTCAATACGTAATTGATGTATATATGTTTACCATAATAATATATGTTGACTAGTGATATATTATGGAATAATGTTATTCTGTACTAAGCACTGGCTTCGACAAGCGCACCTTGATTACTGGGTCTTCATGGATGGCATGCGACACTCTAAGTTGTGTATCACCACAAATAAAAATTTAACCGTTCCCAATCAAATAATCATAATCAAAAGAAGTTCGTTTTTCCAATAAATAAAAATTATTTTTATACTCCACATATTACATACAATATGTAGAGTATATTAATTTTAGTCTTAAGTTTGTACGCTAGAACATATTGAAGTCACAAACGAAATTTTCTGTCTAACCTTTATCCAGATAACTGAAAAACGATTTTCTCAATTTTTTGAAAGGGGTTAAAGATATTATATATAAAATTGAAAAAATCATTTTATTTTAGATTGGATAACTCTTCAAAATAATTTTATTTTATTCACCTAATGATAAATTCAATTTATTAAATGACCTTCAAATTGTTATTTGATAAAAAGTATATTTTTTACTGAGAAATAAACATCATATTATTTTAATTGACTTATTAAATTTGGAATGTTTTTGTATTGTTAAAAAAAAAATTATTTTTTATGTAATTTATTTAACTGTGTACTTCCTTATTTTTTATCAATTCGTAAATGTTTTACGAGTTTCAGCCTTTGAAAATTACACTCATCAGTCCAGGTGTTATTTCAACTAGAAATTTTAATTGCGTTTTTCCAAAGCTCTATTTTTGAAATCGGTTAACCCTTTTTTCCGAAAAGTCATAAGCCAATTTTACACATTTCTTCAATATAAGAGTGACTCGTGTTTGAGCGAAAAATTTGTTTTTTATCACTGTAAATTTTACAAGAAAAAACGTTTATAAAAAACTACCTTTCTGAAGAAAACTCTTCCAAAAATGGAAATGTTGTTGGTGGAGCCGGTAATTTCGTTATTATCCAAGTGATCAATCAACCGCCTCTTTTTTTATATAATTAATCAAACTGCCGTTACAACCCAAAATCTCGTGCCTTGGTGGTCAAATGGAGGAAGGTATTAGTGTCTTTACTCACTTGGCAACTGAACCAGTAGAGTAACCGTAATCTCGTATGTCCAGAAGATTTTATAATGTATAAAGTAAATTTATTATATAACATTTTAAAATTATAAAAATATTTTTATTTTAGAAAACTCCTTTTTTATATTTAGTTATCTGTCAAAATTAGTAAACCTGACCTTTCACCGAAAACTTTTCGTCGAAAATCATTACAAGCTTTTTACATCTTTAGGATTTAAAAAAATAGGAACATTATTCACAAAAATTGTAATTTAGAAATTGGAAATTTTGGTAGTCTTATAAATACTGATTTGGTTACGAACCTCTTACCATGGAAATTCATATGAGTAAATAAAATTTTTTGAAACAAAAGCAATAAATGATTATAAAAGAAAAAAATAATACTTCTTATACATACAATAAACAAAAACTGTACTCTACATATATCACCCATATAACTAACATATAATATTATTATACGATATTGATAAATATAATCATTTTTTTTTCTTCTTATGGATACTTATTTTTAGTTAAAACCATAAATAATGTGTTTTTTTTTTTTCGCGTTATATAAAATCGACTAATAGGGTTCAGTAATATTTATACATCCACGTGTATATCGAATGTAAGCCTAATAAATTTCTAATAAAAGCTATGTTATTTTGGTAGTTCTCTGTTTAGTCAATATTAATATATCGTTTCTGAAATACGAATAACCTTAAATTATGAAAATGCTTAATCTCAAAAGTCCCATAAAGTGTGTTCACATTATATAATATCAGAACGATAATTAGTGAAAATTGAATGTGTTTCTCTAAATATACCCATCAAAAGAGCTCTAGAAATTTTACGTAAAAGTTATGTTTAAGAAGTATTCCAATAATAAAAATTCAGCATGAAAAAATTTCATTTTCAAAAGCCCTATCGAAATTAAGGAATCGCTGTTTTAATATACTGGAAACAAAAAATCAATTTTTGAGTACTTTTTAAACGGCCATATTTTAGTGAAATAACTCTAAACATTGAGATAAAATAAAGCATTTTATAGCACCAAGCATTTTGTTATAAATTCTTATTTTGTTTTTAATTCGCATTATTCTGAGACAATTCGTGAAAAAACAAACTGTGTAATATTTTTCGGAAACTTTTGGTTAGTTAAATGACTACACAGATTGAATAGCTTGTTTTTTCAGGCTCAGTTAAAATTTTGCGTGAATCTTTCTAAATTGATATTCCGCTGAGAAATTCATCTTTAAATGCGAAAAGGTTCTTTTGTCTTTAACTTTTCATACCATAGAAACCAATGGTCACATAGAATATTAAAGGACGGTTTCAAAAACTAAAATAAATTCCCTATGGGAACTTTGAGCTTTTTGTCAGAAAAAATTTCTTGTATCCTTCATATCGGTTTTGATTTTGTACAGTTAAAGTGTACTCTTATATGGGATTTCAAAATATAGTATTTCCATACCTTTGTACATTTTTATTTGTATCCATAAAACTTTTTTTACGCGACAACATGGTAATAAAAATTTGAATGGCCGCACAATTTAAAAAATTTGGTAAAAAATTAACCCTTAACTGCATATAATTTTTGTTATAATATTAATGCTACTCGTATTAAAACAAAGCTTAATAATATTTTTAAAGTAAAATTAGTGATAATGATTTTAAGATTTTCGTAACTTTTCCTAAGACTTTCTTCACATAAAATTTATTGAAACAATGTTCAAGACAAGGACCTAGATAATTCTGAAAAATAGAAAAAAATGAATATAGAGGGGTACACAGCCCTGGACGCCAGCCAATCCCAGGCGCTAGTGGCCGAAAAAATTAGTTACATGATAGTTATCTTGAGATTTGCACACTTTTTCTGACAGAAATTGTTGATTCGTACCTAATAATGCCGTCATATTCAATTTATAATGCTATTTACAGTAAGCATAACAGTGAATTCATTAAGTGTATTCCAGGCGGAACCCTTTCCTATTTGTATATATACTTTAAACATACTTGATTCAAATTTTTTTTTTATCACATATAAAATACAATATTATATTTATATATATATATATATATATATTTTTTTTTTTCAAAATATAATACATATATAAATGTAATTTAAACCTATACATATAATATAGATTTCTTGTGATATTACTACTATTACTGGAGTTCGTCACATATAAAGAACTCATAATTTAACTCTTCCTCATACTTACTTATAACACAGAATATATAGGTAGTAGTAGTTGATAGTGTTTGTTGTAAATAGCAGCATGATATTGCAAATCAATCAGTTTTATGTATGATGAGAAATAAAGGCATTCTTGCAAAATAGAGATAAGATTAACGTATATATGGTACTATAAAGTATAAGAACCAAAATATAATATACTTAATAATATATACTAACTATATTATTATATTCTGAAATGTTTAGGATGATTTTTAAATTTTTTTATAATAAACTAGCTGTACATAAACTTAGACGCAGGCTGACCCTCGTGTCAATTGAGCAAAACTGCGATGTATTGGACTTGGTTTCTCTACAAATTGGAGACATCTTTATTGTAATCATTAACCGAATAGAATTTTGACTAATTTTTCTGAGATAGAGCCAGCGGTTTGCTTAGAAAATATACGTTAGAAAAAGCAAAGTCATGGTGAGCTCATCGTTAGTTTGTTTTTTTCTCATAAATATTTTAGCTAACGATAACCTCGTGATTGGTTATTGTACGTTAATTACAAATTAGAATTTAAAAAAAATAAAAACTGGCAATTTATTATACAGATTTTAGGTTTTTTTTATATCATGATTGAATTAAATTTTTTCCTATGGATTATCTCATATTTTATAGGTAATGACTGGCTAGAGCCACTTTCCAAGGGTAAGTTATAACCCCTAATGACTTGCCAAGGATGAGTTTAAATTTTACCTGGCTATCTATGATATAAGCAAATACATGTTTCGCTTTTATCGTTATATTTTTGAAAATACCATAGGGCCTTTATATTATAAATTCCCGATTTGTGCTATCCTAAAAAGATTAATCTAAAAATAAAATGATAAGTAAAAAACATCTTGAGTATATTCTAAAATATTTGAACTAATCAATTATCTTGGTCAGAGGATTGCTATCGTAACCAGAAAATTTCCGCGTCTCGTAAAGCAGGAGTTTTCTTTCACAAGAAGGGTAAATGAATCATTTTTCTTCTTCAACGTATCAAAATTTTCTTAAAAATATTTTTTTTATAATAATTATATTTTTATCCTTTTTACAAATTTTATTGAATCTTCCATTGAAGTTAATATATGATAGTTTTCGGAAATAGTTGCTATGTTTTACTACGATAACGATAACGATGAAAAACCATATATGATCCAAGTAAATGTATGAAGAAATACGACTCACATTAGATTTATATTTGTTAGAGTTTAATATTGTAAATGGTTCAAAATATCGAATGTACGTAGGAACATTTAAGGCTATACATATCAGTTTTCAAGCGTATGATGACGGAGTTTCTTTCTAAACTTGCGTTTATTATTTCTTTAATGCGAGTAAATAAGTATCTACCGCTTTTATATATTATATTTATTACAAAGTGTCTCATAAATTAAGGTTGCCAGATCAAAATTTCGAAAAGTTGGGAAATTGCTCGAATAAATCTAGAGATATCCATTTAATAAATAAATAGCTGTGCTTGAAAAAAAATATTTTTTGCTCTGGATATCAAAAATACAAAACAATCATTTAATTGATTAGTTTATTTTTTTAAATACATATGGTTTTACATTTTTTTAAATACAAATGGTCAGAAAATGTAGTAAGTAATTAGGAAACAATCAACCCGACATCGTAAAAGTTCCGGGAAGAGGTGCGTTTGGTAATATATACGTAATATTTAATTTATTGTCCCATTTGCAGCTAAACTATGAATTGAAAAAAGTTAGCATCTCCACTTTAATATAGAAATAAAATATAATATAGTTGTGTACAAACATATTATAAAATAAATCTGAAAAAACTACTTTTAAAAACTTTTCAGTGAAAATCATGAATTTCTTTTATTATTGTAAATAAACGTTTATAGCGATAATTCTCAAACAAGTAATTTACATGTAACGTAAGTTGTCTTTTATTATTTTTATTAAAGAAAAGTCACAAACTTTTTCGTTAAATGTAAGTTGTAATGAAACCTAAAGCATTCATTATTGTACATGCAGTACTTTCTATTAAAATATATATGTATATAACATGCTAATAAAAATCGAAAAATCCTTTTCTTTCAAGTATGCTCCCTTTTTAAATATGTATGCGATAGCGTTAATATTCGACACATATGTATTTATGTCAATGTTCTAAAAACATAAAATTTGTATCTTTTTTTTTTTTTTTTAAACATACACCCTTGAGAACCAATGACTGTAATCATTTCAAACATAAATTTAATGTTAAGCATTATTGACATTTTCTTATCCTATATATTAAGTATTTGTTTTCCACGTTCAATAGACACAATTAATGTGAAAAAACAATACATTATTTACGACAACTGCTCAGTAAAAGATTATATACTACCTGAATGTAAAGCCAGAGTGTACTGGCCAAGCATCACTTTAAAAATCGTAGTGATACATCAGTTTTAAGTTTTGAAATCATGATCCAAAAAAAAAATATTAATGAAACGATGCGTTAAATAATGGTAAGAATATACCATGCAAGAATTTTAATGAAAAGGAGGAGCTAGATTTGTTTAAAAGTAAAATTCTTAAAAGTATAATTCTTCAATAGTTGAAATATATTAAAAATTTTACCGAATTATTAATTATTTTGTGAAAACCAATCAATTTGTGTATAATAAAAAATGGATCTTTTGACTTGTCAAATTTGCACTTCATTAAAAACTTTAAAATTAAGAGTGCATTTTCGACATATAACTTCACTTGTTCTATTGATTTTAAAAAATAAAAAAAAACAAAATAGAATTCTTTTCCGCCTTCAAAAGATGTATATTTATCCTTCATATAAAACAATTCAAATTACTTACGTTATATATTTACACACTCCCAAAATTCTCGGAATGTTTCGAATTTAACGAAATAATTAACTATTGACAAGAATTATTTTGGTTTAACATATTATAAGTCATTTTCCCAAAGAATTTTCCTCTTTTAAAGCATGGATTGAATTATATACAAATTTGTATTAAAAAATCTACGTATATACAAAACTTAGACATATACGATGATGATGAACACGCTGCAATGACTCTTTGCGTACCTATAAAACATACATGCATATGTATTAATATAATATATTATTGAGAATATAATCAGATGAATGCATTCAAATAAATACATCATTATATTAGTAGTATATATATATATATATATTATATATATATATATATATATGTATATGGTTGAAGTATATTAGTAAAGCAATACACATATATCTAATCGTTAAGTAAGCTAGATCTATATACAATTATAATAATAGAATTTATGTATTCATACAGGGTGGCTCACCAAGCACACATCAAATATCACTCTCAACTATGATAGCTATGAAACACAAGTTCATAATTATCTATTCACCAGCCAGACCAAGACTGAAACTCAACAAGCAATACAGAGACGAAAACCAGGACCAAGTACACAAGACCAGGATTAAATGCAAGACTAAACTAAAAATAACTGAGTTCTGATAAATACATGAATCATAATGTATATAGCAACTATACATTGTTTTTTTAGTGGAACAAAATGTTTTTTGTATTTAGTAATTTTTAGTTTGTTTTATTTGATTTTGATACTTAAATATAATTAAATAAAATTGCAAACACGCTCATGCCGAACTGATGTCTTGTATGTGATATATTAAAGTTTGTATTGTGTATTAATTTGACAGCGTATGATATCACAGGCACTAGCATCTTTGACGAACATTTAAATCATATAACTATTTTATGCTGTTGACTAGTTTGCATAAGATAAAATAATATATAAGATTTTATTTTATGCATGGAAATAAATTCAATTTGTAAAAAAAAAAAAATATAATTATTTTTAACTAGTGGAAACTTCTTAATTACTTGCTAAATTTTGGGATATTTTTTATTATTATTTGATTTTGACCTGATTTTAAATGCTTATATTTATGGTATGCTATCCAGTACATGAATATATTGTACTATTATTATTATTGTATTAAACATACGTAGGTACAACATTATAATACAATAATGTGGAGACGTATATTATTATTATTGTATATCTGGTTCTGCTGGTATGGTCTGCTGATGTGGTTAAGAATTGTCACTGTGGGATGCCATTACTTGTTCTAAACTGAACACATTGAAACTGGCCACTGATGCATTGCTAATTTATTAAATCGTACTACATTTTCTATTTATTATTATATATATATTCTATTTATTATTTACGTATTATTTTCATTACTGTGGTATATTAAAAAATTACTAATTTACTTTTGTTAATACACCTCATATGAATGAATTGTAATCGTTTAGAAGCTCGACTAATGCTTTTAAATAATATTTTATATTTTATTAAATTCAAATATTTTCAAAGAATTAAATATTAATTTATAATAAGATTTTTTTTTTTTTTTTTGTTAAATGTTTTTCAGGTAGTTGTGATAATTGTTATATGGAATTATAACGACATTAGTTAAGTATTAATAATATGATTAAATAGTATTCAATAAGAAATTTTTATCAAATACTATTAATATAAAAGTTAGTAATAAATAATATCTAATTGAAGTCACATTTTAATGTTAGAACAGTGATATTAAAAAAAAATAATGAAAACAATTTAAGATAACACCTAATGGTGTGAAATATTTTTAATGATTTATATTCCTTAAATACACTAAATATGCAGTTCAAATAGTTGTAATATAATAATATGTATACTAAGTATTTATTAGCTGTATTTGACCTGAAATTGTATTAAGGACAAAAATTGTTTGCTTTCAAGACTATGGTGTCGTTATAATTTAAGCGATTTCGAAAAATCATTGTAGATTTCAAACGGAAAATCAATAACATAATATGAAATAATGTAATTTAAATAAAATTTTAAGAATTAGTATATCTAATTTGAAACTATTTTAGAACAACGTATACTTTTAGATATACACATCGTCCGTATAATCACTTACTATATGAAAAAACGGGAAAACAATATTAAAATACAACACACACGCACACAAATTTACATTTATATCACAATACTATAATAATTTACTCAACACAAAGTATTCTTACATCATTCTTTTTTAGATTTAATATTGGGGATCCCAATATGGGTATATTTACCTAATACTTGACCATATAATAATACTATTCTTATTTTTTTGTGACTTTCTTTTTTTCATTTCTGATAGAGAATCAATTTTTTTATGTGAAGTTAATATTGTAGCTACAATAACAATTTAAAACAATAAATATGTCATAGGTAATAATATACCAAAAATATTATAATATGTTAATAATATGTTATGGATCCCCACCATTAGGTCTTATAAAACGAACAATATTATACTATTACCATAGTTATCAAATTTATTTTTATTGTGTATGCGTGCGTTATATTCAATATAGGTTTATTTTAAAATTATTTTCCCTTTTTTTGCCTATAGAAAGAGATTTGGCGGACGATATGTATAACTTTAGGTATATTTATCTTATATACAAACATAGTATATATATATATATATATATATATATATATATATATATATATATATATATATATATATATATATAAATTTACCATTGAGATATGTCTAATACTATATGTCTAATAGATGAAGTATGAATGTTGACTGTCGTCTTTTGGTGGTAAGAACTCTACCAGGAATGTATGTTAAAGTTGTAAATATAATTCAGGGGTTAGTAGAATTTACTACTTGTTTCAGCACAGTTTATATTCCAAACTATATAGAAATATTGGTGGAAAACATACGATTGTTTATTAAAGATAATCACGACTAGCAGTCTAAGCACACACCCAGGCTGAAACAAATTTGTCAATGGTATATTTCGATACACAGAGTCATTTCATATTATATTCCAGATAAACATTTTAAATACGAACCATAAAACTTATTCTATATATCTATAATGTATCGACATATATAATATATGGCAGAGAATGTAAATTTTAGTCTAAAGTTTGTAAGGCTAGAAAATATCTGACTGTCTGTCTACCTACTGCAGATTTTCTATCCATCTGTATGTCTGTCTACTTATCTTCAAGATATTTCAAAAACGAAAGGAAATACTTTAAGTTGAATGATCAAAATCGGTCCATTGGAATGGGTCCAGGATCCAACTTTGGAATCGTAAAAGATAGAAGAAAGTCCAAAAATGTTAAAAACACACTAATATTGTGTTGAAATATTTAATTGCATTTAATCTTAAGGCTATGGATGTAAACTTAAATATATAGTGGAACCGTTTTCGTTAGTCCACTGCATTCACTGCGATATCACTATGAGTCTTGCTTAATCGATTCTATTTTTTGTTAATATATAATAAGATATATAATATATACTGTATTACCGTGTTGCATAGTATAAACTATTTTTTATAAATGAATATAATAACCTTCTGACAAACAATCAAATTATAGAATACAAATGTTCACCTGAAACTTTTATTTACAAACAATAGGCTAAGAAAAACGAAAAAAAAAAGTTTCAATACAAAAAATATTAGTGCTTGAAAAACTGGCAACTTAATAAACAATTTAAATATGCTACAATTTTAATTAAAATTTAGCAAACTGACACCTAAATTTAAATTTATTGTATGCTATAAATGAGTTACAGTTTACAGTTCTTTCAAACCAATACGTAGGATATTCAATACACTAACTCTGCTTTATTTTGAAATTCTTTCGTATTTTACTACAATTTTTTGTAGTTTCTTACATTTTTACTTTGTTCAACCCTCATAAGAAAGTTGACTGTATATATATTATATATATATATATATATATATATATATATATATATATGTTGAGGATGGAAATTGAGTATGTCATTGCACAACGTTGTAAGACAATGTAATTGACAGGTATGATAATCTGTATGACAGTGTCGTATGAATTCTAATCCACTGTCATCTAACTTTTATAAGTATGACTATGTGGTTAATGTAATATTATGGCACTAGTGTTAGGTACTAGTTTTGTTAGTTTTCAATGTTTATTTTCCATCATGTTTTGTTACAACAAAAATATTATTATATTATATTTAATTTTATAGGCATGTTTCTTAAAAAAATCCAGAATTTTATTCCAGAATATTCTTTAATTTTAAAATTTGAAGTCAAGATTAAATTAAAAATAATATCCTTATTTTTCAAAAAAAAATTTTTTGAAGTTAAAACCTTTATGCACCTTTATACACATTTTGTTTATGTATATAGTAGTAACAGCACTCTGACTAAGATAGTTGCCTTAAAAATTCAACATTTCCTGGGTCGAATCCTATTGTATTCATTTAAATTTAATTTTATAATTTTTTTTATTTTTCCAAAAACTATTTACAAATGCAGATAATTTTTATCATTTAGGTACTAAATTTCAATGAAACTGTAAAAAAAAATCTAACATTACAATTGTAATAAAAATGCAAAATTTTTAGCAAAAGATTGCAATTTTTGTAAAATACACACGTAATTGTTCAAGTACATGTAATAATAGCATTTGAATATGGAGTAACATCCGAAACATGTCGCATAATTAGAATAAAATAAAGTGGTTAAGTAAAATAAAAAAAAATTGAAGTGTGCAAATTTATTTATCCTCCTAATATAATTAATACTATGGAATACCACAAATTAAAGCTCTCTATCATTAAAGCTCTCTACCATCATTAGTAGTATAAGTAATTTATTAAATGCTACATCCAATTTATAGGTCCAAATTAATACGAATTTATTCTTTTTCAACTATATTTTTCAAGTGAGAAAAATTTTTATGTTTTCGTTTGTAACATGAGTCATTTCGTAAGCAGGAGGGTATTTAATAACGACATCTTTTGTTGGATATTTGGACGAAGTATTCGATCTATTATATGGACAATTTGCTTGTGCACTAAATAAATTTGTATTGTTCTTCCCGAATATCCTCTTATACATCAACCAGGAATTATGTTTTTAGTTATCGATCGAATAATAAAATTTTAATTTATTGAAGTTATAATAATTAAGATTTTATATTAAAAATTTAAATTACCATTTATGTAATACAAAAATAACTATATCTTTTAAAATATTTGTATATCAGTTAAACAGTAATTTTAATGTTTGATTTAGTAACCATATGTATTCTAATGAAATGAATCTCAATCGTGTTCCGTTAATTATATTTTCAATACGCCTATAAATTCGATTAATGACTCTCAATTTAACCATATGTAATATTACATAGCTTTTATCTAATTCGCAAATAAATGTGTTATGAACGAACTAGCCCTTTGTATGATATACAAATATTTTACAAACATTTCCATGCAATTTTTTTGTTTTTTTTTTTTTGTTTTAACTAAATGATTTTGTTTTAAGTTTAATCGACTGTTAAATTTAATGGTTAACTTATACAACACATATGGTTTAATAAAATAAAACAATAATTTATTAAATTTGTTTTTTTCTATTTATTCTTTTAAAGAAAAAAATTATCATTTAATTCTATTTGATGTTTTCTAAGTGAATATATATACATATAAATTTATAGAGGGATCTACCTACATGCTAACTGTTTATTAAAAAGAATAAAAAAAAAACCAGATAAATAAAAATAGCATTTTATATTTATGCTCATACAAAAAGATAGGTGTTTTTCAGATTCATTAAAGCGTTGTTAAATGTGTAATATGTAATAATCGACTATACAATATACGGGGTGATTTGTCTATATATCGTACAAATTTACAATCTTATGGCGATTCTCTAACGATACATAATTATTACTAGTAGACAAATACCATTTTAGAAAATTCGAGTTGCCTAAATTGAAAATTATAATCAAGATGTCATTCAAATTTTAAACGGGATACAAATTGCCGTAGGCAAATTATAATTTAATAAAATTAATTTTTAATACATAATTTTTTATAATGGTCTAAAAAGTATAAAATAAATTATTTAATTTTAAACGAAAAATATGGGACCCATACTGAAAATAATTGATACATTAAGAGATGAACTAATGCTGCTGCTTGCACCTCATGTTTTTCATTTGAAATTAGAGAAATTATTTTATACTTTTTAGTCTGTTATGAAAACTTGGTATATTAAAAATAATTCTTATTTTATTATTATTTTCAGCTTTTTAGGGTTATGTGAATTATTATTTTTTTTTTTTAATTCTATTGTGCATTGTCTTCCACTCATGAGCTTCGGTCCAAAATTAAAGTATCTAGCTCATCGGGAAGTTAGTTTAAAATCAATTATAAAATTCCACCCGGGCGGACCAAAAAGAAGCAATAAAAAATACATGTTTAAGAAGAGAATAAAAAATACATGTTTAAGAAGATAATAAAAAATACATGTTTTGTTTTTGAAGATACCTCAACTGTTCCAGATTATCCTAAATCCAAAAAATGATAAAAAGATTTCTAAAAATGCGTAAAATTCCATTTTCAAGACTTTATTGTCGAACCATTTCCACTAGGATATATAGTTTGAATTTACTGATTAAAATAAGGCTGGGAAAATTTTTTTTTCATTACGTTTATATATTTTATGCTTTTAGTAACAAAGTAGTTTTCCATGCTGGAAACTATTGAAGCCTTTAAAAATTTTTAAAATTGCATTTAAAATTTTAAAAATTTAATAAGGAGTGGAAAAACTAAAAACTCGAATGATTAATGTAAATGTTTTTTCTCTAAATCTATTCATTTTCTTATTGTTAAAGGGCAATTTTTATTCCATGTGCTTAAATTAATTATATAAGCAACTGCATTGTTTATGAGAATATAAAAAAAATTTATTGTAGTGTAATCATTGGGGAGTTTTCGTTTTGAATAAATTTACCAATTGTGATTTTTCATTGTTTTATAAATAGTTTATGGGATTCAAAAATGGAAGACTCGAAAATGTCCAACAAGTTTTCATGATCATTATAATTTAAATGATTATGAAAATTTATTCACTGCTAATTCTTTCGTGACTGTGAATTCTCCAAATTCTTGAGGTTTGTAATTCAATTCTATACGTGATTATCCATTCTATATTTACAAAAAGCATCTTAATAGAAATCAATTAAAAGAATATCTCCTGAGGTTGTCGGTAAATAACTAAAAGGTTATCGTATTTCAATTATTTAGACATCTTTGTACACTGGCTTATTTAGTTTTTGCCATATTGGTTTTGCAAAATAATTTTGTTTACTTTACAATTCAATTTAATTGTAAATAAGTTACAAACTTATTACGTAAAATTAGCCCTTTATATATATAGCTAATACACGCATAAAATGCTATTGTAAAACAGACTATACGTTTATTTTTTTATATTTATATTTATTATAGATACATTAGGGTTATTTGTTTCGTGTTATTTGTAGATTAGAGATAGATTGTATGAAAAATAAAAAAAAAAAATTTATTTTTACTTTGAACATAATCATTCAACCAAATTGTTTATTGTGTAGGTAAATATTAAATGTTTGACCATAAGATTTTGTGGATTTAATTTGCTTTCGCTGTGTATTTGTGATGATTGTTTGCTAAACCAAAATATAAACATATACTGCCGCTTATTTTCACAAATACTGAACAGTTAGTCAATGTTTTTTTTTTTGCACATAGATGAAGGACTTTATTGTATTTTTTATATATCAATTTTTTTTTATGTGTATTATATCTTTAATCTGTTAATATACTGTTCGAAAATTATTGATTTAAAAAAAAAAAATACTATTTCGATCTAAACAAATATACAAAAATAGAAAATATATCAAAATGAAAGGTTACACACACAGTTTCTTAAAAAAAAAGATATTTTTAAGCAGAATTTTGACTTTGGACATCACGAAAATGGTTCAGTTACTCATACTTAAAGAAACCTACAGTAATGTAACTATCGAAGTTACGTATTACTAAATTACTAAAAAATAGTTGTAATAGTTTTTGTGTTGTAATACATTTTTTTTAAATGTCATATGCTAGTAATTTTGTACACTTTCCGTTCATCATTTGTCTATTAGTTATACCGTAAAATTTATCACTATATCAATCACACTACATCAATATAAAATAATTTACAGATCGTTTTCAGCTTTTACAAGAATGAAAGATTACAAAATTTGTACAAACATAAAAATATTTAAAAAAAAAATATAAGTACATTGAAATAGATGCGAGATGTGTGTGAGTCAACATATCTATTGTGTTATACTTTATTACTTTTAAACTTTTTGTAGTCAGGATCCCCATAAAAAGTTCATTTGTGCTTTTAAGTTTTAACCTAGCTGTTTTAGAATTAGAATATTGTGATTAACAAATTTATTTTGATACAAGTGTTCATAAAATCATTGCTTGTTCGTCCGTCCGTCTGCCCTTTATCAAGATAAATCAAAAACGAAAAGAGATAGCGAACTAAAAATTTGTTGGTGTATTTTGTGAAATATTTAGGCGAATAATTTATTTATTTATCTCGGCAAAAAAAATTAATATGTTTTTAGAATTTATGGCTAAAGGCTATATAAGTAAAGGTTCTGTTTTTGGCCTACAAGACTTACATAAATATTTCTTCAAAAATACATTTTTTGGGTTTTTTATTTCAACCTAAAATAAGGATTAATAATATAACAATAAGGAATCTATGATTTCGGCATATTCTTTAAATTATCAGAGAATGGATGATCGATTAAACAATATTATATAACAAATACTTTTTATTAAAAAAATATTTATTTATCTTTAGTCGGTATGATTTAAACAACAAATAAATTTTGTTTATGCAACAAATTAGTTAGATCGGAAATTATACAGTATAAAACATTATACAGTATAAAAAATGTTGCTTAGACATTTGCAATGTTCTTCTTTGTTGGTGTAAAGCCTGCTTGTTCTCTAGATTTTTATCAATAAGTCTATTAATAGTTGTTTATTGAATATCCTTTATTATCCTTTCTTTTATATGAAATGTGTAATGATGGGGTGAAATGGACGATGTACCAAAATTGATTGAAATTAGCTCGAATAAGATTAAGTATCATGGCAATAGAAAAATGTGACTTTAGAACAAATAATTATATAGTCATTCCATTCCAAATCATTTAGTGTGGCCGATTAAGTTTTTATAAAATGTTGTTAATGTGATTTGATAGCTTTCTTAAACAATTTTGTTCAAAAGCTGTTTCAAACCTCCTGAGTTGTTTCGATTTTATATGTAAATTTTAAATATCACTTTTTTCATAATTTTGCCATTTTCCTCTTAAATATAACCTTGGACTCGATTCGATTTATTAATTCTATTATATTGTCCAAAAAATATACTGTTTTTGTATCAATTTCAGATTTCTAGAATATTTCTAGAAATCTGAATAATAATAAATAATTTCTAGAAATCTGAATGAATACTAGCATATATTCAAATAAAGTGAAAATATGGGATCTATTATTTTGAATATTCACCTTCAGCCACGAGTCAGTTGAAATTTACTTACATCGAATATTCTCGAATACTGTCAGTACTTGATCGAATCTAGTAATGATCAGCGTATCGTACTTTAGATTAGATACTTCATTCGAGTCTTATGATCATTTAAAGTTATCTTAATGACAGACAGACACATTGACAAACAGAAAAGGACTAATTAGTTGATTCTATGAGCTCCTATACCAAAATTTTGTTTGCGACGTCAAAATTTAGCATTGTGTCGAGTATAAAAATGTTCTTATATTTAACAATTTCATATAAAATAACTTCAAACTGGAATTCAAAGATCAAGTAAGTATACAAATATATACACGAATAGAAAAGTGGTGGACGATGTTTGAAATACTTGAAGCATAATACTTGAAGAGACACTTAAAAAGGCGTCGAATATATGATTTGATGAAAGGTAGTATTAAATGAATATTTATTTACATGTATGTTCAGTTCATTTTTATTTTTATAAAATCAATCATACTTAAATATTGAAGAGGTGAATAACAACGTTTAGTATAATCGATAGCAATAGTTTTTATATAAACATAAGTTTTTACATAACGATGCATTTGTTATGTACATAGATGATCATTAAATTACAATCAAAATTTGTAAATGTTTGGGGGTATAAAGTACAAAATATGAAATGGGAGAAATTTTATTTCCAACTTAAAAAGTTTTCAATCGAAACTTCTTTAGTATCGTTGTGATTTCAAGCTCGATAATAAAAAGAGACAACCACATAAATCGATTGGAAATCGATTGTGCGGAAGAATGGGATAGACATATCTTTAGGATTTAACATGCGAGAGAATGAGATAGAAGGCATTATACACACAGTTCATTTTGCTATAAACACAGATTAGTGTGTTTATAGTAAAAAGAGACAAGCATAAACATCGAGAATGAGACAGATGGTATTATATATACTGTGTTTATTACAGGGTTGGTATATAATATGAATAATAAAATATAATAAAATGAACAATAATTTTAAACTTGATATCAATATCATCGAAAATAAACCCTTTAATTATCGTACTCTGGAAATTGTATATTTGTCTCCTTATCTCTTCATGTTGTAGGTTGGTTTAAATTCTCGAAAATCCTTAACAATAGGCACCTTGAATCCAAATATTTTCATTAGTTTCGATGATTACGAAATACTAGTTTTGTCAATCGAATGATATATAAGAGTATGATTTAACATTTAATATTTCTTAAAATTTATTTACTAATTTAAATGAATAATTATTCATATTTGCAATTAAAAATTAATTACTCAAATGACTTCAAATTAAATGTTATTTTTGTAATTAATTAATAATTTTTGTATTGCATTTGATATTCAATTTACAAGCAAACAATTGAACAAATAATTATATTTTCTAGAATGTGAATATCTTATTACAAGACCCTCATAGCGCATCAATCGATTAAGAAGTATCTTTCACTTACAATTCGCAGTGCGAATATTTACCACTTAATATTGCAGCATCCCTACCAAATATTACAAGTTCCATACTTAAATTATATTATTATATGTTACCTGTGTCATCTTATACTTTCCATAATACATTCTAAAGTACCATTTTTTTGCCAGTCTTATGTACGTATTATATACCAATAAATATGTAGCTCAAGCTCTTTTAATATATATTGTACATATGTATGTACGTATATATGATATATATTTATGTATATATATATATAGGTTCCAATACATAGAAGTACTATTCGTTCGTTGATATATTCAGGGCATGTAAGAATAGCATTTGATCAGCCGAATGGACATGATTGAAATCAAAGTGTGGAATAATTTAACGATGGGTCGTCGACGACACCCGGTCGCGTCCCTTTTATATGCGTTCCATATCACCACTATATCCAGCATCACCACGTGTAAATATGTAGTCTATGGAGTCCCTGTAAATATACATGTAAATAATCTTTTATGTACTGTATACAGTTTGATTAGAATTTTCTATTAATAATTTCCTAATATTTATTAATAAATTGTATTGTAATTATTCATTTAAAAGGAATAAAACTTTCTAACTGGCGAGGACCACCTGGTAGTTGAAATGCATGTCTTTTATACAAAAAAATTTATACGCAGAAGCCAAACCTTGCTTAGGCTGATTTCTATTAGTTATTTGTAAGTATTATGTCCGAATTATGCTTAGATTTCTCAGAATATTTTCCATATGGTAATTGTACTGGTAAAATTTTTTTCATTATTATAGTTTTCAGAAGTTTAATTTCATCTCAGATATTCGTCGGAAAATGTTTTTATTTCAATAGGAATATTATACAGTTTTCAATTTTATATTTACTGTTTAATGTTTTTTAAATGCGTCTCAAAGTACTCTCCAAGAACTTAGAGACAAATGTTTATGACAAACGTTTGTGACAACAACTTGCAAAAGGCAACTGTTTACAAAAACGGGTACAACTTTTTTTACTTCTTAGGAAAGGATAACTTTTCGAGGTTAGGAATAAACAATTTGAAACTAATTTTATCCCTTTTAAGTTTAAAACTTTTTTATAAATGTAATTTTTGCAGGTATATTAGACTGCTTGAAGTATTTACAATCTGAAGAGTAAAAAAGTATTAAAGACAGAAAAAAGAAGTAAGAAGAAAGGAGTACCGTCAAGTAGAGAGCGAAAATATTATCAAAAAATTACTAATTATTAATAATATTTGCCGTTCAATTTACCGCGGAGCTTTTGGATAAAGTGAGTATACTCATTATTTTAGTGATTTTTAGGCTTTGGACGTTTATGATCAACTAAATTAAATTCGTCCTGTATGTGAACCCAAATGAAATTAACAAAACATACTTTTATTACATTTCAATAAATTTTAACAATAATTAACATTTTTTAATTTAAAAATATTATATCATTTTTGGGATGTACATTTTTTATATGGATTATTAAATTTACTTATTATATTCGATCATTCTTGTAACTGTAACAATTTTACAAATATTATATAATATGAATTTATTAAGTATTCAACTGAATTAATAAATAAATTCAATGAAGTTAAATTATAATTTTCTTTTC
This sequence comes from Chrysopa pallens, assembly GCA_020423425.1. Lineage (NCBI taxonomy): Eukaryota > Metazoa > Arthropoda > Insecta > Neuroptera > Chrysopidae > Chrysopa > Chrysopa pallens. The sequence goes on from CM035594.1 coordinate 38,262,376, forward strand.
TTCTTATAAGGGTCAGAGTATTTTAATTGGATTTATCATCCTTTTTATTAACTCAAAAATAAAACGTCAAATTTGCAAAACGTTTCAAAACATTTTCCTTTAATGAAAGTAATTGATTTTGTTTGTTTTTGGAATTATATAATATTTAATGCCTTGAAATTCTTATCAATTCAAAAACAACTGTTCAAATAGTTTGATCTAGAATAAAAGCCATTTGTTTTATTTGATAGATTGATGAAAAAATTGAATTTGTAACTATTGAGTGAAGTTTCACACATATTTTTTTGTTTGCCATTTAACTCAGCTATGTTGTTTAGCTATAGCATTTTGTATTGGAAAATAAGATTACCGGTAACCTTTAAGGAGAATAATCAATAATCGTGTATTAATATTTTGACATTCGCAATAAATACGTTAAAAATTTTCAAAAAAAAAGGCTCACACAAATATAATTTCAGTTATTTTTATATGTATGTATCTATAAAAAGAGAATTCAAATTAAAAGATTTTCTTTCTGATGATTTACCATTTTACACAGGTAAATACTAACAAACGTATGAGAATTATATATAGATATATGAACAGAGCTACCATTAACGGTAATACATTATGTTGTTTATGTTATATATTATAAATAACATAAGTACAGGGAGTTTAAATCATGTGTACTGAAAATCATACAAATTAAATATTTCGAGGTTAATATATTTTAAATTCAAAAAATATATTTGATTTTTTGAATGAGATTTGCTATTTTTTACATTTCCCTCTTTGAAAGATGTTTTAACTACAAAAAAGAAAGAAATGGACACTATCAAACTATTAACAAGAAATAATGCAACCCATAAATAACAAGCAAAATAGTGAAATACAAAATAGCTCTGCAATCAGTGAGAGATGGTTTTATTCTTGCAAGAAACAAGACCAATATTATCTATACACCAACAAGATCACGACCAAAACCGAACAAGCAAAACCGAGACGTAAACCGAGAATTAATACAAGACTAAACTAAAAATAACATCTTACTTAGAAGTAGGGTGTAAATAACGCATCTAAACCATGGACTGTAGTAAAACACTTAATACACAACTCTAACGACTAAATCGACAAAACACCAAATCAGGAGTATATAAACTCTCATCTCAAGAGTGTCACAGTTTTAATTATATATATTGTGTACAAAAGCTTGATAGTAACCCTTTTGATGTAAAAGTTTATTTTTCCTTTTTTAATGCATTTAAATAAAAGCTTGTTTTTGAAAAACATTTTTTACTGTTAATTTATTTAAAATACTTATTGGTGCCATTTAGTTCATTAACGATTAACGAGCACACTGTATATGCTTTTATCGAATGAAATAAATAGAGATAGAAGATGTTTAGGATAGAAAATTTATATATATATATATATATATATATATATATATATATATATATATATATATATATATATATATATATATATATATATATATATATAAATATATATATATTGGATGAAATCCGGTGAATCGTATGACAAGATCGTCGCATTATTTATGCCTGATTTCCAAACTCCAAACGTTTTCACAGTGTTGTGAACGCATTTATACCTCCTGTATCTATCTATGTGTGTATGTTTTTGTACGTATGTATGTATGTATATATACATGTGGTATAGATAGATAAATGCTCGCAACCTTACCAATGCCAATACCAATACCAATAAATGAGTAAGTATATGAATATGGTATGATGAATAGGTATTCAGTAGGTATGAGAGAAGGTATGTAATATATGTACAGCTAAAACGCTTTGTGGTGAATATGTTAACCGACGTTGTGGCAATACTATTACTATTGTATATATTGTCACTTCATTACCACATTTATCTATATTTACATATTATATGTACAGATATAACTACATTTGTGTGTGTATTGTGATGGTTTACCTTATTCCTTAGGTTGTACTTCCTTACTTAAACCATTATGATCCAAATGTTACCAAGCTTTATATTTACATGGTTAAAACAATTAATTAATAGTCCAAACATAAATAACCTGTTTCATCGTAATAAAACGCACCGGATAAATTTAATAATTCATATAACTTCCGCGATCATTCTTATTATTTAGAACCCAATAACTACCATTAAATGTTATTTGACCTCTCACTGAGATAACGTAATTTCTGATCGTTTACAGTTTTCTCTCGTTTAAAATTCCACTTACGAATAGTAGAAAGACATCTCGAAGATTAAATTTGGTTTACAAAATCCAGCAACGTAATTTAAAAACGTGAACAGATGTTTGAATTATTCAACAATTAATTTAGTTTAAATATACATCAGTTTACCGTTTTTCTTATTAATTATTAGGTATACGCAAAATTAAATATATGTACGAACAATTTTCCTTAAAATAGTATCCACACTCAACCACTGAATACTTGAAATCTATATTTTCGATATTTACTATCGGAAAAATGTAACGAAAATTATACCATTCAAAAGATATTTTACCAAATGAGTGCAGAATATTAATTAATGATTTGAGTTTATTCGCGTTATCCCAGATGGTTGTATAATCAAATCAGTTTTCAACTAGCCAATGTTTTCAACTGGCGAATGATCTCACATCAAATTAATATTGAGCACTTCTTTGACAAAGTATCTTTCGAATTTTCGTTACATTTTTTCGATTATAAATACTTCAAAATGGATTTGAAAATTCTTGTCTTGTCTACAAAATAAAATAAAACATTAGTCCTAAAATTTGAAAATTACGCGAACAACTCCTTTTTAGTGGATTATAAGGGTGTCGGTCTATTCTGGAGCTCGAAAATTGCTATTTTGGTTTTCTACACGTAAACAAATATTTTTTTTTCCATATTAGGTCCAATCTCTCAAAATTTTCGTTAATTAATCCCAGTTAACTCCATTATGTGTTATTGGGTATTTATATTCAATGTAAAAATCCAAATATTGTTTTCGTTAAGTTGTGAAGTTAATTTATTCGCTTTTAATAAGAATAGCAAAAACTTACTTTAAGAAAAATAATTGACAAAAGGAAAGTTACTAATAAATTTACTTAAATATAAAGGGGGGAACTATCGGATATTTGAATTCTCAACAGCATGAATATTGATTGCTGTTACGCCTTAATAATAATAAATTCTATAAAATCTGTGGCTTTAGAGTAACATTTAAAAAGAAAAAAAAAAGTTTTATAATTTTGATTATTATTATAGATTCAGTTACATTAATTGTAGCTTAAGTTCTCACGATGAATTGTCGGTACGTCCCTTTACTTAGTCGGAGACCCGCGGGCCGCTGCGCTGTTGCATGTCTGTACATTGTATAGCAAAGTTTGAGGGAGCGTCTATATACAATTCATTAAAACATATAATTATTATTTTTTTTTTTTTGACACCCCATGAATTTTTTTTATATATTATTGTATACTTTTCATGCAATGTTCAGGAATTTCATCATAAATATATTGAACTGTACATGTTAATTAATTTATAAGACATTTATTGACATGTTTTTTTTAAGGTATGTAGTATAGTACTTTTGTGCACTGTTTGATGGGAAGAATACTGTTTACCTATTTATTAAAATCAGAGTCAATTATTTAACAGTAAAAAAGGGGTACATATATTTAGTTTTTATTATATTGCTAATATATTTTATGCGAAGCACCTTAGGGTTTGTATAATTAAAGAAAGTTGAATTTCTAGAAAGTACATTTATAAAGGGTTACAAAAAAAAATCGATAATGAGAAATGTTTCCGTGAAAATATTAAAGAATTATCGAAATGTATGTCAATAAATTATTTAACATGCAAACATATTCTTGGCCAGATAACAATTAAAAGTTTAATTATTTAAATAACCCACATGCCATTTAGTAATACGTCTTTTGAAAGAATTCCTAAAGAATTCTTGTTTATGATTTGGACGTAAGAATAATATTTTCTTCGAAAATAACCATTAAAGAATTCATTAACATGTCGAATGTATCACATATTGACAACCTCTAGACTTCATAAAAAAGAATGCTTTAAGAATTCGTTTATCTGATTAATTAAAAAAAAAACTTTTATTTTTTATATTATTAATAAATTAAAAAGGTTATCTATAATACAACTGAACTCGAACATTGATGCTCTTGTAAACTTGTAAACCCATTATTCTATCCGTTACACCACAATGATCTTACATACTGTGCTCAAATATTTTACTTACAAGAATTGAAAATCAAAATTTATTTAATTTTTCTAAGACTTTCTCAAGGCTGAACAACTATACTAATTCCTGAGTAAATTTGGGATCTCAAACAGAATCCCAAAAAAAAGTTTCAACCAAATAGTTATAGAAACTTAGGAAATAGTTTATAATAGGAATAGGAAAATAGGAAATTGTTTTAATCTTCGATTTTTTTTGCTTTACAATAATCCTCCAAGTAACTTTTTTAAAAAAATAAATAATATGAAACAAAAACTAATTAAATTGTAGGTTATTTTTCGAAAACAGCAGATATAATTTGAGTGAAATGCACTTAAAAGATTAAATCTAATCGAATTCTAGAAGCTTCCTCATATTACTGAATTTTTATAAAATGCGATTAAAAGCTTTTTAAAGTGCTCATATCCGACTTCTTATGGAATTCATATTTGTGACTACCTTCGAAAATCTGAAAAAAGACTTTTAAAGAAATTACAATTCTGACTTCTTGCGAAGTAGGAAATACGAGACTATACACAGAATTCTTTATTTTGACTTCTTAAAAAAGGAGTTTAATTTTAATTATTTTATTAGTATGGAAATCAGAACTATTGTATTATTGCGAACACAAACGAAATGTTGCTTTTGTCATGTGCAATTATCAGATTCTACAACTTTGATATTTAAACGTTTAAAAACCATTTAAAATGACAAATTTATAAAATCATAACTAAGAAATATATGTATTATAAGGAACAATTTTTTTTTCTCACATACATGAAAATAAATAAAAATAATATACATAGAAAAAAGTCACAAGTGAATTTCTTTTGTCCATGCAGAAGCAAGTCAGAATATGGTTAGACCACAACGTTCCACCCAACAATCAAACTAAAAATATAACAATGATATAATAATACATATATATGTATTTATTATAGAGACATCAATTTACTTTGATTTCATTTTAAAAGAGGGCATTGTGTCTTTTGAATGTGAATTGTAGTAGGATGTCCTGAACAACGCCTATATATATATATATATTCTTATAAATGTATTATATAATATTGAACAGGAAATGTTTGACGCGTTTCGTGATAAATACATCTCGATTCTATGCCAGCCACGTTTTTAAAATAATCATAATAATTTTGCAGTTCGTATTGTTGTATATTTTTCAATTAAATTTTTTAGTCTTTTTTTCATTTCTAAATGCGCCTTTTAAATAAATTGTTTAATAATAGGTATAATAATATAAAGAATGGTATGATAGAAACGCCTTTTTCTTTGCTTTAATAAAATATTTGTAAAATGGTATGAAAATTTATGATATATGAATTTATTGTTTTAATTGTCTTGAAATTTTAATTCCCATCAATTTATTGGATTGAAATAGTTGAATTAATTTTTGTGTTTATGGTTAAAATCAACTTGGGATGCAATATTTACTAATTTTACAACTGACATTTATGAAAAATTATTTTTGTACAATAGTTAACTATTTAAATATTTATTATATTATGCATAATTAATGTTTTGTTTAAATTTTCATACAATTTTTTAAGAAGATATTCAAAAATACTCTATTTAAAAAGTAATGTGCACAAAGGTTTTTCGTGATGTATTCACTTAGAAAGCTTTATGTATGACTTCAACGAAAGAGCTCAAATTTTGATATGAAATTAAATACTTCATTTACATCTTTTTTCAATCATATTTTCCATCTTCAATATCCAGTATAATCAATTTCAACAAAATCATTATGTAAGTTCATTATACATCGCAAACAAAATTTCGTCAGAATCGGATGAATTGTTTACGATATATGGGCATTTATGTGAAAATTATCCAATATATATATATATATATATATTGGATACACTTATATTGGATCATATATTGGATCAGACTTTTTATCGCATTCGTTCTGATTTTCCTTTAATTAAGCTATTCTAGATTAATTGGGTTTAAATAATTTAAACTACTAATGTATACGTATACCACATATGTATTTATAAAATTTCATCAAAATCTGATGAACGGGTCACGAGATACATTTACATAAAAACAAAAGGTTAGTTAAAAGGGCTATTTCTTCGGTAGGGTAATTGATGTGTTTTAAAATTGGGACCATTATAACCATTTCCACTGTTTTACATTAAACTTATTTATTATTCGTTCATCAGTTGTGCGTGTTTGTCTGAACGAATATCGTAGACCGACGGAATCGAAAAAAAATTTTGCTAAAAAAGTTCTAAAATGTCGACACAATATAATTTTTGGAATCAGAGCAAGAAAAAATACTCGGAAGTCACTAATTAAAAACTTAATGTTTTTTTTAATTTAACACAAATAATTTTCAAAAAACGGTCTTAAGAAACAAATCATGTTAATTGTGTCATCTGCCAAACGACTTCAAATAGTTCTACAAAATGCAGCTGAGAAGCATCTCTGCTACATTATTTGGCTAAATAGTAAGCAAATAATCATGACTAGCAGACTAGCAGATTATTATCATCGAGGTCCTAAACTTTCAATCTATTCGTGAAACAGTGCGATTATTTTGCAAAATATCTGCGGATCCGGTAATTTGATATTAGATTTGCTAAGTGTATATTGATTTCCCTTGATACCGGATCTTTGTGTATAACACAAATGTCATATTTTATGAAGAAATCTCAGAATGAAAATCTCACTGAAATTTTGCATGGCAGTTTTAATAACACTTCCTGTAAATAGAAATTTAATACCAATTAATTATGTTTTTATTAATAATATTGTATGAGAAATAAGTTTTTCATCATTAAAAATTTTATAACGGTATTTCAATTTTATCTAAAATCAAAAATGATTAAAAAAAAAAAATTAAAATAAGAAACATTTTAAAAACGCAGCAAGATAATTCTTTATTTCTATTATTATATTATTGCGAATATTACGAGAACATTTTACAATACAATAGGGGAACTTGAAGAATTGTATACAATATTGTTGTATATTCACATGAAGAAAAAGGGATTTTACAGACATTATTAAAAGAATAATCGATATTTATTTATTGTATTGACATCGAACAAAACAAATAATGCATTTAATTATTTGTGTAAATTTATTTGAAAAATTTCACATTTTACAAAAAAAAATAAATAAACGTGTTTATTATATAAAGAAATAATATTTAGGGTTTAATAAGAAAAGTCCCTTTTATTGTGTGGTTTTAGGTTGTTCTACTTATGTTAAATTATTGGAAACAAGAAATGAATTAAAATATTTATGAGAATTAAATTAAATATTAACAACCTATTAGTAGAAACGGTCACCGTTATTTATTTTGTCAATAATACTGGATTTCATTTATTTTAGGGTACAATAAAAATTAGAAATAAGAGCATTGTTTCATGCCAATATCCTATAAAGACAATATTGCATACAAGATTGTTTTATACACGTAGGTATACAAATTTATTTCATGTATGGTAAATTCACCTATAATTTTACGATATTTGATATATACCAATAAATGTATAAACATAATCAAATATATTTTTATAATTATTGAATATATACATTATCTAATGAAAAATATGTGTGGTCGCTAATAGCCAAATTGTGAAAAATTGACCTAAAATTAAATAAAAAAAATGTACGAAATTTAAGAAGATCAAATTGTATAATTTGGAAAATAATTTAATACACGTAAAATTAGCTAAATATTTCGTAGTGATTGGATAAAATTTCGTAGTGTTTTTAATTACTATATACATAAATTAACTTCAATGTAATATAATTTTTTTATTGAACGCAATAAAAAAATATATTTTTAGAAGCGATGAAGACTAGATATTTTCCTTGTTAATACGAGCGGTTTGGAGATCCAAATACGTATTATTAGTGTGTATTACCTATTTGCTTCCCATATCGATATATGGAGAAGACAATCAATTAAGTCCAAAAAAATTTATTGAATTTTAATATTTGCTTACTTTATTTTGCTTTTCACCAACACAATTCTATTATAAATATATTAAATTTAAAAAATTTGATTTAACGAAAAAACTAATATGTCTTGCATATGCATCTAACAAGTTAATTTTTATATACAAGTTAATGTTATTCACACGAAATTGTATATTTTTTTAAACTTTGATTCACGTACAAGAATCAAAAATTAGAATGAACCAGTGTCGGATTATGAATTTGTATAAGAAAGACCATAATTACAAAAAATCCATTAATAATACAAAAATTACAAAATTTTAATGGAAAAAGACAATAACCATTAATAATAACTTTACGATATTGTCCAGTATCATTATGAAATTGTGCATGCATAACGGTACATTGGACTACTTAATACAAAATTCAAACTGCCAGGATTGAAAGGATTTAATGAATGAGAAATGTGAGGGAATAACTGTGAACAGTATTAATTATTCGTTAAAGAGTGATCTTGATAAATCTGGATAGAACTAATTGAACTTTAATGTCAGTGATTAATTTTTAGAAGATTTATAATTGCGAATTTTAGAATGGTAGTGTTGAAATTGAAAATTAATTCAGAATTATTCAGTTTTTTAGATATTTTGGAGCTACTACACTAAGATAATATGGCAGCACTTACGCCATTGCTTGTTCGTGATTTTCCCAATACAACTCCGTATTCACGCCTCAACCCCCGCATTTGTTGGAATTCCCCCTGCTTAGTTTTTCTGTTCCCAAAACTGCTACTTTGCCATGATAGTGATCGAGTCGATAGAAAAATTCAATATCATTCCAAGAAGCACATATCAGAGGAGGTTCGATTAACTGGTGGAAAAAGCACTAACAAAAGTGTATTTTATTTGAAAGGAATTTTTTTAGAGAGATACTATATTGATGAATAAATAAATATTTTTCGAGAAAAATAAAAATAATCCTTTTTTGGACAAATATCGGAGATGTATAAAAATGTATTAATAAGAAGAAGACATTGTAAATATTACCTAAACTATCACTGTTATTATTTGCAGATTATACATACGCTGTATGAATGTTTCTTCTATCATAAATTAATAAGAAATAGAATGTAAAGAGTAGAGTACAAGAAAAACATCACGATGAACTTCACTTCTTTACTTTACTTTCATTTCATGCAAGAATTATTTTCATACTATTATGTCATCAGAATATATAACCATTGATGTTGTATTATTTGGAAAAAATTACAATCTAAGCGAGACATTTTCGAGTCAACAAACTAACTATCAATTGAGAAAAGACTTTTGTATAATCACAATACCTTTAAGGCAGATAGATTTCGCAAGGATCCCCTTCAAAAATTTACCGTTCTTGTTAATTTGCGTTAAATTTAGTTCCTCTACTTTGGTTATTTGTTGATAAGTCGACAATCATTTTCGTGATATTTAAACAAACAACTTAATGAATTACATACTTAGGCATAGATTTCGCAAGCTTTTATTGGAACTCTTTTACCAAGTGTTGCAACAACAATGTTCAAACAGGAAATGTTAGCCACTTGGATCATTCTTGTATTTCCCTTATACAGTTTTCTCTTTTGTAGGATAAAAAATTATTTGAGTAGTTTATAGAAGACAAAAAAAGCCAGCCGGATATTGAAAAGAATTGATTTTTCATTTCAATATACAACTTATATAGAGAATATAGAAAATTATAATACATCAACATCATAATACGACGGTAACTAACATGTCTAGTTTATCCTCATAATTTTATAATATCAATGGTTGAATTTAAAAGATGTAAGTATATAATACTAATATTCTAGTCGCGTCGTTTGGTGACTAACAATGTTATTCTTAATTAGCTGGCACTATTTATATAGCAGGTTTACATCAAAATTATAATTGGTATTCATTGCGAAGTAAACTCTTAAAATATACTTATTTTTTCTATGTGTATGTAATTATATAAGACTAAAAATTTAGTATATGATAAAATTTGAGTCAACCCGGATTGTAAAACAACATAATTAAAATTCCATTCCGGGTATGTTAAATTCCCGGCATCTTCTACGTATTTAGTTGTCTTTCTTGCCTGTGTCCTTACAAGTAGACGAATTTCTCAGATTTTCACTGTTGTAAGAAATTATTTTGTATTGGACATTCCATTCTCAAACATTGTCATATTTATTAAGCATAAGAAACTAAAGTTTCTAATTATTTTCGGTGCTTAACTTTTTTGAAAGTTGAGAACCAGACGCAGTATCATTGAAAAACACGTTTGTAAGAGTTATTTATCTTTTCGGGAATCCTTATTTTGACACTAATTGTATTTATTCCATTTTAAGGTTAAATATAAAATTTGTTTTATTGTAATTCTACCACAGAGAAACATTGGCTATGTTTGGCAGAAAAAAGCACTAAGAAGCGCTTGAAAGCAAAATGAGGATCGCTAAGCAAATTGCCTATTATAAGTAACCATTGGTATTACCTGTATAGTTCGATTATTAGCGTTAGCAAGCCCTCTCTTTAAATAAAATTAGCAATCGCCATTGCTACATAAATTTTTAGCACTGAATTATACAATCTAATCAATAATTGATGGATCGGAATTAATTACTAGTATAGTATACGCAACAATTATGTTAAAATATTGCACATTTTTTAAAAATACTTAAATTTATTAGTACTATTACAACAATGTCAATAATAAAGAAAATTAGTTATGAACAAAATATGAGTAGAAAAAAGTTTATACAACAAACATAACTGAATTTAGTTGTATGTGAATACCTAAACCATATTTCTTAATGCTTTTATAAATTCGAATGATATGCTCATTTCACAATGTTTAAACTGTGAAATGATAAGATTTGTACACTACATAATATCTTTTGTAGTGATAAATTAAATTCAAGAAAATAATCGTTTGGCTAAGAATAGACGATGAACTGCTCAACTCCAAATACAATAGAAAATAATTTAATTGACTGTAAATTATTTATATGTAGCATTATCATGGTTGGTTAATGAACCTTCTTTAACGCTCAAATTCTATACGATATAAATGGCGAATAAAGGAATTGCTTCAATTGAGCGGCAAGAAAAAGAATTTGAAGAATTTTACAATGGTTCTAAAAATTTGGCTAATTTGGTATGAGATATGTGACGATGAGATAATGACGAATCAATCATCAATTAAGAAAACTATCTAAATGGTGAAACTAAAGCACTCCGAGGATAGTCACCCTCCATCGAAGTGAAAACTTGAACAATTGCTTGTGTATTTCTTGAATCATCAAATCTGAATCTGAAAATAATATATAGTCTATAAATATAGTCCACAGTGTTTAAAGTCTACAATCTACAAATAGTCTACAGCCTTATATTTAAGTGGAAAAGAATATTATATTTAAAACGTGATTTAAGGCCAACTGTTTCGAATCTATGAATATTTTATAATTATACAGAATCATTTCCAAGTATTAAATATTAATTCGTCATCAGGTACCATTTAACTAGAAACCAGTGATATCTGTAGAAAAAATGTCAGTTATGATCCAACGGTAAGTCAATATTTCATATTTGCACAGCAGCAGCAGTAAAGAATATATAGTGGCCAGATATAAAGTTCGATATAAAGAAAAATGATGTATTCTCGAGGCAGTGACTAGATTCGTTTTTTTTTTTAAATTATAACTCGTTAATAAGTAACACTAGTTAATCATGGAGCTATACTAAATTAAATTAATCTTAAAGATATCTTTCCTGCAACAACAGTGATTCGTTATCAGGTAGTAATTCAACAGTTACTCAAAAACTTATAAACTACCTTTTTGTCATGCCACATAACATATATGCCTAGTAAAACGACTATTTACTTAAACGTATTATACCATTAAAGCTATATTTTCACGTACATTGTTAACAAGAATCATAACTCGTTCTCTTTTAATATAATGAAATTATAAATGTTCAGTTGGTGATACAAGAAATATGTATGTGTGTATTCATATATATGATTATCGAATATAAACATACGGTCTTTAGCTGTATACGAAATGGCATAGGTATTACCCATGGCTATAGGTTAGGTTTTTAGCTAAAAAAATATATATAGTCTATGAAATTATGAAAAATATTTTTATATAATAATACATATTATGATTGTATAAATTGTTATATATTAGCTGAAATTGATTTAGAATTATGTAACGGAATACTTTTAAAATTTAAAGTATTAGCGTAATACTCTTGGATATAATCCATCCAAGAACTGAAAGAAAATTTTCTTTTTAGGTAAAGTATTATAGTTTCAACTCATTTTTTATTTTCGTAGAAACGTTATCTTGAATACAGCCAGACTGAAAGATAACCAAAAATGGATAAATTAAGTTATTCCACGTCTATATCAATGTGTTTAAGTACCTTCAATATTTAGAAAACATAAGGAATGTTAGACTAAATTTAATATACAGAATATGTATCGGGTATAAACACATAAATTCATGTATAAGAATAATAACGTTAATAAGAATAAATGCTTTTATTTACTGTATTCATTATAACAACCCCCCCCCTCCATTTCTTCAAATTCATATTCATATTTTCACATATATAGATAGATACAATATACATGTTTTCCTTTTCTCTTTATAATTTTCATCAACTGTTGTTATCCTATATGTATTCTTCAATTATACACGTACAGTTATGATATATATACATGTGTACTCTTCTATGTATGTAATCGTTAGTTTAACTTAGTCATATTTACTTACATAGCTAATGAACGAACCCGAGTACAATTCTCAACATATTTATGATTACAAATAAGCAAGGATCATATAATGTTTGTTTTCATATTAAATATGATAAACAAACGGAACATCCGGTTTGAGTATTCATAAACCGAAGAGAAAATGTATTTTTTGAAAGTAAATAGTGTGTACTAAGGTCTTTGAACTTTTCTTTAGTAGGGAAAGATACTACAAAAAACGCTGTTTCGTATTTAATTGACAATACAAAATGTATTCGATTTTAATTATTGATTTAAGCAGTTAATAATAGATAATTATTTACCATTTTTAACAATTTTTTCTTCATTTAATATATATACAAGTGGTAATGACTACATATATTAGAAATAAATCCATCCATTCTATCCAACGGTATATATTATCCAACGATATATTATTTAGTAAGCGATAATAAAACAAATATTTTCAACAGTTGAAAACTTTGACTATTAAAAAAATAAGTTGGAGCCACTTTTGACAAATATTGAATTTTCAAAATGGTATGGTTTTCAAATGTATTTTATTTTATTCAATAGACGAATTAAATAAGTTGCATTTGGAGCTGTTATACCATTTTGTTGCATCTTAGTATGTTAATTCGCGTTATCAATGCCGACTTGTATTCCGCTTTCAATACAGACATACGTAGGTGTATAATATGATACGTATAGTAATTATAAGCTCTAACATTATAACGGATTGTATAAATTTTATTAAAACCTTACATTTTACAGTTAAATTTAAATATTATTTACAATTTATATTATGTTTATTTAATAATATATACGTCTTATACAAGGTAAATGTCATTATATATACTGTAAACATTTATCTTTAGAGCTCGTGGAAGATTTGAGTGAAGTTCTTTCCGTAAGATTATAATCTTTTTCAGTGATGCATTGTGGTATGCGAAGTACAGAAACCACGATTTCGTAGGAGGATCAGCCCTTAATTTGATCAGCTTTTTCACATTTAAAAGGGTTGGAAATTGCGTTGAGTAAAAACGGTTAGAGTAAAATTTTGAAATAAAACGTTGAGCCAGAACGTCTAAAATTTTTCATATATACATGTATACATTTCCCATACACTTGATGTATATGTAAATTTTGTATGTAGGAGTAAATACTTTTAGATGTTATGTCTCCGTTATTTTAAATAATCATCAAAAACAGACATAGGACCTTTCTTATGTACAATTTAATGCTCTACAAGTTTTTATTTCAAAATTTTACCATTTTGACTTAACACTACGATTCGTCACTGAAAAAACTTTTAATAAATCTCCCACAATTTCTTAGTCTACTATGAAAATAATTTATAATATTTAATGTATACGAACGTGTGTGCATCAAATGCGAAACATGTCATTTTATTGCAGCACTTATCCCAATTACCTAACAGATATAAAGCGTCACTAAAATCTGTTTTGTCCCTGAATATGTAGTTTTTTCCACTCATAAAATTGTTTTATCAATCTGATATTTTATTTCGATAAAAAAAATAATTAAATTTTGGAAACAACAGTGCAGATTTTGCACCTGATAAACTTATGCGCCTTAATTAATTAAAATGAAAATCATTTAAAATTCTAAATGCCTCTAAAATGTTGTTTACCAAAAACTTTCATTAAAAAAATTCAAAAATTGTTGAGATTCCAAAACGGTTCACTTCAAAATCGTAATTTTTTAGTGAAATTTCATTTCATCATTTTTAAAAAATCATTGATAATTTTTACAATATTTATAAAAATTCAAAAATTTTAAGAATTATTTTAATGTTATATTGGATATCAAATACAATCAGAAGTTCTAAGGGTGGAAAGATGCATGACTCATTAGTTGTTTTAACGAGTCTTACAATATTAACAAGCGACAACACATAATTGAATTTCTACTTTTGGCAAAATATTTTTAAAATGTATTATAGTAATAGTCCAATCATTTTAGTCCAATAAATAGGTGAACCTGGAATCTAACGAAATAAACTGAATTTTTGTACAAATCTTTATTTTATTATTATAAACGTTGTCCTAAAAGTCACAAAAGGCCACGTGTACGGAATCCTAGATATTCGATGCCAAAGGTCCCAAATATTTTTTGAGAATATTTAGTTTTCTGTACCTAGAATTGTATTTATTATCAAAGTTGGAGATAAAATTATCTACGAGTGAAACTTTTTTTTATACCTTGAACCATTTAAGAAATAGAGGCCGTAGTAGATTAGAACGTATGATGGAAGTTCAATCGATAATACCAATCTATTATACTGCTTTTTTACTTGACAATTCTTTAAATCTAATAACTATTCAATACCTTAAATCTATAAATATTCCTTTTTAATCAATTAGTCATTTAATAGTGCTTACCTTTGTCATACCAATAATAAAATAATTTGAATCATTCTAAGTATATTTTGAGCTTATTGTAAACGTTATATATCTTATATTTGAATGTTATTCTAATTAAGGATAATTTGATTTACGGTGAATCAATAAAAAACAATATTTCATTCTAATATTGTTTTTATTCATATCAATATTATTAGTATTATTATTATTATTCATCGTAATCTTCATCTTCTATTCGGTCCATGTTCTGCACCGTCTATTTCAAAAACGGTTCAACGTTTTAAAAAAAGGTGTCAGGCGAATATTGTAGACAATTTGGTATTCTAAATCTTTGATAATAATTACAAATACAACTTTGGCGGAGTATACGAGATATTCTCAAAAAAAAAAAATTTTTTTTAACTTTTAACCCTGAATATATTTGGACTATTCTCATAATACAAAAATAAAGTTTTATGCAAAAATTCATAACCCTGAATATATTTGGACTATTCTCATAATACAAAAATAAAGTTTTATGCAAAAATTCATAACCCTGAATATATTTGGACTATTCTCATAATACAAAAATAAAGTTTTATGCAAAAATTCAGCTTATTCCGTTAGATTCCACGATGAAAGATAACTGGTCTATAAGTAGAATAACATTAACACTATATGTTAATAATACGAGTATAAATTTTAATGTGTGCCATAAATTTATATTCATATATATTATTATTATATGAATATAAATTTATATATAGTATTATATTAGATATTATCGTTTTATGTATGAATTCTACACTAAATAAGAATGTTTATAACTGTTTATTTATATGTCGATAAAATAGATATCGTTATTATCTATGTTATTATCATTATAATAAAACAAATGATATGATTCTGTTATTATCGAACATATTATATTTGCGAAACTCAATTTGATAAAACCAATTGAAGAGTTAGAAAATATTTACTACATAATTTGTTTATAAAATAATAATGTATTGCATACTAGTGATTTTTTCAGTATCGGTTCAGCTTTTTTCTGCCTGTTAGCTTTATTATAATTGCAACATTTTCATTAAGTACTGTAAAATGGGTACCTTTGACTGAGCTTCGTATCATCATATATATTAAATCTTAAAGGTATTTTTATTTTCCGAAAATTAACCAACACTCCTAAGTATTAAAGTTTTGAAAAAAAAATTATTACATTTACACGATAATGAAATTTACATGAACAAAATATTTTACATATAAAAGGACATCACACATCGAATAAGCCTTGATGTTTTATTGTCGGTAATAAAATTATATATGTATTAGAAATATGCAACAATACTTAAAAATTACTACTAAAATCTCTTTTAAAACGCCATAAAAATAGCTACTATACATTCTAATGACCGTTCTTATGAATAAATATATTATTTAGTAAAGCAATTAGTATACAATAAGTGTTGAACTTATGACAACGAAATATATACTTTTAATATTAGACGTTATGGACCAAGTTTAATGAGGACAATATTTGATCTGCCCTGGCATTTTGGTAAGTAAAAAAAAATCATGTGACACGCCCTAACCAATTTTTACGTTACAGGGTTTTTAAGATTACATATCAATGATATCACAACAATAAATATTTGAATAAAATCCGATTATTTTAATAGGGCAAAAAACTCGCACACCCGTAATAGCCCACGTACGTGGAACCGAGCTAACTCGATCCTAAGTATTCCCTGGAAATATGATTCCTGGATGAATATAATGGACAAAAAACGCGCAAATACGTGTTAAACCGATCCTAAATGTCACTAGTGGGTAGTGTATCTAATGTTGGGCGTAAAAGTCGAAAACCCTGCACAGACCAGTGTTCCTCTAATAACATAGACTTAGCTATAAATATCTCCTGAATGTTTTATTTACAAGATGAATGGAAGTTAAATTTTCATAATCTGAATGGTCATCTCACCATATTATCATCAAGAGAATCAATAACCATGTGCGGATAAAAAGAGCCATATAATTTTCGTGAGCTAACAGTTATATGGTGTAAAATTCTATGACCAGTAATTTTTGAAATACAGCTTACAGCATATTACTGTAAGTAATTTTTCGTTGTATGTATATTATAAGGATGTTGAGCGAATTTTTTTACTGGCTCAATTTAAGCGGCCTTACTTATATTTTTATATGCTCTAGCCTTTGTGCAATGTGTGCTGCGTTTTACAAGAAAGGAAAGTTAATAATATTTTAGAGCATATTATTTCTTTATTATTGATCCAAATTAAATTTAACCTTAGAGTTTTGTTATGGCAATCAGTTTATTTTAATGTGTAAAATAGCAAATTCATTATCAGTCAATTTCTTATAACAATAATGAAATCCAATTTTTTTTTAAATTTTTATTGCTTCAGACTTATTCTACAATAAGTCTGAAGCATATATGACTCGAAAAGTCTTGAATATACAAACATGAAACTTATTTTAATATAAATCTTTCAAATTTTATATGAGAATAGCGTTAAATTATGATATTATTTGTATACGATGCGGTTCTAACTTACACAGTGTAATGATACACAATGGTAGTCGTGGCTTTTATTTCGCTATTTTTTTTTCTATATTGTTTATTTTATTTATTTATTTTTATTTATCTAGAATAACAAAGAAATTCTATGATATATATACTGAAAACCAGCGTGTGACATTAACGGTGTGAATATATGTGTATATCAGTTACAGTTAAAATGTGAAAAAGGCGTCATACTGGCGTCATTGCGTAGATTTTATGAACCTACATAGAAACCAAAATAAATAACAAAAAATTATTGTATACAAACATCATACCACAACGTTATAACACCCACGCAAATGTTTTTTCTATAAATTTCATAGATACAATACAAAAACTTCAAATGTAACCATAAAAGTTAAAGATGACGAATCACACTGTCTTCTGAAGATGGGATTGTTAAAGTCTGTTATGTCTGTTCCATTCTATGTAAATGGCTTAGTTATGAGACATTGATTCTTTTTAAACATCATGACAAATGTCAAAGCACAATTAAATTTAATCTGGGACAAATTAACAAAGAATCAGCATTAAAAAGGCGTAATTTATTTTATATAGTAAGGAACAAGTAAAACTATTCATATTTTCTTCGATAGTAAGATTTAATAATTTTTAATTTTAAAAATTACATATTCAAAAATTTAGAATAAAAAGTTTAAAAAAAAAGTAATAATAATGGTATTAAGACTTACATGCCTATAACAGAGACCACCTACATCACTATTTTCAATCTTTATTTATTTAAACTACATCCGATATTATAAAATTAAATTTAAGTTGTGGATGTAGTCTTTGATCTTATCCAAGTAAACGCTCATTAATCTATAGCTCACTAACAGCCGCAACTTGAAATCGGCCTGCCACTGAGCTGGTTTAGAAAATGAAAGGTACAATTCAACAAAATGAATCATGATGTTTTATTGTAGTTTGTGTGTATTTGAATGAATTTCCATTAGAACACAAATCGGTGAATGTTTCACTGGAATGTCCAAGGACAAGTGCTTATTATAAAATTCAATGCAATTTGGAATAACTATTATGATCTATTAACAGCACACAAAAATTCTAAATAAATAATCGTACTGTAATTAACACAAAAATTTCTTACTTATTGTTAAAAATCATTAATAATCAACTAAATCCTAACATATTTTGAAAAACTGATTTAGGTATTGGATATATTCAAAAACATAATGATTTTTACTGATGAAAACTACGGAAATGGATTTAATATTTTTATTTTTCGAGCAAAAGTATTCTACTGGTTGTTAAATATGGTAATTTTGGTAGATTAAACAATAATTCCGATGTTATTGAGCCTGAAGGCTAATTTCTATTAATTACATTTTAATAAACTGCTACCACGATAAAATAATGCATATTTTGCAATATATTTACTTCAAAAATTTATAAAATCATTTATAATATTGTGTTGACAAACCAATATTTTTTTACGGTTATATAGTGAATATAACATTCAACGCGCAAAAGGAAGTTTTCAATCCAATTAATATTAAGTCTAGGCAAAAATACCATACATATATAGTGTGCTTATTTAATCCAGTTCGTATATCACTTGACTGACTTTGTAAATCTTTGTGAATAATAAAATAACAACTATCTTCATACTAAATTATTTTCAAGTCAAAACTTAATTTATTCATTATTTTGTTAAAACTAATACAGATAGATATTAATAATTTTATTCGTATCTAAATAATATGTATATATGTGTGTATTTGTTAACATCTATTTTATCTATTCATAAATAAATACCGACCAATTGAATATTATTTTATTATGTTGTTACTTGATGTTATTATGATATTAATAATATTATAATGTAATCCATCCCTGTATATTATTAATAAAGGTAAATTGCATTAATATCATCATAGTTATTACCCATAAAGTACAATAAACACTTACATATAAAGGCTGCTATGTACATATATGATATTGGATTTAGTTCATTCAACGAAGTGGCATCCTCTTTAATAAAAATTATGAGTTTCTGGACGCTTTAAAGGGAATACCTATTATAAAGATACTATTTTAACGGGAATTCAACGTTAGCAACCGTTTCATGCATTCCGTTATCATGTTTAGATCATTCGTCCCATATTTCATAACATTTGGATAATTTATTTTGTACGCGAAAATTATTGCACATGAAAATGGAGACTGTGTTGAAGAATTTTTGGTTTTATATTTAGAAATGTTTTTTCACAAAAAAAAACTCTCCGACATGCCATCCGTTTTGATGTCAAGATTGTACATACATGTGCATAGCATGTTTGAAAAAGTACTTCAAAATATTGATTTCTTAATAAAAAGTCATAATAAATATTTTTTCCAAATATACAAGATTCCAAGCCATAAAAATACATTAAATTTTAACCGTATTTATAAAAGTAAAAACGCTTTCTACCATTTTAGTGACGTAATTTCGGTATATAATATTGATAATACTGGTATAACACATTAAAAAAAAACATAACCAAATATTTTTGTACTAATTGAGATTGAACTGACATAGACAACTAATAATTTTACCAAAATGATGTCATATCGTTGCAGTCTCGTGTTTTAGGTCACGTGATAAAAGTCAAAAGATAAAAGTATTGAATTTTAACTTTAAGATAATAAATTAATCATGTACTTTTATGAGTCAAATTTAAAATATATAAGAATATTTCTACATCAATTTTAATTTTTCCTAAATTTCATGCTTTATATTTTACTATCGAAAGTACCCAATTGTGCGTTGTTTCAATTTCTTTTACGTTTTACCTGCCACAAGGTGTTTAAGAATTCTACAGTCTTAAGAGAATTAAATAAAGGTAAGGCTTCATAGATATATATCTACACTTGTTAAATATAGGTATTTATGTATATATTCTGTAGTTCTGTTTGTGTATTTACTAATAAGTGTTCATGCTCATTTCTATCGTATTAGTTTCGTAACAATGATTGCCTAATCGATTCCAATACAGTTGGATTGATCTTCCAAAGAAGGAGAGTAACTATCGTTGCTCAAATATATAACAAACTACAAATTCAATATATATTGTTATTATTAGTATGTATCTATTATATACATACGTGAAACGATTATACTAATATTATTTGGCTTCACCCGTTTAAAATTTGTCACTAATTTCTTGTACTTTCTCCACAATTTAACTGGTAATCATAATAATATAATTGCTGATAGTGAAGCTCGAGTGTGTATTAAAAATAATTTTTATACACGACAATTTTAGAATATGTCAGAGTATATTCGCTTTAAGGCAGCGTACATCGTAAATTTTTCTGAATTGAAAATTTGATAATCAACGCTCATCATTGGACAGTCCAATTAAAAATTCTTATATGAAAATCTGATCATAATTTTATATGAAAATCTGTGCATATATTTCAAACTTATTAATTACTTTTTTGACTAAAAGGTGGTATAAATTATAATTGTACTTCAGGCAATATCGTATGTATGCGTACACCTTACGAATTTCTGATAAAAAAATCTGATGTCTTATGTAGAATTATTATCATGTGTCTAATATAAAATATATACTAAGAGTAACATTTGATTTTCTGATCAGAAAATTTTACAGTGTGCGCTGTCCCTTAATATAAAGTTATCATCTCTAGCAAATATTGACCGCACAAACTAGCAAGTATTGATTTTATGTTATTGAATATTGTTGATTAAAATTAGTTCAACCATTAAAACTTAACCATAATTATGTCGAATATCTAAACAGTTAACACTATTAGTTGTTATTTCCACTTTTAAGAATTTGTCGAAAAACTATGAATTGTGAAAAAAAGGGTACGATAAGGGGAAGGGTGATAAAACAAATTTTTAATGAATATCACCCAATTTTTTGTAGTTGTATAAAAAAAATTTCATACATCTCTAAAAAGTGTACCGTCATTAAGTAGAAAAGATTTCGATTTTGATGAAGCAATTTTTTGCAAAAAATTGGAATTTGAGATAGGAAATTCACAAATGTTGGTTATTAGAAAATTAAAATTATTGATATAAGGGATGTTAAAAATTTCCTTTCTAAGATTCTTAAAAACGTAATTTTGTTTAAAAGTTTCTAAATTTTCGTTTTAATTTTAAACAAATATTATAATTTACAAAAATTCTAAGCCAATCAAAATAATCAATCACCTACAACAACAAAAAAACGTATTAAACCTTCCATAATACAATGAATTGTTTACTAATATCCCCTCATAATAAAATTTACACAATTACTGTTAACTTCTTTTCGAATTATCTCATGTGCGAATCATTTGAAATCATAATTTTTGAACAACTATAATAAGTATTTGTACGAAAATATTAAAAAAAAAATTGATATACTCGGCGGTCATGTATTGTCAACTTTGTAACCGGTACAGGTAATTCTGGTAAAATGGGCTTACGAAGTCAAAAAGTTCCACTAAATTTAACCAATTTAATTAAACTATAATAATGTCATTAAAAAATAATTTGTACTAAATTAACCATTGGAATAACATTGAAAGAAAAATTTTATGTGATTGAAATGTAGAAAATACTTTTTTACTTTATATCCAAATTGCAACTCATTCATTGAAAACGTTCCCAGTTTATCGCTGTTTAAGTAAACATATTCATAAATCAAGCTCATTAGTCCATTAATTTTTGTTTATTTAAAAAACTTCACTACTTGGCCACCAATTAACTATAAGCGATGTCCCTGACATTCAGCAGTTTTAACCTCAGTTGTTATCTTTTGGCCAATACTGGTAATCATACTAAATACCAACATTGAACGGCTATATCTAACTGGTGGTCCGGGTAAGTATTAATATGTTTTGTATACACAAAAATTGGACTTGACATTTTATAGGGGTTAGGCCGTGATGTCTGAATTCGGAATGTTTATAACGAATGAGTTGTAATTTGGATATAATGTAAAAATAGTATTTTTTGAAAACACAAAAATGGAGCTTGTGAGATTCTATAGGTGTTTGCATTTTTTGTCGTTTTATTGTTCCTTCGACATTTAAAAGTAAGGTCGTGTTCGAAGTTAATAATATATATAGAGAGAGTAATATATACCACCTTTACTCTATATTATTAAGAAAAGTAACGGAAATAACAAAAAAATTCTATATATTCTCCCTATTTTTAGCATCAGTGTAAACAAGACCGAATAGTTTGCTACAACAAAATATATAATACATGCTGTGCAATTTTAATAACTTAAAACTATTTGACTTTAATAATTTGAAATCATTTTTAATAGATGAATGATTTTATAGATATGAAAATATTATTATTGTTTGAGTATTATATATACAAAAGTACGTATGCAGCATATGTCTGCTTGTCTTATATACTGCGTATGGGTATTTTTCATTATGTTTGAATACCTAGGCATATATATATATATGCAACATATATGCGAATTATTTCAAGTCAAATAAAGCTTTTATGTTTCATCATTATTTTCGATATAAACGACTCTTTAATGTATTATAAATACAAATAAACATACATAAATATCTACAAAAAAAAAATTAATATGGGTACGTGTTGGGTGCTTAAATAGTTTGGATAAAAATATTAATAAAATATTTGATAAGTTTTGTTTGATAAAACTTAGTAAATAATAATTCAAAAATATATAAAATCCTAAAAATATTATATATTTAAATTACTATTCAACTAATTTATAAATATTATAAAAAGAGAATTACAATATTAAATTTTTTCGAAAAAGAGATTTTTGTGCGATTTTTTAAACTTTTCGTGGTATTTATAATTCCTGTCAAAATCCAAAAAAAAAATTGTATTACTGTTTTTTATATTTTCTAGGGTAATTTCAATCTAGGAAAGCAGAAAATAACACTTCTTTTAAGATTGGATGGCTAGTTTTTGAGATATTTCTTAGAAATTTTTCCGAAATATTGACCCCTGAATCAGTTTCCAGGCGATAACTCAAAAACTATGGATCCGATCGAGGAATAGGTGCTATTTTTGAAATTTACAGAACAAACTACCTTTATAAACATAAATTTATGGAAATCAGAGAAAAAATATTTTTCTCGATTTTACCGATTTTTTCAAAGGGGTACCCCTTAAGAAAGTTACAAAAAATCGAGAAATTTTTTTACTTTCTGATTTCCATATAATTATGTTAATAAATGCAGTTTGACTCGTAGATTTCAAAAATAACATTTATTTCACCATTGGATGCGTAGTTTTTAAGATATAACCTAAAAACTGATTCATAGGCCACTATTTCGAACAATTTTTAAGTGATATCTCTAAAAAAAAAAAAAAAAAAAAAAAAACAGTAAAATAAAAAGTTCTGCATTTTTGATCAATTTATAAGATTTTTTTCTTACAGGATCAAAAAAGCCATGAAAGTTCCAAAAACACAAAAAGCTCTCTTTGTTGACACCAACGCAATCAATTTATATGTCAATCTAGATATTTGATACAATTTTTAATTATAAATTCGTAATCAGCGACTTGCAGATACGTTGCAATTGAAAATAGTAAAAACGTACACGGTTTTCGACACACAAAAAAAAAAAAAAAAATCAACAAGCAAACGAATAAACATTGATATTAAAGATGAGTATTTAGAGTAGAATCCTCCCTCTTTTAATGATAATAAAATAAACCGTAGTATTTCGTGGCAAACAAGCACTACCATAACAATACACCATGACGTATGTCAGTTATATGTATATACAGAAAGATGAGTTGACAAGCATTAAATGTCAACTGTTGATGACAGTTTCATTATAAAACAAATACGATTTTATCAGTTTACTGTTTTATATTATTATTATTATTATATTATTATTACTATGTAACTATAATATGAAAAGGAATGGATTGGGATCATTGTAGGGGTAGAGAAAGGAACTCTGAGCGTATCATCATAATATGATAATACATTTAGATACCGATATTTTGTAAAGTGTATATATTTTAAAAAATAAACCAATATGCAGTATTTATAATACGGATGTCTACCCTTTCTTTTTGGACTTTTTCTCGTCAAGTACACTCCAATATTTAAACAAAATAGCGAAAAATAAACTGATGAACCAATATCTTGCAAAATATTCAATTTAAATAAATAATTAACTGGTAAAAGGATAATATTTATAAAATAAGCTAAATATAAACATTGTCTTATGGACGTTCTCAAAGTTGAAATTAAATAAAAAAATTAATTTTGCTTATGAAATTCTTATTACAGTTTTAAATTAAAATTTTTTTATGATATTAATAAACGCAACGAGTCAATCATAGTATTCATTCTTAATCCCCTTTCCATTTTAAATCACCTATTTAAATTAGAAGCCTATTCACTAAAAAGTTCTAACAATTTTAAAAACTGTAGTTTTCTTATGGAGATTTGCCGAACAAATTACATTTACTTTTTATAAACTGAAAAAAGTTACCAGGAATTGCAAACTGTTATGAGAAAATTGTACTCTAGAGAACAAATTGAGTATAAATTTATTAAAATGCACTAAACGATTTTTGAGAAAAAAAATTAAAAACTGGCTGATAATGTCGCTTTTAATGGAAAAAATTAATTCGTGCATAAGAATGTCAAGCAACACGGTAGTCACTAGTAATTGTTCTGTTTAACGTATTTTGTAATGGTTTTAATTCGCTTACACATTCTGGAATACTATTTTATTTTTCCATCAACACAGAGATGATTTAGGAAATTTAAGAATTTAAATAATTAGTATAAACATCTTAAACGATATTTTATATGCTATCAATATTTCAGTATTTCATACAATAAAATAATGTATAAAAATAAATAAAAATATTAAATCATCCTCCTAATTATTCGTACATGCACAGAGTCGAAAGGTTTTTATAAAAGATTTAAAATAATATTTCAAATAAAAAGTTGTTGAATAATAAAATTAATAATTGTATTGTAATTTACGAGTCTAAGATTGAATGAAATTACGATCATTCCATACACCTTTCCCGCCACTTGTATCTCTGAAACATCCTTATACCAAAATTACTAAATATATATATACTAAACTCAAATGATACAAAAAAAGTTCGATAATTCCCAACTTTCAAAGATTGTTATTATAGATAAAACCGTTAAAAGATTGACACATTTGGAATATTTGAAACGTATGTTGTAGTAATGTGAATTAGTACAAGTGTAACATGTGTAAATTCATTAGGGAATCCGTGCAATCTGTATGGCTATCATTTCAAATGATTTGTAATATTTTTATTATCTTTGAACAGTAGAACTTCTATAGTTTATTTTTTTCCTCTTGCTTAAAACTGTGATTTGAATATAACAGGTTGCCCGGTTAAAACCCCCCTCGATTCTAATTGAAATTTTAATTTATATTTTCTTGGAAAGTCTGCCTTGCTTTTGCCCCAATATTTTTTTTAGTATAGTTACTAAAGGTAGCAACTGCAAACACTGACAAGATTGTCTATACACCAGCAAGATCAAGAAGCAAGGATGGAACCAAAACCAAGACTAAATTGACTACGCTAACAACTTCCAATAAATACATTAGTCAAAATATATTTAACAACTTCAATATGTTCTATTTCTGTAAAAAAAAGTTTTTTGTTTTGAAATTTTCAGTTTCAAATACAACAAAGAAATAATAGTCTTCATATTGATAGTCCATTGAAAAATTAATACAAAAACGTAAGTATCAGATCAGATATGCAAGACTAAGCATGACCAAGTCTAAAACTATATAATCCAAGAACATAACCAAGACTGGAAGTAGTTGAGCAAGACCAAGACTAAATATACAACACCAAGACCAAGACCAATATTGAAACAGTCTTGCTTTGCTCATCAGTAGTCTGAGTACACCGGACAGTTAAAAATTTTACCAAACATAACTAATCTATTCACAAATGACAAATTCGTTTATTTGTTCACTTTGCCCCTAAACCAATCAAAACGGATTTGCAATCTTGGCAGCAGTTGACAAGAGTATGCTTATTCTAGTTCTAATATTTCATCGTAATTTATGATTGAGCTATAGGATGAAAGCTTATGTGTCCTTCTGTAACAGAACAAATAATTTCGGATACGGAAATTTAGAATTTCAGCAAACATGTATACAAAATCTGAATAGAAAAATATAATTTTAGCTATATATATTTTTCAGCTTTAGACTGTTTTTTTAAACAAAGCCATTTAGATATTTTGACTTTCTATAAACTGTTTCACTGTAGTAACATATTTATGTTTTTTTGTATAGAATTATATACATACACATAGAATACTGTTATAATATATGCATACATAAATTTATCAGTCTTTAGATCATCAACTCCCTGTTTCATGTGATTATCAATTGCTTCATAATATATAGAGTTATACACATTGGTCTGTGGTTGTTACAAATGAGATAAATCTGTTATCTATTATTGATCTTATTGTTGACAGTTAACACGCTTAAATCATAACTACTGTCCGTCCATTGGACCTAAGTAGATTTAGACTATCCTTTTTTATTGTAACTTTTATTCATTCGTTCATGAATTTAAAGCGCATAAAAAATATTAAAAAACTTAAGACTATAAAACAATAAAACCTATTCATTAAATCGAATAGTGCATTTAAATAGGAAACAATGTGCACCCAGGTGTGTTTATGATTTAATATGTTAGATTTGTATTTAAATATGATAAAATATAAAAGTATTCCCTTTTAGATGGATACTTTTAACCGCTAGCCGGCTTCCCTTTTAATTAATTTTTCAATATAACTATTAAATAATTCCTCCAACGATTTCGTTGAAATATTTTTAAAAATATTATTTTACTTCCCACATTTATCTATATATGTGGCATACTTAAGAAAGCTCAGATTTTTGAATAAATTAAACAAAAATATTTTTCAATTTTTGTAAATACAAGACCAAATATTTTGACATAGTGTTGTAATGGGTAGTATATCGGATTGGCAAGTTAAAGCTTCAGCGTACTAACCTAGGTGTATCTATAATAATTTTTTTTAAATTCAATCCAACCATCAAATTTCGTATTAAAAATAAAATTTTTTTAATTTTTAGTATTTAAGTCTTAAAAATTATTTATTATTACTTTCTAAGTTATTAAGTTATAGTAAACACTTCTTAAAGTGTTCCAGTTATGAAGCT
Source organism: Chrysopa pallens (assembly GCA_020423425.1). Taxonomy (NCBI): domain Eukaryota; kingdom Metazoa; phylum Arthropoda; class Insecta; order Neuroptera; family Chrysopidae; genus Chrysopa; species Chrysopa pallens. The sequence goes on from CM035594.1 coordinate 38,290,444, forward strand.
AGGGAAAATAATTCTTAGGTATTTCTGAAATCGTTCTTTTGGATCATACCTTAGTCAAATGTTGTTAATAATCTTATCTTCGCCTGGTTTTTTTGCTGTAAGTAATTTAGAAATTAAAACATCAAAATTTTATTTTTTATATATAAATAGTTTTTTCGCGAAAAACTCTTCGACATGCTCTCCGTTTTTATGTCAAAATTGAAAAAAAAGGTATATTACATTTCAGATTGTCTTTATTAATAGAGCCTCTACCAAAAGCACGTACCCACTTAAACAGCGTCGTTTTAGTCGTTTTAGTTGTTCCATTTGATGATGCATGTAATATATAAATATATATATATATATATATATGTATATACCAAAATGTATTGGACCGTAAACATACTATTCACATAAAGACTACATGTGAATTTGTACTATCTGAATGTGGCGGTTTTCTGTTACAGTAACAAAACTCCCTTCATATATTTGTTTGTATGGTTAGAGTTTACCGCCACCTTTGCCATTGCCTGCCATACATAAATAACATTCCGGTTGGACAGGAGAAAACATGGTAAATACACGATAAACCATATGAGTTATTACCACCCAACTCTATACTGTACGTACTTTTCCTATACTTATGTACACAATGTTCGAGGTAATTTGTTTTATGCGTGGAAAACCAATTGACATCATTTTAGTCTAAGAACTTGTGGGAGATTCGAATAAGGTTCTTTGTGGTTCTGGTAAATGCAAAAATTTCTTTTCCTAACTCTTACCGTTTTGATCCAGCTCAAGGCGTAGTTTCCATACTTCTCATCCCACGATATGTTACAGCCTTACTGAAAAAACCTTACTCAAATCTCTCTTAATCAAGCTCTAAGTTTATTTGAATGCAGTGAAATTGATAAACAATTTCCCGCACTGTGCCACAAAATGCGTGTGATTACAACAACCAGTTAAAGATTTTCCATTTCGTTAACATTGATGTACAAGCACTATTCATTTGCTGAGTAACTTAAAATTTGCTTTGTAAAGTTATATTAGAGATAGGTTTGTGTTTATTTATTTTATATTCATATTTATTCTAAAAGAATTTTTTTTCCCTATGAATTTGCCTTCTCATTTGAACTGAATTATATTGATTGCATTTTTATTGATAGATTAAATTCGTATTGAGCAGAATCGCTTCATTTTTGTATTTTATTTAAGCTTGAAAACCATTTTTTCCTTTGAAATTCCGATTATGTATTCCTAATCTATTCAACCAATTTATTGTGATAATAAAGTTTCCTATCCCTCAAACAGGTCCATTAATATCTCTGAATTCTAAAAGTCATGAACAATAGTCAATCATAAAACCAACCTCGCCAAAATTCAATGCGATAAGGGCTTTGAATATTTTCTTGAATGACATTGTATATAAAAATGGTTAACTTTGTACAAATGCGATATTACGAACTTGCTTTCAAAAAATATTTATAGAGAAAAACATTTTTATATTTTGTAATATTTTCATTTTACTTATTTTTTTTTTTTTATGAATTCTTCTCTTTGAACTTTTCAATATAGGGAAAAAATATGAAACTATGGTTTTTTTTTTGGGCGAAAAACATATACATAAAATAAATAAAGAGATATAGAAAATAATAATTGCAGTATTTTACGAAAAATATTCATTTTTCTAGAAATTTCGCTAAGAGATAAGTAATATATTTCGCTAAGAGATCTATGTATATTATACATGTTGTTTTTTTTTTTTTAATTTTTGGTTTTAAATCTAAAAATTTTATAACATATATCTGATGGAAGAAAAGATTGGATTAGAATAAAATGGTATCCGTTTAATGATCGCGACTAAAGACGAAATTATTCACAAAACATTTTTATTACACGACTTCTTTGGATTTATGAATAAGTAATATTTCGTAAAATGAAATCACAGATTATAATTTTTTGATAATTTTTATCTCTGATAGCGGCTTACAGATAAAATTGGTTAAATATTTTTTTTCTTTTTGTGTTAATACTGATTCACTTCTATCACTTTTTGAAGATTTGAATTTGAAATGATTTGAATTTTAAAGTTAAACAGGTTAAGTATTTGCTGTAATACCTATGTAAGCTATGTATAATATACAATATTTGTATAAATTCAAGAATTTACAACACGTCTTATATGAAATAATAGCCACAAATATTACATGTATACCGGATATTAAATTTTACTTCGCGCAATTCCCCTTCTTCGAACGCATAGTTTTCCATATTCTGTACTCTAGTTATATATTACATACAATACAAAAATTGTCCCTATATTATGTAATATTGAGTGTACAAAAAAGATTTTTCTATTGATAAATTATCAAAGCGATGTTCTGGATACATAATTGGGGAATTCTTTTCTGGTGACCTTTGAAAATGTTAAGCAAGTTTTGGTGCTGTTAACAAGAGAAAATTTTTTAAATTGCTATTTTTCAAAACCTCACAATTTGTATGTGTACTAATAGGACCATAAAGGGAGTCCGGGAGTTCATGTTTCCCGGTGGCAGAAATGAACCATTTTTCAAAATTAAATTTCAATTTCGTGCAAATCAAACGTCAATGCATTGAAAGGTTGCGCTTGGGAGACCAATTCCAAGTAAGCCGCTATTTTGCAGAATGGCCAATTTGTTTGGGTGTCGGAAAGTAACATGTTCAAAAAGTGTGAAAAAGATAATTAAACCATTGCGCCATTCCGATAAAAGCCTTCAGTAACTGAGCACAGCAAATGAGTCATATACCAAGATAGAGTTACAAAATATCTTAGGAGAATTATACATACCAACCAACAACCTTACTAAATTCCAATACAATTTATGCACTTTCAATGAGGTAGAGTAAACTGGATTTCAACACCAGGGCCTTTTTTAATAAATTGTACTGTCCTAATCTGGCAAATAAACGCATACTTCGGCCACTTTTCTTTCTTCTGGAGTTTTTAAATGAGGTGTTGACTATCAATATAAACAAATTTTTGAGCACTCTGTAAATATTCAAACACTTTTCTCGTATAAAGTTTTAGTTATACTTTAAATAAATTGTTCTGCCTAACCTTCCTACAAAACTATTGTTGAAGTTTTATTTGTAAACTCTACGAACAATAAGCAGCAACATATAGGAAATTTAAAGAGAAAAAGAAAATTTGTAAACTTAGAAATTGTTGAATTAGAACAATGTTATGGAAAAAATTATTTTGTCAAAGAACACCACAATGTATTTCTGGTAATTCATATTTCATATCCTAAAACTTTGTGTAATGTATGAAGGTATACTAGATTTAATTGCAAATATTTAAGACTTCAAAATATTGAAACTATTACAAAATTTTTGGTATAGATGTTCACAGATAATTTCTTGTTAATTTCTATCTATTTTTACGTCATCACCATAACCCCAAAATAAAAAAAAATAGCTTGTTGAAATTTGTTTCAGCTACTTCAAATTCGTCATTAAACAAAATTGTCCAATTGTTTTTAAAAAAAATTGTGTATCATATATTATTTTGCCACAACTTCAGTGCACTGTGTCACAGCTCCATACTGATCTATTCTGAAAATTAGTATGAGAGTTAGTTGTCAAGGATGTGTTTTTTGACCCTTTCTAGACGCACTTTCTCTACATTTGTTTGCGTCGAGTTTCTTTCTTATAGTATTGTGATAGATTTGCCTCCCAATATCTCCAGTTCTAATAAAAATAAAGAATTTTGATCTAAGAACACTCAGTGACTCAAATGTTAAATACTCAAATTGGATGAGATGGAGGAGTGCAAGCCGAGGACATTCAATTTGACTTTCAAGTCTTTATGACATTTTCTTCACACAATAATAGATATCTCCTGTTCCAATGACCATAGAAAGTTCATTTTGGTCAATGTTCACTCACTGACTCAAGGCCTAACATTTTAGATAATAAACACTTAAATTGTATGGGATAATTGTTGAGAGCACAGCACACACTCATCACCTTTTTTGAATCTAGTATGTTAGGAAAATACCACAATTGGTTAGAATTTAAGATTCAAAATTAAGCTATTAAATTATTATAATGAATTAATGCTACGAAGCAGCACACAGGTTCACTAGTATTTCTTAAAATATTCACATCCGCAAATAACGTATAATATCTGTTCAGTATTTATATAATATTATATTTTCGCATGTCATAAATATAATATTTATATATAATATCATTTATTTTACACCATATGCAGCAAATGTTGCTCTTACTCCTCAGATAAGGTACTATTTACACAATAAAAACACAGTATTTAGCTTAAAAAAATAGGTTTAAAAATTAAACAAGAATGTTTCAATGTCACATATGTTTAAAAAATTTATCCATTTTTATTATCTCAAATAAAGAAAAAAAAATATAAGCAGTGATTTGAAGCGTAAATATCAATTCCACAGATACACATACAGTTTATACTACTATCCATACTATCCAAAAAATGTCATAACACGAAAAATAATAAATAGAATAGAAAAATTGTTAAGTGTGATTTTAGAGTACTAAATATTGGTTCGATACGAAATTGTAAGGATACATATATTAGGATTCTCAGAGAAGAGTTTTGATACAGTTTTGATTTTCTCACACTCCTTATTCTTTAAGATCCCTGAATACAAATTTCAATTTTGCGGGCAAAAATATTATCAATATTTAGTTGCTAACATAGCCTGATGAGCTAGCATTATCTTCAGATAATGTACCCAGAGAAATCCATATGGTAAAATGATTGAAAAATTTGGATTATACAGGATAATAACGCTTGGTGAATTCTTTAGAAACAAGGAATTTAAAATAAATATAAACAATCGTACATTGTTATAGTCATCAAGTCAGGACGAATAAGAACAACTATTTCGATCAGAGTATAACTGCACAATTTAACATAGAACATGGCATAAGGAAAACTAAGACCTCCATTGAGATGGCTTAATGACGTTGAGAATGTCTAAAACACGGTAATGGTTACTTACTAGAAACATCTAGCAGATAATAGACTATTCTAAAAAAAACTAGAAGTTTGTACTACTTTAATGTGTAGCAACAAGCAGAAGAAGCAGATTAGGGAAAACATCTCTTATTGAATACGAATATTGGAAATTAAATAAGACTGCAATCAAAACTATAGAACACATTTATGGTTCTGAAGCAAAATAAAATTGATTTTTATTTAATTACGTCGTTGATTGCTGTCAGATTCACTTGGTACTTTTAAACAAATGCTTTTTAATAATTTATCATTGGTTTTTTTTTTTATCAGTTTTTCTTGAATAACTTCTTGATTCAAATTATAGTTTTTCTAATTTAAAAATGTATTATTTCCATAACGTTGATCCTTAAATTGATAATCATTTAAACTCCGAATTAAAAAAAAAATATTCCAATTAACACCGAATACTTTAGGAACTACAAATAGTTGTGATGTTTTTCAATACAAACATTACATTTAGATTTGATTTTTCGTATAGGTACGGATTCTATACAAAAACCAAAATGTAAATAAAAAAAGTATTTAAAAATTACATTTTCCATTCTATATTTTACGTAAAAGCTTCTTCTCTTCTTTACGTTTTTTTTTTCCTGTATAAATGTGATAGGTCAACAGTTATATTGTACCTTTATAACTGACTCTGAATAAGAAGAGAAAAATCAAGATAAATCTCTTCCATATACAAGAAGAAGGAAGTCTATGCATATAATCTTGTTGTATACGGTTGAATAGATTTCGAAGATGGTACACATTTATGGTGGTCAATGATAGACCATTATCAGTACCTAAACCATTCAGAGAATAAACCTGACAGACTTATACAAATACAAGAAGCAGTGGTGAATACGATCATTGCATTACTTTTCTGAGATAATCAAAATTCACGATATAATCGTATTAATGCATGTAGGTATACATCCATTAACTGTAACTAAAAATTGATAAAACAATATGGAGACGCAAACTAATAGTGTTAATTTTTTTTGACATTCAACATTTAATTGTGGATCAATGTTTGTAAGGCTACAAAATATTGACATACGAACAGTATTTTGGTATGGTTGTTCATACATGTAGCAAAATTGTGATAACGTATTCTAGACATAAAAAGTCTGTTTAAGTTCAAGAATGGCCCATGACTCAACTTGTGAACCATACATGAGGAAACACTAAAAGAATTTTTGAATTTTGGAGAAGAAACAACATTTTTTTCTCAAATGTCTGGATTCACCACAATTTCAGCTAAAATTTATTAAAGGTTGTTCAAATATTTATACTCAACAATTAAGTATACAACAATAAGTTGTTATCTTCCCTTTTTAATCACTAAAATTTATAAAATATTCCATACTTGCAGTCCATATATAAGTTATAAATATTTGAAATTGTGTCGAATCTAAATAGTTTACGCAAAAAAGTATATTCTAAAATTTTTCTTCCATCTTTTGCGGTTAAAAGTTGGATCGTGGATCCATTGAAACTTATAGACCAATTTTTATAAAGTTGGTGAATGAGTACATTCACTTTTTTAAATTCACAAATTCAATTTTCTTTCAATAAAATATAAACAACTAATGCATTACTGTCTGTCATCGAGATGAAAAGAAACTCTCAATGAAAAGTTATAGCGACCAATTTTAATGGTATATTATAAACCTTTATTAGCTTCGTGACTTTGTTGATGAGCAAAATCAATCAATTAGGATCCAATGCATCCATGTTCCAATTTTAAATATTTTTATCCTAAACTGTTTAAATTCATCTCAATTTCAGTTCAAATTCAGCTGTAATTATAACTTATATCGTTATAGTACAAATTCTTATAACTGTTTGGACTACATATTTAGAGGATTTTTTCAACGCTAGTACAGTTAAAACATTTATACTTAACAATGTGTCTTGTATTCAAACAATTAATATTTTTCAGGCGATTAATATTGTAAATTATCTTCATTTGTTTATATTGCAATTTTCGTGTTGAAAGTAATTACTTTTTAACAGAAAGTAAATAAAAAGAGTATGAGAGTTATTTCTGTAATCGGATGTAAAATATTATTTACACAGAGATGAATTAGAATATATTTCATCAAATTTATTCATAAATATTAAAGCATTATGAGTCGGTTTTTTTTCGTATTTTTGACTGTATATAAGGTATAGTTTAGTGGAATTTATACAGTTGTACGTTCTTACCTCTTCACTTTCTTAAATCCTAGCCATAAATAATACGACTAAAACAAAAATGCATTTTCTTGTATTTTTTTCACTCGTAATAATGCCTAAAATTCCTACGTAGGCTTTTCATAATAAACCAAACAATGAAAAATATTTCGATGCTAACCAATTTTGCAAAAGTTTGTTAACCAAGAAATGTTTCAGTTAATATTCGAATATTCATTGTTGACTATCGTCATTAGATTTATACTCAGTGTGTCGCCCGGTGAACGAATTAAAAGTAATGTTTTTTACTGTGTCCAAAATTATTCTGAATATGTAAAAAAAGAGTAGAAAAAAGTAGACGCCGAGCTAAAAATTGAATGAAATGATACTGAACGTATGGTAGTTAAGTTTACTAAAAAAACATGACTTCTTACCAGTTAAATTAATAGGCTGGGATCCCATGACACTGTCAGGATGTATACTTACTCCTGATACATTATATTTCATTTTGGGATAAAATACGAAAGAAGACAAAAGTTTCAGACGTTGCTGTTGTAATGGCTCTGATATAGCGTTTGGCAAGTCACATACTTCGATAATTAGCGCATGTTTGAGCTGTACTGTCTGATATCCTTACAATTACAAAGAATAAAAGGTAGAAAGTTTAGGCGATGGTAAGACGATCTGACTACTTTTTTTTATGGAAGCTGGTCGAGATTACCTAGTTCAGTGCAAGATTGATCTAAAAAATCTCATATGGAGGAGATCTTTGCCCATTTATTAGGACTAAATTAGGTTTTTTTTATTATTAATTATCTATATACGAAAAAAATTTATGAAAACTGTTCCGAATCGGTCATTCCATCCGGCCTTTGAATTGTTTTAATGAAAGGTATTAGTGTCTAGATAAAGCATCAAGCATTGGATTACATATATCTTTTGATTTTCGCAAGATCTTATGGGGTGTTTTGTATCCCAAAATATCCCGTTCTAATGAAGATAGAGTGCTTTTTTATCTAAGAACATGCAAAGACTCAAGACCTTTCATTTGAGCCATAACATGAGATTTTTCCCACTAAAAGCCGGATAAATTATAGACCTATCACTTATCTTAACTCAAATTGGTTGGAGATTATTGAGAGCACAACACACTCTTATCACCTTTGTTTTCTGTGATTTGAATGATTAATAGTGTCAAGTCTGTTTGGAAAATACCACAGTCATTTAGAATTTAAGATTCACAGCTATTAAATTATTATCAACAATGAATGCTGCGGAGCATCACATACGGGTCCACTAGTTTATATATATTTTCTTTTGGAAATTAAAATAGGGGCCTCTCATAACAGCAATATGAAATATCTGGAAATAATGAAATACCTGGTACACATGTGGGTACATATAAATATTTTACAACAAAGTTCCTTATAAAATATTTCGCGTACACATGAATATGCATATATTTAAAATTACACAATCTTGTTATTACATCATGTTAAAGTTCTTCTACGAAAACTTATATTATTATTACGTGTATATATAAATATAGGTGGTACATATATAAGTTTGTCTTAAACAGCATCTTATATTAGTTGTGTTAGTTACCTCTGAAAATTCTAATATATGTTTTTGGTTTACATGCCTGAATGGTTCTTGAATTAGACATTTATGTATGTATATATGTTTCTATTATATACGGTGCGATGTATATTATTTGCCTTTACCAAATGTTTACTTATATAATAAACCATAAGAAATAATTTTTGATTTATTATTCAACTTCAACGTCAAGTTGGAATCGGCGCATGAGTACCTAAAACTATTCTAGTTCAATTTTCTTACGCGATTCTCTTTTAATCGTTTTACTAATGATATAAATGCATGTTACCAGGAGGCAACCCCGGGTCATATTGCTTAAATCGAAATATTTTAAACAATTACAAGACATTGTTGTATTTTTTTTATATTCTTTGATGAAATACGAATCAAATAAGTACTATGAATTTTTATGATAAAGCTTTAGAGGATATAGGATATACCTTACCCCTTGTTGAGTGCGTCCACCAAAACTTAACTCACAATATTGTGCCGCTCCTATAAGGTAGCCGATCAGAATATTTAAACGAAAAAATCGATTGTTGGATTTAATCGAAAGCGCCAGATTGAGATATGGTAGGTTGATTGAGTGCTGAAAAGTGTACATTTTACATTTTACTCTCTCAAATCGACCCACTCAATTTTATCGTTTTATTATTCTGATCGGCTATCCACTAAGAAACGTATCTGCCATATAATAATTTGATGCGCTCGAGTAAATCCAAGAATCCCCGATGGGGCTCCCTTACCATAAGTATTTTTAATCTGTTGATACACTGCATAATTTCTACCATAGAAACGATATAGAAATAAATATTGTTTTTGAATATTTGTGTAATACAAAATATTTAAATATTTTTTAATCCATGAATTAAAAATGGAACCAAATGAATCTGAAAGACAATTATCAAAAGAATTTAGAGATCAACGTCGAGGGTATTATTCAGAACGAATAACAAACCTCGATGAAACTAATCTGGAATACAGTGGTACTGTCAAACGGTCAAGTTATGCTTGGAAAACGCAAACTGAAAAATATGCACCTGTTGTTACACAGTTAACTCCTCCTCGTAGGTCATTATCTCTAGCACCTGCTGAAAGATGGATGACCATTGAGGAAGAAAATGATATTGTACGTTAATTTTACAGGATTTCGTATTAAATTTATTTTTGGAGGATATCTTTTATTTTAGAAATTCCAATGAAGTTCTGTGCGGTTATTTCAGTTGTCTTAGTATCCTGAAAAGTGGCCCCACAGATCCATAGAACTATTGCGTTACAAATAGAATAATTTAAAAATATTGTATTTTATCAACGTTGTATCTGGTCAAAAATGATCGACCTCATTTTTAATCCGGTAGTCATAAATTATCGATTTTCCATATCTTCAGGTAAATCATTTTTAACTAGATACAAAGAGCACATAAACAATCATAAAACTTTTTCTAACTTCTCATAACCGATACAGGTCACAGAATTTTTATTGAACACAAGCCGGATGTGTTACGTATTTGCGACACAAGCCAAAAAATAGTTTGGTAGAAGCCCTTGATCAATAAATTAAATAAAAAACCAAATTTTACAATTTTATATTATAAAATAGACAGACCATAATCACTCCCTTTTATTATATTGGAAATTATAAATATCGATAAAATATTTATCAACTCCTCTCACAGTTTCTTCATGCACAATAATGTTATCTACTTTCCCTGTATATTTTCAAAATAAAAGAATAATTATTCATTGATGATGAGGTTGTAAGTCGAAAGTGAACTCACAATTTTTGAAAAGTTTTAAAGTGAAAATTAGACATAGTTAAAAGTATCCAATATTGCCTAATAACTAAAATAAACAATACATCTGTTAATTTTCTAATCTTTGAATGATTTTAGCTATTTCCAGTTCAAACATTGAAACCTAAAGTACAACTTCAGTATAAAGTGTGCGCAAAACAGTTACCACGAAAAGTAGAAATTGAGAGACGCCGACGTGATTATGCTTCAAAAGATATTAATGAGATATTAACACAATTTGGTATACGTAAAGCACAATTAATACCTGTCGATGTTTTGCAAGAATTGACAAATTATAATCATGCACGTCTTTACAAGACACAAAATTACTTGCCATTGGAATTATTTGATGATGAAGAATATGATGATAGGTAAAAGGACGGAGAGCATTTCGAAAAATTTTTATAAATTATGCAAATGAATAGTTTTCTTTAAAAACTTGAGTTCCCAAGAATTGAAACCGTTTTTCTCTACATTGAATATGGCACTCCTCATATATAATTCATTTCTCGAAAGTTAATTATTTGCAGTTGCTTTTTATGAACCTTGAAATCATTCAAAATGAAAATGTTTTTGAGTTAAAATTCAGGAAAAAATATAACAATTAAACTCATTTAACACTCAATTTCATTTGCTATAATTAATTTACCAGAAAGTGATTTAAGTCATAAATTGCTGCAAATTCTACTTTCAATATTTATATCTAATTATTTTCGTAACAAATGTTGTTTACAGAACTGCCAGTGATTGGATGAATGTAGGTTTTCTTGAAGGAGTTCGACATCCCATGCCAGCTAAAGCATTTTTACCCACACCAGTCAAAAATTTGGACAAACAAAAACCCAACGATTTGAATTCATTGTATTCTTGGATAAATGTAGCAGTTTCAGATTATGAAAAGAAAAGAAAATTGTTCACAGTTTTAACACTAGACGGACATCAAAATACATACAAAATACCAAGAATTTATTTATTATTTCATGCTGAAGATCCATATAAATTTGGAATTCGAATAAAGCATGCCATTAAACTTCGTGATGAGTGTGAAAATTTAATAAGGTAGCTATTTATATTCAGGATTTAAATCTGAGTATGAGTAATGATTACTGTCTCTAAATATATATCGAATTTGTGCTATTTTTCTTTTAATATTTTGGCCAGCACAGGTTTCCCATCAACAAAAATATTTATGATAGTATGGTGATATACAATCAACAAATATAGCTAGGCGTTGCAGTTGTAGAAGTCTATGTAAACTCTCTTAGTGTCAGTCTTTGTTACATCAGTGTATATTTAGGGAATAGAAAATTGAATGTAAGAAAGTTGTGGAATATGTGATTGGAAATCATTGGATCAATCACTTCTTCCTTCTCCAGACTATACAGTCAAAACGTACACTGTTTTTGATAAATCCAGCATAGTGTAATTATCAAATAGAGAGTAGCGATGTATAGGAACTAGTACGACAGACGAGTATTATCGGTGGAATAGAGCTACGTCAAGAGTGTCGAGAATTTCTATAAAAAATCGAGAATTTTCCACTACTTGATCGAGTTAACTAAAACCAGGATTAAGGGATGATGAAAGAAGAATAGTTTTTAAGGATACAGTTTTTTTCCAATTGGGTTCTCCTGAAGTGGAGGGGAAGAATTCACGCTTTTGTAAGAAAATTTTTACGCAATATAGTCGTTGCACAAAGGCAATATAGTTGTCAATATTTTTAAATGCATCATCTATATTAACTATATAAACTTAATTATACATTTTCATTTAAATCAAAATTTCTAAACAATAGTTGCTCAAAAATTAATTCAATTTCAAACATCGTTGATGTAACAACTGATCATATGACTTTACGATTGTAAAGTCATCAGTCGATTATGACTGATTTTAGAAGTGTAAATAAATAACACTATTAAGTTACAATATACATGAAGCTTGAAAAATTAAAAATTTATCTTTATTATAATACTTGGTTTTATCAGTTCACATATTTTTATTTTCCATAGATATGAATTATATATTGATTGCTGTAGTTTAGATGGAATTGATGATATTGATGATTCTTACTTGGAATTAATATCGAAGCAAGCAACAAGAAATCATGTATTCAAAATTAAGAATTCTTCATTTAGTGATTGGGTAGAGTATTTTTTTTTTTTTTTTTTGTTAAATTTTAAATAGCCAACTCAAAATTTTCAATCCAATCGTAAAGTAAATGTTATTTTAAGTATTCTTAGATCGTAATTACCCAAGAAAACTAAAAATAGCAATACAAATTATATTAAATTTTTTTTCGATTTTTTACACAACTACACAAAACAAGAAGTACCTATGAATTTTCAAAAACTCCATGTAAGAATTTATTATTTTAATAATAATATAAATATATTATTTTTTATTAATTTTTCAAAATTATAATATTCCAAAGGGTAAAACAAACACATTTTATTTTTAAAGGGTTAAAAAATTTTATTCCCTGATTTTACACAGCTCACGTTTAAATGTCCCTATTCCTCATGCTTACTTTTAATTTGGGGACCAAGTTTATAATCCATCTTCTCCCTATACAAAACCTTTTTTTTATATATATTTTTCAGCTTATAAATGAAATTCGACTTAATCATAAAAGAACAATGTGCGAATTAAGCTTTCGAAAAGTTGTTCAGGACAATCCACATAAATTTAATTTCATAGCCTTACCTGATCGAGCATTAGAAAAGGAGGTAGCACCTAGTAAAAAAGGTAAGTAACATTGAAACTCACAAACTGGATACAAGCATTAATTATTATTACGTTTGAAACAAAAATTATATGTTATATTTTCTCAACTAGAATTTAAATCCTTCTTTAAGTCTTAAGCTTCCTATCAAAATTTTAGTAAGTTCAATCGGGTTTTGTCGATCGTGTCGGTGGTGCATAAACTCTTTTTTCGACAAAACTTTAACCAACGATTTTTTTTCATAGGAAAAATACATACATCGATGGAAAATTTTGAGGAAGTTCTTAATTATATACATTGGCATATTTTGTATGTAATACCAGAAGCATATGCAGCTATTCAATGTGTTGTAATTGAATGTCAAAAAGTTCATACAATGTCTTTATTTATTACTGGTTATGGAAAATATGTGTCTTTAAGTGAATTTAATTCGATACAAAGTCGTCACGCAAGTAATGTATGATATCTATATTCTATAAAAATTGATGAAAAGTTGAATATATGCGCCTTCCTCTCCTCCATCTCATCCAATTTGAGTACTCATTAACTCAAATGGTACTTTAGTCACTGAGTGTTCTTAGACCAAAGCCCTCTATCGTTATTAAAACTGGAGATATTTGGATACAAACACAATGACTCAATACCTATCATTTGAGCTATTAAACACACAAATTGGATGAGTTAGGGATTTTTGAGAGCCCAACACACACACATCATCATTTTTTGTATGATTTGAGTGATTAAGAGTATCGGATCTGCTTGGAAAATGTTACTGTTGTTTTGAATTTAACATTTAAATTTAAGCCATTAAACTATTATTATCAATTAATGTTGCGGTGCAGCGTACAGGTTCACTAGTTATTTATTAATAATGTTTCAATCCCGCACTCAAATTGTAAAATGTTGGTCAAATAACAATGATTAAAGCAAAAAATGTAAGATATGAATCGTAAATCAGCTTATTTCCATCCCAGAGACCATCGTCAAATTATGTATGAGAATATATGTGTGAACTAATTATGTTTGGTGAGGCAAATGTTTCCATACAAAATTCAGAAAAGTAAATATTAATTTCTAAGAAAAAATTAATTTAAAAACAACAAAACATTTTTTAAAATATTTTACCGAAATGTAGATATGGATTAAAAGAGATGTCTAATTTATCTCTAACATTATTCTTTTTCAGGTAATCACATATTTAAGAACCTTATGGCCCGAAAATATTACACATGGCATTCGTATGTCATTACGTGATGTTGGAAAAGGTTGGTTCGATTTAAATATCCGACGTTGGAACGTTTATGAAGTTTCAAAAATAAAACGTCTGTTGGATGTTACCAAATTTCATATGCAAGTAAGTTTTGTCTGTCTGTCCTACCTATAAAATGATATTTCATAGCGTAATTGATTGTCAATTCATATTTTCACAAAATACTTTATGTACAAGAAAGTTCTGGTGTAGACATTCATGTGGAAGAAAATTCTATGGGGCGGACATCGGCAGAAATTAATGTGCCCAATACGTGATATGATAAGATGCACGATGTCCGGCACCCTAAAGATTATAAAAAAATGTCAATTTTTTTGTTTTCGGTCAAAATTGTATTTACATTGAATTATCTTCCTGTGACAGTAATATAAAACGAATACCTACCAGTTTAAAGCTTGGGGTAGAATCGAAAATTTTATTAATTGCGAAAAATAGAACATTTTATCAATCAAAATTTCCATAGAAGAAAGATTTCTTACACTAGCCATAATTAAGCCTTTCAAATATAGTGTGTAATTCAAAAATATTAAACTTTAAGAAATTCAATTATTTTTCAGTACGCACTCACAGTATTGGTTACTGCTTCACTAAAAATGTTAATAAATTTATGTGAAACTCCCTGTCAATGCTGCCTTAAAGTTGCTGATGATCTGGCATGGGGTGAAGATTTAATCCATACACAATTTCATCCAAGTACCGCACCTGTATTTTCAATTACTTTGTTATTAGGTGACGATGGCCCATATTATGATACCAATCCTGACGAATTTTCGGTATGAATAATTAATTCATTTAAATTTTTTTTACATATTTTATCGAAAACTCTTATTTAATATTAATATTATTTCGCTTTTAATTCTCAACTAAAAACTGAAAAAAATATACAAGTAATACCAGTAAATTGAAAAGAAATTCATAGGTATTAGTATTATTTATTTATTATAGATTACATTATTAAATTTATTAAATACATCGATTACCCAATTACATTTTATCAAACAAATTGAACCGCTGTTGCTGCCGTTTTTGACTTGGGCGGACGACCTATTTTTGTCATCAGTAGGGTTACTGCATCCATTTGTTACTGAACTACGTAATCGCCTGGAAGCTAGTTATTTAAAAGCAATTATACCACTAAAAGCTTATGCAAAAGAATATACGAAATATATGGATTTGTACAAATTGGATAATACAGCTTATGTTCAGTAAGTATTTTATGCACTGTTATTCAAATATTAATAATAGATAATTATTTTAATTGAAAAGAAAATTGTTATTCTAATCTAATGACACCACTGTCACGATCTAGACTCATGATTTTTATCTAAATTTCTTTCTACATTCCTACCAACTAGATGTAGAACCTACCAACTAGAATGCAATTATAAATGTTCGAAATTTTTGCATTTTTCCCAATGTTCATTTCATAACAAAAATAGTTATAATTTTGCAAAAATTTTACATTTTTTAAAATTTATATAATTTTTTATAAAAGTGCTAGGGCTGAACTTTGTTGAAAATTTCAAGTCTATAGCTCATCTAGAAGTTGTAAAATCACTTACAAAACTCTTCCGAACAAACAAATGCTCAGTCAAGTTAATAAAATACAAACAATAATCCTATGCTTCTATGTATAAAATTATGACAAAATTCTAATAATTGGGTTTTTAAATTACAGAGCTTTTAAAGAAGAAGATCATATAACTAGTGAAATTCGAGATGAAATTGCCTCTCAATTTGAATACAAGGAAGAATTAGAACAAACAATTCCTCTAAATATACCGATTGGTCCTTTCATGGTCAGTTTAAAGACCACAAAATCATTTTTAGTTGATAAGCGACAAGATCTAGCAAAAAAACTTTTAGACATGTTTGCAGCGAGGATGAAACGATTTATGGATATTGTAAGTATAACGGTGATGTAAAATATTTTTCTTAAGTATCAATTTGATATTTTCCCAACTATATAGAAGATTTGTAAAATGTGACAAAACGTGTTAGAAATATTAATTGAATAATTTTAGACGCACTAATGCTGGACTCAAAATATTTTATAATAAAGGGCGCCCATGCCTTACACGTCTTACAGCGTGTCACTATTACTGGGCCTATTTGCCTATGTATCTAAATTAAATTTTCAAAACATTTTTCTATATTTCCATATTAATAATAAAATAAAATTTTCAATAGCTTTACGATGACTTCAAGAAGATATATTTGAAACTATTAGTGAAACCAGGTTGCATTGAAGATATTTTTGACATGAGAGAATGGATGGAAACAATTCCTACATTAATGAAATCATTAGAAGAACTTTCACGGCGTTACGTAATGGAATATGAAATATTTAATGAATTCTTTTATAGTATAAAAGATGATGATTTTCAAGTTAAATGGGATGTGATTGGTTGGCCATATAAAATTTCATGTACTATTGATAAAATTACAGATTTTCTCTTAGAGGAAACTGAAAAATTCAAGAAATTACAAGGTGATGATGAACTTGAACTTAATGACAGAATCGATGGATATACTGCCGAAGTTGTTAAATATGAAAAGGAAACAGATATTTCTAATGTAATAATTTTACTATCGGTATTTAATATTACGGGTCAAGATCCTTGCGTATTCTTAATGATAGGCTTTGAAATATAATTTGTTAAGCAACTTGGATGAGACGTGTTAAAATCATGTTTTTCGCATAACTCCACTGTGTTCTTCGCTTTATCGGCACAATTTTTTATTTTTTAAAATTTTTTTTTCATAATATCGGTAGCTTTTGGGATTGCTGCTCGTGATTTTCATATAATTTTCAACATGGATAAAATTTGATAATAAATTTTAAAATAATTGGACCGTATCTTGAAAAATAATTTTACTTAAAATTAATTAATAGAACTTTATAGATCTAGACTCGAGAATTTAAGTACCTTGTCAGTGTAAAAATAAATGCACCAGAATGGAAAAAAGCAAAATGTTAAAAAAAAATTGTATTTTCTTCAAAATTTATTTTAATATCCCCCTCAGAAATGATCTTGACCAAGAAGACTTTGAATTAATCTAAAATATAATGAATTAAAAACTTTTTTTAAAAATATAAATTCTCTTCACAGCTGGAAACAGTAGCCGTAAATGTAACAAAATTATGGAAAAATATGGAAAATTCAAAGGAAAGGGCTCAACTATTAAACCGTCGTCAAAAATTATTCAAACAACCAGTTGTTCCATTTCATAATTTGTTGCGTTTAATGAAAGAATTTGAACCGTATAAAACATTATGGCTAACTGCTGAAAGTAAATCAATTTAATCTCAATATTTTTAAATATAAGTTTAAGTTTTTTTTTTTTTTTACTCAATATGAATTCATATGTAAAAATCACCGTACTTATTAATCATTATTTGGGAAATAGAATTATCGTACTTTTATTATTTGCGAAATACATACTCTTTTAAGTCTTACCATATATAAGAATATACAAATATTGATCAGGCTCATCTAGCACCAAATAATGAGCAGCTGGACTATGATGGAGGAAAACCAGAGCGTCCAGGCTCGCTACATTTCCTGCATATGTGCCGTGTTTTTGTAACGATGCACCGCTATAAGTGCTTAAGCAAGAAAATGGTCTGCTGTGAATTTGTTTACTCCTTTATTATTTATTTAAGAATTGTTATACTCTTATCTAATATCAAATATATTTCATCTAGAATGGTTTACAATGCATTCGATTTGGATGGATAATCCACTTATAACTGTAGATCGTTCAATTATTGAGGATACAGTCATTGATATTTATAAAACATCTCAAAAATTAATGCGAACATTTGCTGAGTCTCCGCCTCATCAAAGCATTGCAGCAATGGTGAAGGATGCTGCTGAAGAATTTAAGCCTTATATACCTTTAATTCAAGCAATACGAAATCCTGGATTAAAACCTCGCCATTTTGAAGCCATGAATGAAAAAACAGGTATTTTTAATATTTTTATTAATAATCGGACTAAATTTTTTATAACTTCAGTTGAATTTTTCTTTAGTTAAATTTATTTTTCCCTTCTCATTCTAAGTACGCGTTTGAGTTTTGTCTGAATATATTTTTTCTTCCCGAATTATAGCCTTCTTCTATTAAAATACCAACACTCGGTGGTGTATACTTCTGTGGTAGGAAATGCTCCAAAAGAGAAAGTTAGAACTCCTGGATTATATGACACGTTGTCTAACACTATTTTGCACTTCTTCCAAATCTTGCTTCCCATGCAAAATATTACCTAATAAAGTTTATAGTAATTTTATAATGTAAAACAACATATTTTTTAGGTGCAAAAATTTCATGGGAAAGCGACACATTAACGTTTACACAGTGTTTAAAAGGTGGTGCCTTTAAACATGCAGATGCCATTGTTAGTATGTCGGATGCTGCTGCAAAAGAATACGCGATTGAGGATTCCCTACGTAAAATGGCAGAAGCTTGGGAGCCGGTAAATTTAGAATTAATGCCTTATAAGGAAACAGGAACATTTATTATGAAACTGGCAGAAGAATATTTGCAACAACTAGATGATCATATTCTACAAACCCAGCAAATTTCTTTCAGTCCATTTAAAGTGGCTTTCGAAGAACAACTTACTACTTGGGAAAGTAAGTTGCACTTAATGCGTGATGTCATTGATGTGTGGAATGACGTACAAAAGTATGTATACTTATAAAGATCTTAATATTTGTTTTTATTTTTTCTATATTGTTTATTTCAAAGTTCACGCGAAAAGTTAAATTTTTTTAATGATATAGAAGTTCGGAAAATGAAAAAAAATATTAGTTTGAACGAACAATATTATTTAGTTGTTATGTAATAAAGGTTCAATCCATGTATAAGTATAAAAGATATACGTTAAGAACTTTTCTCTTCAAATTTTAGGAATTGGATGTATTTGGAACCAATTTTCACAAGTGATGATATAAATAAACAATTACCGTACGAAGCTAAAAAATATAATAGTATGGAAAGAATTTGGAAAAAAGTTATGAAAATGGCAAATGAAAATCCACAAGTATTTATTCAGAAAGATGATAAAAATGTTTTTGTTGTTGTTGTTGTTGTTTTATAGAATTGTCTTAATTTTTAGGCCATTACGTTTTGCCCCGATAATATGTTATTGAGCTCGTTAAAAGAATGCTTAGACTTACTGGAGATTGTAGAAAAAGGATTATCCGAATATTTGGAAACAAAACGACAGGCATTTCCAAGATTTTACTTTCTTAGTGACGATGAGTTATTAGAAATTGTAGCACAATCAAAGAATCCATTAGCCGTGCAACCACACTTAAAAAAGTGTTTCGAAAATATATATATGGTGAGTAAAGGATACAAAGTTTTTCTTAAATTTGACAAATGTAAATAAATGAAATTGTATAGTTAACGTTTGAAGATGATTTGAAAATGACTATAATGCATTCAAGTGATGGTGAAACTGTACCATTAAATCCTGCACTGTATCCAGAAGGAAATGTTGAAAATTGGATGTTGGGTGTTGAAGCGAGTATGCAAAACGCAGGTAGATACTGTAGTACTAACGAATTCGAAAAACAAATTTTTCTTTACGATTTTATTTATATCATCTATAATATAAATTTTAAATCTCTTATTGTCGTGGTTCAGTACATCCTCCTTTCAAGAAAAGAACTCCCACCAAATTTATAAAAATATTTAAAAAAAATTAGTACAAAAAATTATGTGAATTTTCGAAAGAATTTCATTTTAAATAATATTTTTATCATTTAGTTTTGAAATAAAATATTTTTTTTTTTTTATTAAAATTCTTTATACCTACAAATAATGTATAAGAGGCTAATTTGTATATTACATAACATTGCTATTAATATCACAAAATTATACAATCATGTTTTTGCAAGTAAATTTTTATTAATACAAATGTACATATAAAAATTAAATTTTTAAAACAGTAGGTAGATTGATACCTGTGTAATAGGTATCTTTACTTTTTGATGTAATAATAAATAGCATTTCTTTCATCATTATAAAGTAACAATCAAAATTTTATTTTTTATTAAGAAATGTTTTTTTGGAAAAAACTCTTCGCTCCTTTTTTTTTAAGTTTTTTTTTTTTTTCATTTGGATAATTATTATTTTTTGAGTTAGTTGTTCGAGAAAAATGAAAAATATTATATTAACGAGTGTGCTTAACAGAAATTATATTTCCTTTTAGGAATATTATTGATCTAAAGTAGATATCAAAAAAATTTTGAATTAATCCCTCCTATCTTTTGGGATTGTTTCTAATTTTAATAACTTTGAATATTAAACTATTTAAATTATGAAATTTACAGTTCGTACACAAATTCAAGATGGTTTAAAAGCATTGACATCAAAAACGAATAGATCGGAATGGGTGTTAAATTGGCCAGGACAAATTGTCATTGCAGGAAGTCAAACTTTTTGGACAGCAAATGTTTCAGAAGCAATTCGTCTACATAAGTTACCTGAATATATCAAGGAACTCTTGCGTTATGTAAGTATTCACTCTCATTTCAGATTCACTCTTACTTATTCGCTGTTTTGTGTAAGATACTATTCTGATTTTTTTTATAAGGAAATCAGATTTATTAGTTACGCCATGTGGAATATATATCTTTAAAGTTTATATTTAAATTTTAAAAGAATTAAACATAATTATGAAACAAAAACTATCTTCGATATGTGGATAGTAAGAAATTAAAATAGATAGTAAAATAATAAAAATATTATACTTGAATTATTATTTAACTGATATTAAAATTGAAAAGAATTAATAATGATAATTTGCAAAGTAAAACTATCGTTTTTTCTAATTATTTATATCTTCTTTTTAATTATCTTAGCTAGATGAGCTACGAGGATTGGTAAAAGGAACATTATCACGACTACATCGTGAAATCATTACAGCGTTAATTGTAATTGAAGTACATGCACGAGATGTAACCCAGCAATTAGTAGAATTGAGTATACAAAATGAAAATGATTTTGAATGGATAAGTCAATTAAGGTAGGAGAAAAATTCAGTTTATCGTTCAATTTTTGGAAACATGTGAATGATCATCTTGTGAACTGACTACTGGTTCTCAAAGTTTATTTTTTCATCATCAATCAATTCTTGGTTCAAATTTATATTAAAATTATGTAACTCTTTTTATTTATAATTATTACATATCTGAACTTATTTGTATATTTTTTGCCCTGATTAATGCCAATTTGATGTGATTAAACAACAAAAATTTTATTGTTGTGATTTACAATTGATTATTCTAAAACTCTTTCAAAAACTACAAGCTGAAAGTAGATCCAATATAGTTTATTCAAAAAGAGAAAAGCCTTCCTAAACCTTACAACTTTTTATATAGTTATCTTTGTCTTATTTTTATATATTTTATAGGCTTTAGTAAAGTGGCATGCCGCCTATTATAAGTTTTATTATCGTATAATAAAACTCAAATCTTTTATTCATTACTTATTATTAAAAAAATTTATAGTTTGTTTACAAGCAGCTTTTATGAATTTTTTTTATAGATATTATTGGGTAAGAGACTATGATCTGAAAGTTCGTGCGGTCAATGCAGAATTTCCATATGGATATGAGTATTTAGGTAATTCTGGTCGATTGGTTATAACACCGTTAACTGACCGTTGTTATTTAACTTTAACTGGAGCTCTACATTTAAATTTTGGTGGTGCACCTCAGGGTCCAGCAGGAACTGGGAAAACTGAAACAACTAAGGTAAGTATATTTGCGAGCATAAGTACAATATTGTTTACATACTTTTAACTTACTTTTAATTATAAATAAACAGGACCTTGGAAAAGCAATGGCAGTTCAAACGGTAGTATTCAATTGTTCAGATCAATTGGACTACTTAGCAATGGGAAAATTTTTTAAAGGATTGGCTAGGTAAAATTTCTGTGAAAATTTTTCATTTATTATAAAATAATTTGTTATTATTTTAACAGTTCAGGCGCATGGGCATGTTTCGATGAATTTAATCGAATTGATATCGAAGTATTGTCTGTAATTGCTCAACAAGTAACGAATATTCAAAAAGCACAAAAAGCAAAACTGGATAGGTATAACCTTGAAAAACAGTTTATATAAGTAATAGTATAATAATAATAATACTTAGTAGAATCAATGAATGTGGTTGGGGGAAGGGGAGGGGTGTTTGTCTCTGATTAAATTTTTTTATTAAATACTATTCTTTCAAGTTAAGTCAAACAGGCCAATTTTACGAACTCTGTTACAAATTAATTTTTAAAAATTGAATCTTTAATTCGTATACTGTCTAAACGAAATAACTTTATATTAAGATAACTTTGTCTAAATCGGTCAAATCGGTAGTGATCTGTTTTGTACTTGTTTATACTTAGAGCAAATTGGAATTAATATTTTATTTGTTATGCAGATTCTTTTTCGAAGGTGTAGATTTACAACTAAAATTATCCTGTGCAGTATTTATTACAATGAATCCTGGCTATGCTGGACGGACGGAATTACCCGACAATTTAAAATCATTATTTAGACCGGTAGCTATGATGGTACCAAATTATACATTAATTGCAGAAATATCATTGTTTTCATTTGGATTCGGTGATGCACGTGTGCTAGCAAATAAAATCACAACAACTTTTAAATTGAGTTCAGAACAATTGAGTTCACAAGATCATTATGATTTTGGTATGCGAGCTGTTAAAACCGTAATTGCTGTTGCGGGTAATTTAAAACGGGAACGTCCAACAATGGATGAAAGACAAATAGTTTTAAGGGCATTACGTGATGCAAATGTACCCAAATTTTTGAAAGATGATCTGATATTATTTAATGGTATGTATCTTTACAATTCATTTTAATTTCAAAAATTCTATAAATTTTTTTCGATTACTTTTTATTACCGTAATTATTAGTAACCACATCTATTAATGCATAGAAAAAATAAAGTCGTATACAAAAATATTTTAAATTACATGTATGAGTGTCCTGTATTTCTATACGAAATATAAAAGTTACTGTGTATTACAATAGGGGAACTTGTATAAAATACTATCCTGGTATTTGCTAATGCTTAATAAATTAATGTATAGATGTCACTAGTAGTCGTATATTTGTGGTTATTTGTTTGGGAAAGTAGTTATCAAACAATGAGAAATGCGATTTTTTCTATTGATATTATCTTCCTTAAAACAGAGGGCGAGTCGATGAGTTTTGGACTAATTTACAAATGGTTTTACGGCTGGCGTCAGGTGGTGTAAAAATAAAACATTTTTTAAAAGTTTTTATCTAGAAAAACGTGTTTATTTTGTCTGGTTTTTATCCTGCCTTTGGGCTAAGAAAAAGATAAGGGTAGTTAAAAATGAAACATCGTGTTTTCAGGTTAATAACTATATTTTTCCAAGCTTGGATAGCTGAAAAACTGCTTGGTTAATATAAAAGACTCCATTCAAAGATTTATTGGATAATAATTGGGACATCGCATATTTTACTTATGCATATTAATGTAGAGACATTGAAATTTTCAAGGAAATTTTTGGGTTTTGGTAAATTTCGTGATTCTATGAAAAAATTTTTAAATCGCCAAAAAATCCAATAAAAATTTTAACTTTTTTATTTTCTAGGGTAAATAAAGTCTAGGATAACCAAAAATACCACTTATTTTAAAATCGGATAGATAGTTTTTGAGATATCCCACGGAATTTTGAAAAAATATTGATCACCTAATCAGATTTTAGTTGATATCTCAGTAACTACGCATCCAATCGTTAAATGAATGTTATTTCTGAAAATTACACGTCAAACTACCCTTATAATCATTATTTTATCGAAATTGAAACAAAACAAATTTTTTCGATTTTTCGTAATATTCTTAAGGGGTACCCCTTTAAAAAATCGATAAAATCGATAAAAAATTTTTATCCACGATTTCGATAACAAAATGTTTATAAGCGTACTTTGATCTGTAGATTTCAAAAATAACATCCATTTTACAATTGGATGTGTAGTTTTTGAGATATCACCAAAAATCCGATCCAAAGGTCAATATTTTGGCCAAATTTCAAGCGATATCTCAAAAACTATCCATCCAATCGTAAAATAAGCGGTATTTTTTGTTTTCTTAGATGTTAATTACCCTAGAAAACTTGAAAGTAGCAATACTAATTTTTTGATGTTTTTGGTCATTTTAAATATTAACACAGAATATTAAAAATTACGTCAAATTTAAAAAATGCAGAAAGCTCTCTTTTTTGACAACATTCTGTCTAAACAATGGCCCAAATCCGACTCATTCCGATTCAAATCCTTTCAAAATACGGAATATCAGATTCATTTCAATAGAAATAAAACTTTTTTACTATACATAAAAACGAAGAAATTGTTTATGCATTATTTACCTTGTTTTAGGTATTGTTTCCGATCTGTTTCCCCGAATGAAAGAAGAAGTGGTCGATTACGGTATTCTTGAGGAATCTATTAAGACCATCATTGTAAAACGTGGTTTAGAAGATGTAAAAGGTACTTACCTGCTTTATATTTTTCAGTTTTGTGAGCCCACTATGTGTACTCGCTTTAGCAAACCGGGTCCGCTATCGTGTGCCTATATATTTTATATTTAATACTTCGTTTTCAAAAATTCCTCGTTTAATTGAAATATTATAGCGAGTTTTATCAACTTTAAGATACGCGTTTTAGACTTTACTGCTATATTAATTATAGAGCTATTAAATAGTAAACTAGCCTCTATCTGTTCATTTGAACTCTAATAATTACATACCAAATTTTAATTTGAACTATATTCTAGATCGAAATATTGCTGCATTGATGTCTACACGAAGACTTAAAACTAGTCGTAGGTACAGAGATCGTTTTTTGCATCTCTTGGTATACAGAAAACAATGTTTAAATAAATATACTACTTATATAGGATATTACAATTTTTATACATATATACAAACAAATATTTGGTATTAGAATCGTATGTTTAACAATGCATTTTTGATCATTGTAAATAATTTTATGTATGAACGTATAAAAATTGTAATATTCTATATTGGTATGTTAAAATATTGTTTTCCGTATACCAAGAGATATAAGAAACGCTCTACATATTCAAACTTCTCCTGAAAAATGTTGAAGCGTGGTTTATTAGAATAGAAACGTATTTCTCTATAGATAATTATTTAATAAAAATATCATTGTTACATTTCATTGTTATAGAATACGTTGGAAAAGTAATACAACTCTATGAAACTACGGTGGTACGGCATGGTTTAATGATCGTTGGACCAACTGGTTCCGGAAAGACTGAGGTAAGTGATTTTCAAAAGTTTTTGATTTTAATATAGACCTAATAAAAATTACTCATTAAAAGTTTATACTACTATAATTACAGTTTTTTTTTTCTGGCAATATTATTATTAGATACATTTTAAACAGTTCATCGAACTGCAGTATTTCTTCGTCTTCTAGGTCGTCTCTCAAATATCATTTAATTTTGAAAGTGACTAAGCTGATTATATATTTTACTGTTTGGAATTGCAGGATAAATACAATCACTGAATTCATTCTTGTTTCTATCTAAATGAATTCTTCTAGAAAAAGAATAATAATTTTAATGCCCTGCATACGAATCTATTAATGTTGTTAATTTTAATTTCATAAAAGTGATTTATCAATTGACTGTACGCTCTTCAAGTACATTTAACCTATTATCGGTAAGAAACCGTCTTCTTGTAACTCCCCCCCCCCCCCTCAATTATATAATATATATTTAGGTAATTTTTAAGTAAAAAATTTTGCGTTTTTATAAGCTTTCATTTAGTTTCACCTGCCCCAATGTATATCTGTAATCAAATATTGTTAGCTATATTTGATGCGCTTATTGTTTCCGGATTGAACTAAAATTGTACATACATATTTAAATCGGATGGTAATACAATATTTTGACATGATGTAACTCAAAAATAATACGGTAACATTGAAAAATTTTGTTTTTCTTCATTTCATTGCGCTTCGACCATTTGATATTAAATACGCTTTTAATTTGTATACTAAAAGTGCATAAACTAAACTTTTTTTATAAAATAAAAATAAATAAAAATAATACAGAGTTCACTTTCGATATCTAAAGTAATTATCAAAAAATGGATCATTATTCTTTTATTTTGGAAATAGTTTGGAAATTGGGAAAGTAGGTTAGATTATTGTGAATGAAGAAACTATGGGTGATAAATATTTTTTCGTTATTTATAATTTCAAATTTAATAAAAGCAAGTTATTAAGGTCTATTTGATTATTTAATATTGTAAAATTTGAGTTTTTATTTAATAATCAAGGCCTTCTAGCAAATTTAATTTTTTGCTTATGTCACAAATATGTACAAACATCTCCGGCTTGT
The DNA here is from genome assembly GCA_020423425.1 of Chrysopa pallens. Lineage (NCBI taxonomy): Eukaryota > Metazoa > Arthropoda > Insecta > Neuroptera > Chrysopidae > Chrysopa > Chrysopa pallens. The sequence goes on from CM035594.1 coordinate 38,317,443, forward strand.
GATCAATGACCTGTATTGGTAAAATTAATTGAGAAAGTTAGAAGAATTTTTATGTGCTGTTTGTACCTGGTTAATGCTGCATTGCATTGCGGGTATGATAATCTATAGACACCACTTTTATTAAGGATGAGGGATTTTTCTTTGGTATTAAAAAAAAAAATTTTGAAATGAAAATTGAACAAAGCTAAAAGTTTCCATAATTTTTTTATAAAAAAAGTTTTTTCTCAAAACAAATAATACATCCATTAATTTTCAACAAATTTTTTTAATAACTCTTTTACCTCTTAAAAACTTGTTATCAAAGTGATTTCGATATTGATGAGTTTATCAATATATATATTTTTCATCAAGATACTAGACACTTTTTAAAGTACTCCACCTAAAATTGAAACAACATTCTTCCAACCACGAAACCCTTCTACAATTTTATTATCAATCATAATATTTATTTTTAATATAAACATGTCATTAATAATTTTAATTTCTGTTATTATTAAAAACAATATACCTATTTTATATTATTTTAAATTAATAGTGGATTTTTGTATTGAAATATGCTTCTGAACATGTTTTCATATACAATAAAAATAAACAAACGTATTTTTAAAACAATATATATAACAAATATTATTTATTATTGAACATGACAATATTTTTCATAAAATACATTGAATGGTTATAAAATAAATAATGCTTGCAAGACAATATGAAAATTCTTTATTGTTTTATTACATTTATACAGGATCTGTTCGGGTGTAATTTTGTAACTTATTTGGAACTTAACTTATAGATAAACTTGCAATTTTCAACATAGTTTAGAATTGAATGACGATGCAATATTATACTATTAAAAAACTGTTTAGGTATTTAATTATTTGAAGTATGTATATATGTAGTACTAAATCAAATATAAAATTATTTTAAAAATGATTTTTTAGAACAATATCAAGTTTTTAGCTAACTTCATTTACATGGAAACTAAAATCACTTCTTTATTATTAACTCATTTTAAAATGTCTTGATTTAAAACAATTTAAAACTATAAAATTAATATCTTTTAATTAATTTTATACGTTACTCGTATTATTTGGATTGTAATAAATATTTAAAATATCTTCTGGTTTTATAATAAATTTCGATTTTTTGCCCAAATTTCCTAGATGAAATTATTTTGTATTTTAATAAATACGTATTTCGACTAAAAAGTAGTCATCATCAGTATGAAATAGCTAGTTGTAACGATTCTCTGAGCAGATGTTACTCGTTGCTAATTTGGTGATGGTTTGCACAATATGATTAGTTTATTGATGAGCAAAGTAAGACCAATAACAAGACTGTGGCAGTCATGGTATTGGTCTTGGTGTTGCATATTCAGTCTTGTTCTTGGTTTTGCCCAAATACTTTTTATCTTTGTCTTGACCATAGTATTGCTCAAATACTTTATATCTTTATCTTGACTATGGTATTTCTCAAATACTTCGAGTCTTAGATTTGGTTTTGAGCTTGTTATTGCTTAGTTAGTCTGACCCTTGGTCTGCTTGATCTTGCCTATGTGATATGATACTTACCATTTTTTTAATTTTTCTATGCTTTATCATTATAAAGACTATTAAAGGTATAAATTAAAAATAACTCATAATTATTATTTGTATCTTAGTCTTGCCCATTTAGTGTTGGTCTTGCAAACTTGGTCCTTGTTTTGGTCTTGGTCTTTTTGTTGCTGGTGTATATAGATAATCTTGGTCTTGTTTTTTTACGAAACCGTGACCTAGACTGCTAGACTAAGACCAATTTTGCTAATCACTAGATTGGGTGAATATTTCATCTTTTTTTCTGAATTTTCACACAGAGATATTTAAAATAAAAGTTTTCTAGCACCCGGGGCAATCTGTTCATGCTGCCCCCTAGATTCATCGATGTTTCCCGGGCAAAACTCCATTTAGAATTATATAACGTAGGTGTATTTGAAAGGATATACTAAATTAAAAAATGTATAATAGAATGGAATATGTTATTTAAAAATATGCTTTTTAATGGTTTTTATGTTGTTAACATAAAAAACTTCGTTTTTCAAAGGCATTCATATTGGTTTATTATATTTTTTGCTTTAACATTTGTATTATTGGTCTATATGGGTGTATGCACATAATTGCATATTATTAACAAAGAGAAAAAAGCATAACATTGTCGGTGTTGTGTGGTGCGTTTTTATTCTCGACATATATAGAATATGTCAAAGTATATTAATTTTAGTTTAAAATTTGTAACATTAGAAAATATAAACTACACAACAAAATTATGGTATAGATGTTTATTGAATCACCTAATTAGTTTATTTCCGTATGATAGCCGGTATCAAAATTACTTAAAAACGAAAGGGATAGCAAGTTGAAGATTTGGGAGTTTATTCTAGGCCTGAATTGGGACCAATGGAGCCATGAACCAACTTTTATTTGAAATTTTATTTAAAAAATTATTCCGTAAAATATTTGATTCGCTACAATATTAGCTCAAATTTAGATCATAAACACATGTAAAATATATTACATTATATTATTTTATTAATGTAATTATTGTACTTATAATTGTATTGACTCGATATTTATGAATCCAATTCAAAAATTTTTTTTCATAAAATTGCATCATATGTGTTTAGTAAGTAAAACAAAAAAAAAAAAAAAATATCAATTAATTTTAACATGTACTAGATTGAGGATCACAAAAAAACAACGATCATCTATACTATATAACTGCAGTGCATCTAAATGGCCCAATTTTTTAATTAAAAATTTGAGCACCTCATTTATTTTTTTTGCACCTCAAATTAACTTTTGAATACTTGTTTCTGTTATATCAATATGCCACTGCTAGTTTGACACTTTTTAGCAGTTAATTCTGGCACCCATATTATATTCTAAAAGTAATTTATTCACATTACTCTGCAAGCGTGATATCACGGCAGCAGTGCATCATAACGACTCTTAATTAAAAGTAAGTTTTCTTAATTAAAAATCTGAGCACCGAATTTAATTTCACCTAATTCTGAGCATATTTAAATTCAATTTTAAATTTTTTGCTCTACTAGTATGATTAGTATACTGGTGTTGGCCCTCTAGCAAACCTTTGAATAATAGAGTAAATTTTATTTCAAAATTTACTACATATACGTCATACCTTATGGGGAAGGAAGCATGCCTTTTATCACTTGGAATCATTAGACTTGGAAACTCCCACAGTAATCATCGATATTTGAGACCCACTTACCGGCATTTGACGATAACTGAAGTAACCATAAATTTCAATTTTTTGCGAGTATCTTAATATCAAAATTTCATCTTAAGAATCGGAAAATGACAAATCTGAGTGAAGTGCAATTAATTATATTAGTTTTAGTTTATTTTTTAGTATTAATTTTATTATTTATCTTTATAAAATTTGCTATTTCAATTCTCAATTTGTTTTCCATATTCGTGTTTCTCTACTGAAAAAGTGAATTCTTTCTAAATCAAATAATACACAAAACAATTAATTAAATCAAAAGTCTTTTTAATATTTTTGTTTACTAAACTAATATTTTTCAGTTACAATGATTATTATAATGTACACATATTTAACTAAATTAAGAAGGCAAAACAATTTGTGTATTTTATGTTATTATTTATTTGTTCATGAATAATATCTGAAACAAAACAAAAAAAAAAACAATATATTAATATTATATTATCAATTATACTGAAAATTCATATTTTATACAAAAATATTACAATTGGTATACATAATCATATATGAAATATAAACTAGCTAGCCCCGCCTCGCGTTACTGATTCATTCATACTTTGTAATATAGAAGTAATATAAAAATTTTAAAATAATCCAATTTTCACCTTTATTACATCCCAATTGTTTGTGAAAGTTTGTGCAAACTTTCATTTCGTTTGTGACTAATTAGTTTAGGAGAAATTCGATAAAGTATTGAGACATCTTGAACAGCCAATATATTTGCAAGTTTTGATACAAATTTGTGACTCTCGTTTTAATATTCTGATGGCCGCCATATAGAAATCTAAGATTTGGTGGAGGTACTCAACAAGCGGTAAGGTATCTCTCATTTCTAAATGTGACGAGCCTAGAATAAATCCAAAAATTCCCCGCTTTGGCAACCGTACCATTATTGCAATCTACGTCACTCGCTAATTAAAATGCGCAGAAGCGTAATAAACAAACAAGCAAACTCAGATTCGCATTTATAGGGATTTGTATTTCAAAAAAGAATTTGTGCGAAAAAAAAAAATTAAAAATACTTATTTAAAATTTTCACATATTAAACAGAAATCCATTAAAAAAATTTTTGAAAAATAAGTATATTTTTAGTAATAAACATTTTAGTAATAAATATTTTCGTAACCAATAGGTAGATTGCAATACGTTATGCTTAGTTCACTTCTCTTAACGTAGGTTACTAGCAGCACGTGCAAAGTGATATTACAATTAAATCAAAAAGTAAACGCCGGTTAATTGGTTTTCCAAAGGAAAATGTTTTTTATGTGTACATATCTAGTTTCACGGTGATAAAATTTGAATAGAATAGAAATTTTTTTGTTTTATCCTGATTGGTACTGTTGATATGTTGCATTCCAAACTCAAAATGGTCATCAATTCCTAGTCATTTATTTTTATATCGATCTCTCCAGGTTCATTGAGGAAAGATGATCATATTTAGTCTGATAAAGATTGACACAACTGACTATGCTTTTCTAAGAAGTCCGACAAAAATAAATCATAATCCAACCGTACATCAAAGCTCAGTAATAGGTTCATTTTAATCCTAGGCGACGGCTGTTATAGATCTAATACCTAATAAAGTCAAAGAGTATTCAGGTATTACTTTAACTTTTCTAACACACACAGCCAAAGAACAGCAAAAATAAAAAACCAAAAAGGATAAGTAAAGGAAGAACATAAGGGAGACAAAAATAACACGGTCATCTTCTCCGGATAACTTTGTTTTGTAATTATTTATATAAATATTTTGGTAAAAAACACCCCTAGTTCGATTTTTATAGCGTCTCCTAAAAACTACGACCTTCTCCCTCGGGCTTACCCTACGAATTTGAATCAAATATGCATATATATATATATATATATATATATATATATATATATATATATATATATATATATATATATATATATATATATATATATATATATATCATTATTTTGTGTATATAACGACCCATTTTAAAAAGTAGAACTTTTATCTATTTTGTAATAAATATCTAGAAGAATCCCTTCAAACAACAATTCTCGTAAGCAGTTATTCTGAGAAATATTGATGTATGATTTAATTTTTTCTCAGAATAAAAGAGAATACAAATTTATAGAGTTGGTTAAGTTTATTGTTTGAGAAAAACTGTATAATTATATTGGTTTCTAAAGCAATCTAATAGTTCCAATATAGTCAAATTATGTAAAAATTATTAATTTAATAATAATATTCGCTGTTACCCACAGATATTAATTAAAGAAAAAAATAAGTGGATAAAAGAAACTCCGCAGTACACAAACTCCCGTAACTGTCCACGTAGCACTTAAAGTATAGCCTTCCTTCTCCAAATACTCTATAATTTTCGCAGAGGTTGCGTTGCTTTCAACATATTAGCTAGTTAAAAATATAAATTATCTTCATTGTATTCTATTTATTTTTTCATTTAAAATATATAAAAAATATCCTCAAAGCATTTTACAACGATTCAAAGCATACAATTTTTTTTCTATTATAAGCATAAAAAATTATAATAAAAAATCTCTTTGATTTCACGTAAACTTTATATAGACATAAAAATTGACATATAAATGCATGAATGAACTAATGAAAGAAAACCATAGGAACAAATCAAAAACGAAAAAATGTTTGTTCATTGAACAACTTTTGTTTGAATTATTTTTTCGTAATATTTTCTGATTCGCAAGAATTTCAGCTTAAGTATCGCATAAAAATTTGCAATACTAATATAGAGGTAAGCATTTTAATCGATGGATCCTAAATTCCTCTGTGTCCAACGCAAAAACGGTTCACACAATAGTTGTTCAGTACAAAAGGGAAGTCTGCGTATGCAATTTATTTTGACCTTGAGATAAAATTTCAAGGTCAGAGTAATTTTTTTAATTGGAAATCCCTGTTTTGACCTTTTTAACGTTGACAAAGAACTTTCCTATGTGAGGTCATCAAAAAAAATTTTTTTAATATCTTTTTGGACGTAAAATTTTCCGCTGTTTTTTGAATCCTGAGTCTAAAACAGGGTTTTCCATTTAAAAAATTACTCTGGCCATGAAATTTTAAAAATATTGATTTGATAGACTTTCCTTTTTTTCTTGAATAACTATTGCCTGAACTGTTTTTGCGTACTACGCATAGAAACGGAGGAATTTGGGTCCAACGATTACAATGGGTTACCTTGTATATGTATTCATCTAAGAACTGCATGTTTAGGGTATTTTATGAATGCTAATCATTAATAATAGTTCAAGCCACATTTCGAGTTTCTCATTTTCTTATTTTTACTTTTTTATAATTTGTTAGAAAAAAAAATGATTTCCAACAAAAAAATCTTTTCTTTTATTTATGTATAAACTTGAAGCCATATAAATTTTTTACATTAATCTCTCTTTTCCAGCAAAATGTCAATAACAAAAAGTAAAAAAAACAAAACAAAACAAAACAAAACATACTTTATGAATGTTATAAATAACATTAACACGTATTATTGAGCTTTTATATCCGGTATATAATGAAATATGTGGCCTAATTAAGTAATGTAGAATCACAGGTGTTCATAGAACGAACTAATTAGTTTATTTATGTATGTATATCTCTGCCCGCCTGACAACACGATAATTAGGAAAAGCTTAAAGCTGAAATTCTGATAACCAAAGAGACAGAACAAAAGTTCAAATACAAGAAATGTATATTAAAGTCAAGCAAGTTTAGAAAGTCAGTTTATTAATATATACACAATTATAGTACATATTTGCATAACTTTGCATATGTTTTATGTATTTTAACAATGTACAATATCATATTTGTATAGGGTGTTAAGTAATCGTGAGATAGGTCACTTGTTTAAAATATGTGGTAATTGGTTTTTTTTTAAATTTATCAGTTAGCACATCCATCACTTATGGATATCAGATAATTTGTTTCCGAGATTAGCGTAAACATACTTTGAGATTTATATGTCTATAACTATATGTATTTAGTAAGGGCGAAACTTGAGAACAGCAGAATGTTCGTAATAGTTCTGAGAAAGTTTTTTCCATACAAATATTAAGTAAATTCAAGATCAAAACAATTTTATACTATTAAACGTTATTGAAGTATAAGACTGTTGGTACTTGAAGGAAATTTAAATAAATGATGTAAACTAATTTTTTCTTATAAGCCATTAAATATTTCTTTATTTAAATGAATTACCTAACATCTGTATTGAAACTCAAATAATAACTGAGTTAACACTTATTTTGTGTTACTATTTAAAAGTTTAAGACTTTTAGCCCCCTCAAACGAAACTTAAAAACAAAATTTCTGTTAAAAATTCAACATATTTTTGTGTTTTGATAATGAACATTACTTTTATGTGGACCATTTTTAACATTTAAATTATGCTAATTTTATACAAAATTTGTTACTACTAATTTTATAACAACAAAAAAAGTTATTTTTTGTTTGTTGACTGTAATTTCTAGGTGGTAATAATTCAATTGACGCTTTCATATTAGGGTTCCTTTTTTAAGTTTATTAAGGAAAATAGCGAAGGAAACTCTACGAATGTTAGGTATATAAGTAGATAAACAAAAGTATTTGAGAGTGTCATAGAGGACGGTATTCGTACCGTGCATAGTACGTGGAAGAAACTTCTTAAACGATTGATGCGCTATGAGTGTCAAAAATTTGTAATAAAACATTCACATTCTAGAAAATATAATTATATGTGCAATTGTTTGTATGTAAATTGTACAACAAGGGCCAAACAATAATTATTGAAAAATTACGAAAAACAAGTATTTAATTGAAGTTATTGGGTTGGAAATTATAAGAATGACAGACTAATAAGCATTCGTAATTATTTTTAATTGCAAATATAAATAATTATTCATTTGCATTAGATTATAAATTTTGAGAAATTTACTATGTTAATTACACCATTCACAGAGTTATATATCATTTAATTGATAGATAAGCTAGTATATTTCGTAACCATAGAGAGGAAAACAATCATTTTAATGCACGGTACCCATATATTGTGCAGTGGACAGATTGTAAAGTTAATATTCTCTCTACTTTAATTAATAACTTTTGTCCAGAACTGTATAAGGAAAAACAATATAGTAGCTCAGTTTGAATGATTGTAAATCACTCTCAATAATATACACTATTGTAGTGGAATTTATAGTGCTGGTTGTTTATTATTATTAGATGTTATTAAATTCGTTTACACCATGCTTTAGACACATAAAATACTTACATTTCAAACTAATTCTAGTTGTATCACATAGGCGTTCAGTCGTTGTACGGAATGATGCGTATTTAAAATTATAACTATGTACTTCTTATTCTAAATTATTTACGGGCTTCTGTAATCAAAGAAAAAAAAACAATAGTAATAATAATTTTTATATAATTATACATGCATTCTAATAAAAATAGGAGATACATGTCTGCACCATAACACGACCTCATGTTGGTCTAGTTTTGTGATGGTAATGGGAATTTCAGTATATCTAAAAATATTTAACCATAATTATACAGTCAAAATGTTTAGTACATAATGTAAGAAACTAGAACCATATGTGTGACCTAGCCAATACAATTTCATTAATTTTCTTTCTATTCTAGTTATGGCTAGCACATAGAACGTACAGGTGTGTCCTTACCATTAAAGCTCTTCAATAAGTAGATACAATTTACGATAAAAAACTCGATACAGTTTTTTAATGTTACTAAACTGTTTGAACACCATCTATTTTTCCGTGTTTGAAAATTAGAAGTTGGTAGAAAAAATATGTAACTTTTGGTTGTTATCTTTTTTTGGACTAAAATAATTACCAACGGTAGGTAACTTTGTATTTATATTATAATTAAATGATTAATGATTAATTTTATAAAATATTTTACGTAGGTGTATTTATTAATATTTTGACTAGTTTTTATTTCAACAAATTAACAAATGCAATATTTATACAATTTTATATAGATTTATTTAATTGCATTAAAATCCATTTTTGTATTCAATAACCGAACAAAATTTTAATTTAAATATTAATATTTAATTCTAACAGTAAATTAATAGTAAAAATAATTGAGCTAAGCTTTTAGGATAAAATCATTTATTAAAGATTTTAACTTTATATGATCATAGCTACTGCCATTATTATAATTCACATTATACAATTTTTGTTATCGAACCGTCTAATTTGGTCTGAATAAAATAATTTTGAAAAAATTGCGTTCAAGCATTTTATGATTAAAATTGGAATGTTTGGAACCTAAATGTAATAAAATTATAAAGTACACTCGTTTTTGAGATCCGATCGAAAGAAGCCCCATTTCAGTTCGAGATGAATTAACGAAACAAATTATTGTATTAAGCAAAAAATTGGATACCTTGAGAATAGATCTAAATTAAGAGAGTAACTATAAATTGATAGACAAGGTACCCAAATGTTTGTTTTATAAATTATGTTTCGTTCCATGTTTCCCAAATGATTCGTTTTATAAAATACTAAAAATTTGGATCATTAACTACTAATTTTTTTTTAAACTGTCTAAGGAACTTAAACGCGGCTAGTATTGTCTATCGGCTTAGGTGATAGAATTATTAAATTTGTTATAATTCACAGCAAAATGTAAAACTAAACTCAATTCCATAATCAATCTCTAAAATTATATTCTTAAAGTAACAACGTTTCAACTAAGAGAATAAACAAATTTAGTGGAATAAACAATTGGGTAGTTTACCTACTGCAGGGATATCTTCGATTTAGCCTACAAAGAAGAAAGTCTTATTTACATTGAAGCTGCCCTGGTTTCTTGAATCCCCTTTTTTGAATAAACTAAAATACTCTGCCGCATTTGTTTTAAACCGGCTTCAAAATTAGAATGAGGTTCTCGCTTAGGCTGTATTATTTTATTTTCAAATTTTTCGACTGTGTGAACCGATTTAGACGATTCTTTTTTATTTGAAAGCTGGTGCTTTCCGTTTATTCCCTCTCAAATGGTCTAGAAATGATTACTTGAAGGGGAAAGAAGGTGCAAAACAAATTCTTCCTTGTGACCAATTATTACTTTTCAAAGTCGGTGCTCATATTATCCTTAGCTAATAATAGGTATGTTGGCGTCGACTAACAAAGGTAATTGGTCACAAGGGATTTAAATAATTTTTTACTTATTAGTTCATTTTTTTGAAGCCGGTTTTTTTTTTTAATTTTTTAATAAATGTGTTGTTTAATTCCGGTTATGTGTGCAACATTATATGTTATTACATTTCATATATATAAATATTATTTTTTTTTTTTTACCTATGGTTATATATTTATTATTTTCAGTTTTTATTGCAAATGTGTTATTGTGTGAGTTGTATTTATCTACTTGTAACTGCACTTTTATATTATTGAAATATAAAATATTTTCACATTTAATGTGTACTTCCAAGAACCCTATAAATGAGTAAAATTCCATATGTTAAGATCATCAACATTCTATAAAATTACACGTTTCACTTTATATATCTAATATATATATATATTTACCTATATATTATAAGTTATAAAACAACATTTATGATCTAGTGATTCTGTTTGGAAAAAGAAAGTAATGTATCTTGTTTTTAAATAGTTATGAGTTTTAATAATAGTAGTTCTATGAGTGGTAACTCTCAAATGGGAAATGGGTTAAATAAAACAGACTTTTTAAGAAACCTACCCTAGCTTGCATAGAAAAGAAATTGTTGGTGCTTTTAAAGTTTTTCTACGATGGGATTGAAAGGAAATTACGATTTTCCAAAGTTTCTTCATCATTTTGAATTGATTGCAAAAATAACATCTTAGTTTCTGCATCTTGCAAAGCAAAAATTAAATCGATCTAAATCGATCAAATTTTAAATCGATCAAAATCGAGCAAAAAAACTTCATCTTCCTCTAATAATCCAAAGTTGCACTAGTGATCTCAAATTCGTGATCGGCGATGCCGAAAACCCCAAGAAACTAGAAAACCCCTTTATATTTCCGAGTTGAAATTATCAATTAAATTTTTTTAAATCTCTGTCAATTCTAGAGGTAATTTTAATGATGTTTTAACCATCCTCAGTTGTCTTTTACAAACCTTAAAACTGGTGGGAGAATTTCGGAAACAAAAGTTTGACTTAAACAGTTTCAGTAGGGGTTATCCAGGGTAGGGTTGATCTGTCTATAAGTGAATTTGATAGCTCTGAGATTTCGTCCAGAAGTTCGAATTAAACTAGACTATATCGATGAAAAGAAAAATAAGAGTATTTAATATACATTTCTAAGAATTAGCTTAAAGTTCATGCTTTTGTATGATTTGTGTTATCCTTATGTGTATATGAGATGATACTTTATTAAAACATACTTTATTGTATAAAAAGAGAAACTTTTCTAAACAAAATAGAATACGAAACAAAAGAAATTTTTCATTCTTTGAATTAAATTTTAAAAGAAATTTAAGGGTTTCATTCATTTGTTCTGATTCATTCTCTAAAGTTTATCATTTTTTGATAATTTTCTTTCTTAAATATTAATTTATCTACATCTTATTAGCATGTTTTCATCATGAATTTGTAGACATTCGCAGCTTTAATGCGGGATTAATTGATTAAAAAAAGAAGTTATTAACAACAAATAAATAAATATTAAAATATAATAAATAAGAATAAATAAACAAAACAAGTGAATACAACAACAAACATAGTTAATTGTATAGAGGCTCGACATATGTTTATCAATATTTGGACTAATTTTAATTATAAATTTTGGCGAACCTAAGCATTTTACAAAAAAATGTTGGAAACATTTGTTTGTCTTAAAAATTTTATTTTAAGGTTAAAAGGTTGAGTCCTGGACCCATTGGATGGACCCAATCGACCTATTTTGCTCATTCACGAACTCAAACTCTGTATAACTATGTTTTTGTATAAAATACTTCACCAAATTTTATCTCGCTATCTGACTTTTTTCTGTTTTTGAGTTATCTTGATGGCCGATAGACGGACTGACGGACTGACATGCGGAAATAAACAAGTGTATGTCGGGTATAAAAAAAAGTCAAAGTATTTATTGTCTTTAAATTTTTCTTCAATCTGTTATGGTTTAGAAGGTCGTTCATGGATCCAATAGACTCAATGGACCGATTATGCTCATTCACAAATGACTTTTCAGATACGTCACCAAAATACGGTAGGAGACAGGCGAGAAAGGAATTCGTTAGGTGATTTTATGAACATCTATACCAAAATTTTGTTCTTGCGTTCAATATTTACTATTCTATTCTGGCATTTTTTTTAATAATATAAATGTCGAGTAGAAATTGAATTTTATTCTTATGAAAAATAGTTTTTTCATTGTTTTTCTCAGGATTTAAAGTATGCTTTTATTAAAAATTTTTTATTTTAAAATTTTGTTAAAATTTTTATATATTTTGTACTTTTATTATTATCTGTTTATTCACGTTATACTAAAAAAGATATTTTATTCCCTTTAAGAATTGATATTTGAAATTAAATAACATTCAACTGTTTGTTTATATACTCGCTTGAAATTAAATTACAGATTTTAGTAATTTGAAATGTTTGTTTATTCACGGTACCAGTGGCGGATTTACCTGTAGTTGAGTAGACTGAAGCCTGTGGCAGCAAATTTGAGAACATTTTATTTTTAACAGAAATTTATAAAACAATAGATACATGTGTCAAAAGTGGCACTTCTATTAAAAATTATTTAATTAAACATATATTAATTTATTTTGTAGTTTATAAATTAAATTGGTTTAATCAAGGCTTCGTTTCGAGCGCATTGTAAAAGTCAAATGGCGCGATTCATTACCGTAACTCTTGATGAAACACACTAAAAAATTTAGGTACATGAAAAACTTATTCCCTGATGATGTTCTTTTATAAGGATGTATTGAGTATATTATTAAATTGTATTTTCACATATTTAAATTTATTATCTAAGCATTCTGAAATCGATTTTCGCGCGAGAGTACAAAAGATTCGTGTATACAAAACTTTATTAAGCAAGTAGGTATTGTAATCAGTAATTATCATTTTATTTTTTTTTGAAGAAATTTATTTTTTGCTAAGAAATATTGATTATCGTTGATCTGGCAGCAACTGGTTGTTATAGATCGTGGGGCCCTCGTGGGGGATCGTGGGGGTTGTTATAGATTCTTTTTCCTGTCAAATTTCGTATTTTGTTTCACAATATTTCTATATTTTAAGAATTATATACAGATTTAACACCAAATCATTTTCCATATGACAAAAAAGGGCAGCCACTTTTAAATTACATTTACATAAAATATACACATTAAAAAAAATTTCTGTTCATAGCTAATACTACAATAATTTACTCAACAACTAATGGATATTATTTGTTTATTTAAGAAAATTTAAGAGCAGATAATGGAAAATGATTGTGAGGACAATTTGGGTGTAAATAGTTGAAATATCATTCAAAAACTTCTGTTATAAGTCTAAGCGAATTTTACTTGGCCATATTTTAAATATATTTACTTTCAAAGAATTCTATTTCAGCCTTTCTTTGTTAACTCTCATTTGGATTGTCTTTATTATATTGGCCTCCTTTTTTATGCCAACTCCTCTTAATTAAATCGTTGCGTTTTAAAAAATTAAGACGATAATCTATAATTCATAAAGTTATATTAACAAAACAATCCTAATTAATATGGTTGTGAAATCAGGTATCGAATTGGAGGGTTTGATAAAAGCGACAAAATATGAATAACCCAATGGCGGCAAATGTGTAACTCCGTCACTGATATTAAAATATTATGACCGTAAAATGTTATGTATGTACGTTACATATGTAGGCTTAATACCATTATTCAAAACTTCATAAATCTTCTTATATAAAGTTGTTATAGACACCTCGAAAATCGAAATTAAACGTTCCATAATGTCTTTTACTTTTTTTTTATTGGCTTGAAAATTGTAATAATGATTGAAGAAATTGTAAAATACTAATTGGTTTAAATTAGTAAAATACTAATTGGTTTAAAATTATTTGTATTTTAATTTAAAAACCTGGCGACCAAAAAATAAAAAGCATGGTTTGAGGAAAATACAATTACATTTTAATCTCCATATCTCACACGAATCGTTTACTGATCCAAGACATTTAAAATATAAAATTTTACACAGGCGTCATCTAGTTAAAATGGCTTGAGGTGATAGAGCGTCTTAAAAAATTTTATCAGCAAATAGTCTCACTACTATCCAAATGTTTTGTTTTGAACTTAATATATGTAAATACATTACATAATTTATGTTCCATAAACCAGCATCAAGTATAAATACGTCAAAATACTTGAAAAAACTGGTAATAAAGGCACATGCTGAAATCAGTAAAACAAAATTTAAATTTATTCATATGTGGCAATTTTAAGATTTTGAAGTACAGATAGTATGGTAGGTTTAAATCGGTTTAAAAAAAAATATGTGCCCTTTTTGTCAAGAAAACGATAATCCGATGCACTTCTTTATAGATTGCAAACGTTTGGCCTACCATTATAGGTATTTCATAAACATCAAATAAAGACGATAAAAAACGAAGGAGTATCATTTATAATGATAAATATTTGGAAATTTGATTACAACTTGAAGAATTTTCAAGATTTTCTTCTCTTTGTGTAATATTTATTTGTAACGTACAGTTGATTATTACAATACTTTTTATATCTATTTTTCGGTGTTGACTAGATTTCATACTATAAGACTCATTTAATTAATATATGTATATTTCCTGTCTGGAGTTGAATTCAAAACGCTGATATATAATATATTTATAATTTACTTTAAAATGGCGTAGAAAACAAAAACATTTATTATTATTTTGTAATTTAGTAATCTAAGATTGATCTAAGAAATGAAAATTAATTGGAACATTTTTTTATATTTTTATAGGAATTCCAAACAATTGTATACTCCCACATATTTCGAAGTTTTATTTCACACTAAAATTGTCTAGGTAAATTTATTATTGCCTTTTTAAGCCTAGTATGTTTTATGTATGTTCAATACCCCAAACCTACACATTTCATTTATGTATACAAAATATGTAATAAGATTGTAAATATGACTAAATTTTAATCGTGATATACATATTTATTTATTGTTTTAATAAAATATGGCGTTCGAGATCAGCTAACATTGCATTAAATTCAAAAAATGTTTGGAATGACTCCACTAAAACTTATTACAACATTGAACTGAAAAGTCCTTAGGGGCTGGGTAGATGAAAAGTTAGTCTAACAGATCGTAAAAGCATAAGGTGGTAATAGAAAGGTAGAAAGTTCTTAAAAAATTTTATAACAAGCGTACAAAAAATCCTTAAAAAAATTTTTGCCTAAAACAAATTATTGCGTCAAAAGATCTTATAATCCAACTCATTAAATCAAATCTTTAAATACAAGATTTCGGTATCTACCGAAAGAAACCCAGGTCGTCCGATCTCAGGGGATTCTTCTTTTGGAGTTTTTTTTATCACTAAAAATCACAATCTAGGCAAACATTGAAGAAGAAATTACTAATTTGGACCAAGTATTTAGGGATTTCCATGATACTGGATTTGATACTTTTAACAACCTCAATTGAAACGTCATTACTTCTTTAATCTGAAGTTATTTTTTCCAAATCTTCAAATAAGCAAATATATATAACAAGAAAGGGAATATAATGTATTATTACGTCATTTTGCTTATCTCTCTCTTTATATAAATCATATGTAAACTATCGTTTTCAAGAGTGAGATGGAAAATAAATTTTGATAGCTTATAACATCTTTGTCTTTTAATCAATTTGACATTTTGATTCAACTATAGCAAATCGAATATTATGTAAATCCAAAATTCAAAATGACGTAAACCATGTAAAAAAGTGTCAATTAAGGATAAGATCGATATCATTTGAATAAACGATCTTTGAAAACAGAGCCCAATTTTTTCATTTTGAACAAAATGTGCAACCAAATCATATTGTGACTTTTGTCTCACCTTGTATAATCATGTTGTAAATTTTATTAAGATGTATCTCATATAATACGCTATGTTTTCTGAAAAAAAGTGTTTATTTTGTCCAAATAATTGGGACTATTTGTATAAGCTTTCGAATTTTTTACTTTTTAACAATTGCACTTTCGTAAATTAAAATAATTAAAAAAAAGTTCAAAGCAATGATGATTAAATATTTGCAAAACATTTTAAACCCTTTTTTGTGCTACTATTTTCATATTTGATGACAAGAAATACCTTATTTTAGTGGAAGCAACAAGGAGAAACATAATTTTAAAAAAGGAAATATTGGTCTTTATATCGAATGGTGAAAAAAGTTTTATCACGAAATTTTATCTTTATTCTATTATATTTTTATTCGATTTAAAAAAATAAAATAACGAAATGTTTGTGGAAAATTGGTCTATATGATTATTTGTTTTAAGACATAATTTCATAAAGAAATACGATTTTTTATTATAACCTCATAATTATTATTTTTTTGCAATTATTATTTTTTCTTTTTAAATATCCGTTTTTGATTATTTGCGCCGTAACAACTAAAATTTCCCAGTTTCTTGACTTCAGTAGAAACTTTTATTTAAAAAATTTTAGTTCTCATTATTGCTTTCACCACTAATGTAATATTTTTAATTAATTTTCAAAAAATATTTAGAATGTAAACAAATAATAATTATAAGATTGAAACGCGTAAAAACATGTGTAAATAATTAATAAGAGCTTTTAAGGTAAATGAACTTTGTGGTAGAGACTACTATATTATTATTACGCATACAACAAACACCCATTATATTTAAAAACAATATATTATATATAATTATAGTATTACCAAAAATACATAGAAAAATCATTTTTTGTTTTAAATTTATGCTTTATAATTTTTTTCTAAGTACCAACTGTATCTATTGGCTTCCGGTCACTATTCTAGAAATCGTGTTTAATTTTATTTCCGTTTGTATTTGAAAACAATGGATATTGACCAAAGTTGCATAAATAGGGCACCTATCATTTTTATTTTAATAATCATCTTTGGTAATCATAATCACTCTTTCATAATTCAATATAATTAGGAACATATGTTACGTAATTAAATAGAAAACTCTCAAAAAGTAGAAAAATCACTTTTTTCACTACAACACTCAAAAAGTCATTTCTTCTCACTTCTCTTACCCGTCTTTCCGATAACATAGGGCTTGCTAACTAAAATCAATGTATTTTTCATCCTTATCATATAGGTCACTTGTAGTGAGCTCAATTGCTGCACTAACCTTCATTTCTCTCAAAATAACAATTACAATAGAAATTTGCGTGCCAAATCCTAACTTTATTTATAATTTTAAATGTTATCATATACAGAACAATCATGTTTCAAACAAAGTGAAAAAACTCTCAGCAAATCACCAAAATCAAGTGGTGCTTTTACCCTGCGGCTCTGCCGACTATAACGGTTACGGTGGCGGTATGTCATTAGCAAAACTAATCATGATCGGTTAATTAGTTTTTGATATAAGATAGGTGCCCCGTCTTATTGGCTACCCCGCTTGGCCCCCTTACTCCTTTATATACGCATTGTGTTTAAATGATAATGCATGGTTAGTTAAGTAATATCATTCCGAATCCAATTAGATAGCCCCATGGTTTTTTATACATATTCCCGATTTGCGTGTTAAATTAAATACTTTAATTTATTCACAAGATTATATTTGGATTAGGTATGTAAACAATCAGCTATTATACACGAAAAAAAAATCCAAAATGATCCACTATAAGCGAAGAAGTTCAAAAATGTTCTAAAATGAATTTTGCTATAATTTATGAATGTATGGGACTTTTATACGACTGATTACCATTCTATACGGGTCATTATAACATAAATTGAATACCTAAATCAGTGTTTGATTGTAACAAAATATTTATCAAACTTTGAACTTAAATCCTCAACTATTTTCTTTCTTACCTTGAACTCACATAACCTAATATTTTAATTTAAATAATATTATATCCGTGTTAGATATTATCCTTGTTATCCTTCGTTAGATATTATCATTCGTTAATGCTTTCACGAAAAGTAACAAAAATTTTAATCGAGAATAGGTATATCCGACCATAGAATAAATTGATTAATCACAAACTTAGTTAATATATTGTTTCATTGTAACAAAACTAAACTTTTTACTTTAAATATAGATTAGTATAAGTAGATGCAGTCATATTTAAGAATTAGTACTTATTTAATTATTTATTAAGTCCTTTAAAAGAGTTCATAAGAGTTCATACAAAACCCAAAACCAAGAGAAATTGAAAGCTTTTTTTGAATGAGCTTCAAAGAAAATGCCTTGTGAGCACCAGCAACAAATTGATGGGTATCCATTTAGATTGTTAGTCTAACAGCAAAATCATCCAATAAAAAATTTAAAAACCATTTTATCCGACTTCAGATTTAAAATTGCCACCATTTTCAATTTTCAGATAGTCGGACAACGGATATTTCACTTGGTTTAAAATATTTTTATCATAAAAAATATAAATAACAGAGAAACGTAAGTTTTAGTCTTGTGTGTGCAAACAAAAATATTTTGAACCTCGTAAAAAAAGAAATTAACCAACATGCTTTAGAAAGGAGGTTATCAGAAAATCTCGTACTATTTCATTGTTTCAATGATTTACCTCCTATCACAGCCTCGCAATATAACACAATAAAATTGTAATTATATTATTATATTTTCAGCACATAAAAAGTTGTTACTATTTTTTGTTACGAAATAGAGTTATTGGTATAAAAAAAATCGTAGACATTATCGATTCCATTATAAATTAATGTGACGGAACGTATTCACTAAGTAATTAAATACTAAACAATAAGGTCGAATTGTTTGATCAGAGTTAATACAGTATATTCAAGTTTTTTTTTCATACTTATATTATTTCTATAGAAATTTTAATGACAGTTCGAGAATGATGTCAATATTGTTTTTTGAATATTAAAAAAGTGACTCAAAACTTTTTGAGTTTGAGAAATGCCGCCAATTATCTCGACAAATTTTTTACATGGGAAATAGCTATTTAAAAAATGATTCATCAATGTATATGTAGAGTATACAGCCAAGTGATAGTCGGACTTGCCCACGAAGGATTCCGTTACCATTATCTATAAAAACGGCTAAAACTATTTATTTTATTCTGTTTTTTAGTTAGTTTTTGTTGTTATAGCGGCAATAGAAAATACATCGTCAGAAAATTCTATAACGCTTCATGACATACAGCCTGTTCGTAATAGACTTCCGCGTTAATATTTGGGTATGGAAGCATAAAAATTAGTTTGAAATTTTTTTTTATTACCTGTCTGTTGCACATTTCATTCATACTACTCTTAAAAATTATATTTAATTTTGCTTAGGGCCACAAATTTTTCTCAAAAAATGTAAAACTGACGAATATCCGTTTTTCAGTCAGAAATAAACAAATTTATTATACCTAGTATACAGGAACTTAAACCGATATCAAAAACATTAAGTATAAAATGATATTCTTAGATAAAAATTAAATTGGTTTTTTTACAACACTTTAAAGATAGAAAATATTTTATTTTAATATATTTTCAACTTATTGGTTCATTTTTTTTGAAGTCGGTTATTATTGGTTTCATCTTTTGCGAAAACTTTTTATTTTTTACTTTTAAAGTATAAAAGCACAAAAAAATTAACTTTTGGTTTATATAAAAAAGATATCAAATTGAAAAGTAAGGAAGTATACCCTTTCAAATAAAAATAGGGGAAAAAGTCCGGGAAATATGGCCGTACGGGAAAAATGACCAGTCTAATTATTTTTGGAACCCATAACTAGATGGAAATATTCTAAGCTTAGTTCACTTATGTTAACGTAGGCTACTAGCAGTACGTGGTATGACGACAGAAGTAAGCTAAGCTTAGTGTTACTATGGAGTTGAGCTATGGGTTTCGAAAATAATAATACTGGTTATCTCTTCCGTACGGCAATCTCTCCCGGATTTACACTACAACTTTCCAAAATATGTATATTTTCAAAATTGTACGGGATGTGGTAACAAATTTTAAAAAAATTTCCTTGAAGTAGGACTAGTGCTGGAAAATATATCTTTTTAAGAAAACTGTTTTTTATCGATGAGTCTAACGTAATGTCCTCTCTTTTTTTCGTATATCGATAAGGATAAAAAATATATAAATAAATAAATTTCCTCCTTTTCATGCCGGTAAAAAATAATTTTTTGTTTCCTCAGTATGTATGCAAACAAGAGAATTCATTAATTGCTTTGAATTTACTTAATATACAAAAAAAATAAACTAGCTCTAAAATATAAACTCTATATAATTATAAATTTTAGTTATTTACCCTTGTGACGTTGAACATGTTCTGTTCAGACTTTTTAAATTTTTTCGCATCATTTTCCATAGACATCGACGAAATGTTATACCACACATAGCATACAATAAAAAGTTTATACTAAAATTTGTGTAGTATAAAACCATGAAAAATTGTTGCATACACCATAATTGTGTTGGTGGTTCCTCCTCCCACAATGAAAAGAAGAAAAATACATATATTCGAGCCACATAACTGCAACAGAAACAGAACAACAATAATATTGTTATAAATAATATATATAAATAATAATATTGTTATATTTAGACAATTTATATTAAACAAAAGAGTATATATGCGTTAGTATGGTAGTGTGTGTAATATAAGCCACACCTCATATATGTGTGTGTTTTAGTGCGTGTAATGTTTTTTCTTTTATTGATTTAAAGTATTTTCAGTCCTCTATATAAACTATAAGTGTACCATATTTCATACTATTTCCTCCGTCCAATTTTCGTAAAATAGGCAACAAAGTTATGACCTGCTATATCTCCTTCTTTTACTAAATGTGCTGCACCTTGTTCTTGGTAATTTATCTGCCAGTCTAAATGGATATTTTCATTTTTGATTACGCTTAACGATCGTTAAAAACATTGAGAAAATTAAGAAATCTATCATTTGAAATAACACGCTATATTTGAACTTTAACAGTAATGGTTATTTTTATTAGTAATTTTTATTTTCTATTCTGACGTTTTTACTATTGAATAAATTTTCATTAGGGTAAAGCAACAACGTAATACGCCCCACATTTTATTAAAGTAAAAGAAAATTACAAAAATAAAAGATATAATCAAATTCTCTAATTTAGATCATAATTATGGTTTTTTGACCACAAAATGGCGTTCATAAATCTCTAGTAGGGCCTACATACAGAAATCGAAATATTTTTTAATTTCTGTTAAGCCCAAAATGAACCATTAGGCAATATACCTCTAAGATTTAACAAAACGTCCTATTAAATTTTTTATCAAAATTAGAACACTCAAATTTTTAAACAAATTTCATTAAAGTAAACTAAAACAACAAAAATTATATAATTAATTATATTTTCTATTTTCGATCATAATTATGGGTTAAAATAACATTTAATTCGGCATTACGTCTCATAAATTCAGAAAACCATACATTTCAAACTAATTCAGATGTTTCTGAAAACGGGCTGTTCATATTGCTTTTTTAAGGAAATTTGAATGCCATTTCGTTCACATCACTTCTTTTCGGAACGAATCCAATATATTCTTATTTTTTTGTGTGGGCTACTCACGTCTCATATTCTGTCAAAAATACTGCCTTTTGCTTAAGTGGTTTTTTACTCTCACCAGCGGGAAGATTTCAGATTTTAGAGAACCTATTTCAAAATTTCTCGAAGCTTCTTTCTTTGCTATGGACACATTGCAAGGTATTATATAAATCCCCTGTTCCACATGATGCTCGAAAAGCTTGCCTCACGTATTTTTAAAATATTTTCTGTAATAGATACGATATGCAATGAGTAAATACATCAATCAAATACTGGGGTATTTTAAACAAATAAATGTGGGGGGGGGGGGGGCGTTTTGTCAATTTCGAGTTTCAAAATGCTCCACCATGATCAAGGCATACTTCTAGCCAAGACCTTCACAACAATAAGAAATGATTAATGTGTTAGTCTTTAACAACAAAACAATTGATTTTAACAAAAAAAATTGATATTGACCGCAAATTGTCCGAATGACATAAAACCACTTTCAGACGATTGTCTATTATCACGTGAGTGTATGTCTACCATGATGTTTGACGACTTAGCACTTCAGATGCGGTACGTGTCTTTGATGGTTTGATGTGTGGGGCATTTTGTCAAATGAGACGTATTACCGAGTTTTACCCTACACATGAATAAATCACGTAATGAATATAAAATAATTGTACAAGGAAAAACAAACAAGATCGTCATTATCAAACGTATATCGTTCGTATGTGTATCTAAAGTTTATAATTGAATTTTTGCTATCCATTTTATGGTATTCTCTGTTTAAAAATCAGAAAATTAGACTTACTATTACAATTTTTTTCGGCTAATGATATAATGTTTGGTTTACCCATGTCTTTAAATTCGCCAATACATAGTTTTTAAAAAATAAAGTTCAAAATATCTTAATTTTTTCTTGATTTGAATATATACTGAAGAAAAACTTTAATTAGTCATCGTCGAAGGGGGCTATTAAATTATCTTTCTTACAATTAGCACCATAGGAAAATACTCCTAAATATCATTTTTGTACGTTTATTACTTTTGTCCGAGGTTAGTTGATTTGATGAACGCAATTGGGTTATTTGATTTTTAATCTATCTTCGTGTAACTACTATTCATCAATTAAATAATTTTTATTACTGAAAATATTTTTTAATGTTATATATGTTGATAATAAAGAATAAAATTTTAATAGATTATTGAGATTCAAATCAAATAAAAATTTTAATCCATTTATGAGAAATCAAATAGACTAAATTAAAATTAATTATTTATTGATTTATTAAATACATTTAATATTATTTTATTAACTTTAAAATTATATTAAGAATCATAATTTATTTTTAATTATGTTATAATTTCTATGTAATTAATCTATGTGATGAATCTATATAATCGATACACAAAAGCTACCTTGTTTTTATGGACGCGAATTGTTTCATATTGATTATCACATTCTAAAATTAAGATATTTTTTTTCAACTTTTATTGTACTTCAACAGAATAGCGTTTATAAGACTACTTTATAGCATTGTTTTGTCATCTATCACTTACGGTCATTACTTTAACTCACTTAGCAAGTCTTGAATATACCAGGAAAATTTCAAATCGTTATCCCTTTTCTTTTTCCGTTATAGTGATGATGGACATACAGACGGACATATGAAAATGGAGAAATAAGACGTTACGATAAACATCTATAACAAGTTTTGTTAGTACTTTCAACATGTTCAAGTGATATAGAATTTATTCCAAATTTACTATAACTTCGTAATATTTTATATATGCCCGACAAAAATAAGTGATTTATTGCAATGGGACCAATTTTGTGAACCCGGAATTTTGATATATCTTTACGGTTCAAGGTCACTTGACAACAAATTCAATGTTTTTTGAGAGATATCGGCATGTGTGTATGTATTTGATTCGATTATCTCGATTATCTAAAGAACAAATAATAATATCGGCCACCTTCGTTCGATGCGTAATTACATAACTAAAAACTGAATAACTTTTTAGCAAAATCGGTTCAACGGTTTCTGTGTGGTCTTTTCGAGTCGCACCTAGGCCACATAATCACTAATAATATCATTCCATCATTAAAATTCAAACACTTTTTATGATTTAAATCGAATTTTCCAAACGATTTTCAGGCGATTGGGTACACCAATTAAGTTCCTCATGAACAAAATTAATCAGAAAACTTCACAAATAATTGGTATAGGGGAAGAATTCAACATTTTTATTTGATGTTGACTAGATGAAGAAACTGATTATTATTAGAAACTTTTTTAATTACAAAACAGTAATTATATTAATGTTATAATAAAAATGATAGTTATTATATGATTTCCGAGTTGTATTTTTTTATTTTTTAGAATCGGATGTTTTATATTACTTGTTTTTATAATGAAGAATGAAATCAAATAATTTTATAATGAGAATAATAATGAAATCGTAAATTTCCATTTTTAAGAAAAACAAGTGATTTCTTTTATCTTTAATTTATCTTAAAAGGTCATTAATTTTAGTGTATTTTACGCAAATCTTATATAACGGTTATTTTATAACTGATCATAGACTGCCCCCGACACTAGTGTCTGAACGCATTTATTATACGATAGGATCCTTATATAAACAGGGGAGTGACGCTAATTGCCACGTTTGCCCCGGGAGGCTTAAAGTGTAAAATCTTTCCTATAATTGGTAGACAATGTTGAAATTATTTGCTACTAGCGTTCCAGCTACATTAAACGCGCCACGCTCATACTTGACTCTAGACTTCGACCCAAAAAAAAAAAAATCAAGAATTTAAGTTTGTGGTCGTAAGAAAGTTAGTAATTAACAACTAACAGTAGTTATTTGTTTAGATTCTCGACATATGGTTCAATGTTTGAACTTTCTTTACCCACTAACATTAATAAAGTACACTTAATACGTAGTTCATACAGTTATAAAAACATAAAATATACTGTACATTTATTACATTCTAAAATTTTTATAAAATAAACCTAAATACAAAATTGTCCAAAAACCAAAATTAACATTGTACCCAGAAAGGGGAAATTTTGATACTGTATGCTTTCAATTCCACTGATACTTCTCAAAAGGGGTAAGTTAAAAAATATATTAATTAGAATGTTTAAACACTAGAAGCCACTTTTGTCCCGAAACTCAAATTGTAACCAAAACTAGTGATAACTCGGAAAATATTTTTAGCAGAAGTTGTTAATACCTATATTAAAACTGTGAATCGGATTTCTTTTGGTGATATCCGCATCAAAATCAGATTAGACGTTTTGACGTGATTAGCCAAAAAGATAGCCAAACATAAAACAGCCAAAAATTCCATAAACTATTGTTTTTGTATCATGTTTATAACACGTAGCAACCACTTATTTAGGAACATATTTCATGTACAGATTTTTTTTTTGTCTACTTCATTATATGTATAAATAATTTATTTAAATGAAAACCATTTGAAAATCAATGAACATTTGACTTTTGGATGATTACACAACAATAATAATTACCAAATATATCTGATATTGTTTGTTATATTTTTATATTATTTGTACCGCTGAAGGGTGGATTTATGAAAAAGAGAGTGACAGAGAAACTATATAAATGAGTTTCTATGCAAAGCGACGAGACAGTTCTGTTGTTTATCAAATGAATTATTTTAATTTTCATTGTCAATGTTATATCATTTGGTTGGAAAATTTAAATAAACTTTATTAAATACAGAGGAAAAATTTGCAGGTTAGTTGAGTGTACAAAAATCGAGTACCGCATTCTGTCCATGGATTCATCCTGGATAGAAGACTAAATTTTCTAAAAGAATCAAGTATAAAACTTGTTTATTTAATCCCTGCCATTAAGAAATCTGTATTAATATAAAAAAAAAAGTTTTATACAATTTGCTGAGCTCAAAAAAAGTTTTGTTTTATTTAGTCTAGCAAAATACAAAAATTTTAAAAAGATAAATAATTGAAAAGGAATTTTGTTAAATTGTTAAACTTTATTCGTACGACCCCAATGGTAGAACTTACGAGTATATATACAAAAATTTTAATATATTTTTTTCTTACCTGGGCAAATTTAAAAGTATAAAAACTGATGATATTAATAGTAACATTTTGGTGATGTTTTGTTGATTTCTTGTGGATACAAAATGTCGTCCTGAATCTGAAATACAAAATTTTTTATATATGAAGTTTTTAAAAATCATTTTGATATATAGTAAAAACAATAGTTTTTTCATGACTTCATTACTAATTCAGAACAAAGTACTGAATTTATTTATGTTTAATTTTGTTTAAAATCAGCAAAATTAGGATGTTGATTATTGATTACATGTAAAATCATATATTTTTTTTAAATAGATGGGAAATACTTTAGCTTATAACTTCATATTTCAATGAATTTTTATTAAATTTAAGAATTTTGAAAACAATTTGCTTTAGAAATGTTTGAACTTTAGGGCTATTAACCAGAAAACTTATTTATTAAGATTATAATATCTATTTTTGCGTTAATTTTTATTAATTATTAATTTTTGGTTTCGACTTTAATAAGACAACAAAGTTTTATTATTAATTATTTTTATTTTTATTTAAAACGTAATATATTTCCAAAGTTAAATCTAACTTCATCAGACGTTTTTATTTTATGATAAAATATTATTGGAAAAATAACTTTTAAAATATGATGTAAGTATCAGAATTAGTTGCCTTTTTTATGTACTTTCAATAAATCAATTTAATCAAAGTTACCAGAAAAAAAAAATCCGTCCAACATGTCGTACAATTATTACAAACCCTTGTTTTTTTTTAAATATAATGTCAATGATTTATAAGAATAGTATTTTAAATATTACTTACGAATGCATCCTGAAACATCTGAACGACTAGTATGATTACGTGACGTTGAATTATTTGATTGCTGTGATGTCGTTCTTCGAGAACCCACGTACTGAAACAACATTAAATTCAATTAATATAATTACTTATTAAGGAAAAAAAAAATAACAAAATTACAACGGGCATATGTAAGAGAAGGTAGTTAGGTCGATATTTTAACTAGTGGAGTTTTAGTTCATTTTCATCTCTTTTTCTAACTGTCTATGTTTGAACCGCTGTTACTTTTCTGATGCCGCTACTCAAAGATTTTACTTTGATTCATTGTTTATAAACATATTTATTGCTTTCTGTTTTGTAATTATGATTTAAGTTATGAATTTTCACCCTACGTAAAATTATCTTCCATAGGTATCCTCACTTTCATTAATTCCCTGTTCTATATTCCACATATCATGATTATATTATAATCAACTGAAAATTACATTTATTAAATATTCAAATATTATAATAACAAGATGAAACTCATTGATAAATTGACGCCTAAGGGCTTTGACAAGTTAATTATTTAAAAAAAAAAAAAAAAACTGTTATTTTTATTGTTTTGAAGTCCAATCTGAAAATATACTTAAAATTATATCCGATTTGAGTGTGAATTAAAATTATTTTTAACCTTTAAGTTCCTGTTTTTTGTCATATAAATTTTTAATTTTTAATATTTACTTTTGAGTGTTTATACAATCCAGTAAAGCTTGGCCTTTGGATGATATTCAATCTCTATAAATTTGTTTTACAAATCCTCCTATCCTTTAGAGATGAAATTTTATTTCCAAATTTAAATAGGATCACTTTCGAAGTATATTCCCCTGTACAATAAAAATAGAATCACCCAAATCGAATTATTCTATGATATTGAATCACTATTAATTTGTTTTACACTCCCGTTGTTCCTTAAGGCTGAAATTTATTCAAATTTAAAACAGAACAAATTAGAAGTATCTCGGTTATCCAAATAACAAGGATTCATTTAAATCTAATTACTCTGTAAAAATTTATATGTAAAAATCATTCTCTGTAAATAACATTCATAAGAAAATTGGTCGATTTGAGAACCTTTTCGTTTTTTTGTCGGTTAATTAAAAATTGTTCAATTATTTTTTTAAAGCTCAAATTTGTTATTTAAAAAAATTACCTATTATCAGTTGCGGGAAATAAAATAAG
The DNA here is from genome assembly GCA_020423425.1 of Chrysopa pallens. Classification (NCBI taxonomy): domain Eukaryota; kingdom Metazoa; phylum Arthropoda; class Insecta; order Neuroptera; family Chrysopidae; genus Chrysopa; species Chrysopa pallens. The sequence goes on from CM035594.1 coordinate 38,345,479, forward strand.
TAAAACATTAATTTTTTTGTTGCTTTTCACCAACCCCTTCCCTCTTTTGGCCTAAAGCTATTGGTAGACTGTTGAAAATTACCTCGAAAAGTTACTGATTTTTTTTCGATAAAATTGCTTCGAACAAAACTGACTTTTTAACATTTCAAAATAATCGGTCCAATAGTTTTTGAAATATTGTGGATATCTCAAAAATGGCTTTAAGCCACCTGTAAAAACACTAATAACGCGTATAATTTGTACATATAGTGTACGTTTATATGATCATATTCGAATATTATAAACTCATTTTATCAGAATATTCTAAATATGTTTAGAGCCAATAAGTATCAATTTTATGAATCTAGAAATCGATATTTTTCAACCTATCACACGGAACTACCACCTTGAATTTACACATAATTAGTTTGATAATCACTATACTCGGGTGATGTATATAATATTTTGATTATGTTATGTAAATATTTTGAGATTTAGGAAAATATCGAAAATAGGATTTTTCGTATATTAATGTATTCGATATGGGCAAGGGATTGATAACTAAACAAAACTATTTTGTGTCCTATTTTCAAACTAAATTATATTCATGAATAATGATAATATTCAGTAACAAATAAAGTAAATGGAAAAACACGTGGCATTATGAATAAATTTGGCAGAAAATATAATTAAAAAATATCACCTAATTTCCTTGCATGCAAGAAAAAAAAAGCAGTTGCAGGAAATTATATCTAAAATATGTGTGTAAAGTTAATGATTTTTTAAAATTTATTTTCCAGAAGGTATTTTGAGTCTTCTTTCATTTACAGAAAAAAAGAGAGCAATGTTTTGTGTGTCCGTATTCATGTTATCAAAACTCGACCTCTATAAGAATATTTTGAGAATATTTGAATATGATGAGGATAACACATAGCCACTGGAGCAGGTCAAACTGGGGAAACCTTTGTTTTGATGTAAATTTGGTTCAGTTATTTTATTAAGCTAGCGCCAACTTGAGAACGTCAACCGAAAGTATGCAGAAAATTTTGGAAGTATTAACGTTAAGGTCTATAGTAACACTACGCACACACCAAATATTGCTCAATTGTTTATGTGTCTGATCCATTAGCTTTTTATAAGGCTGGCTCTCGGGTAAAAATTTTTAAAGTGACTTTCGTAATTCCAGAAAAAAGCCTATCGTAGATGTCTATGCATAATAGTAACATTTAATGTCATCTATCATCTTTTTGAGGACTTATCACTGTAATAAATTATTTTTTATTGTTTATTATACTTAAATTGAAAAGTTTAATGTTAAACATAAAATTTGTACTTGTATTTATATCCTCTATGTTTTAGTGTCCTTCTCCGCTAAATAATTTAAATGTCATTAAATGTTATTCTGTTTGTTAATATTACTAGATCGATTTATCAAATAATTATTTTATGATATCAGTGATTATATTTAATCGTATTAATAAACGTATATATTACAATTGATACCTATTATGTTTATTACATGCTACACTTTGGTTATTTACATGATACTCTGTTCACTATTTGCTAATTTGAAAAATAGTTTATAACAAAAATTTCTTGTTTTCGATCATTTTCAGTTTGAAAGCTGTAATTAAAATTCTCGAACATTACGTAAATACTACGCAGTTTACTTTCTGCCTCATATCCATATTATATGTATTATAGAGATAATACAATAATGTCTTGTATGATGTAATATAATTTCATAGACTAAGAGCTGGTGGATGATTTGAGTAAAGTTGTTTCTGCATGGCTGTTTTTTTTTTCTTTGAGTAATAAATCGTAATATGAGTTTTATAGAAACTGCGTTCGGGCAGAAGGCAGCCCTGCACGTCTCCGGCTTTTATGAATTTGGAAGGTGAGAATTGATGACGTAAAAACTAATGACATACGTGGTTGGTCCTACCAAAACGTGATTTGTTTACTTCATATACTAAGAATCATCATTGAAAAAACTGCAGCCATGCAGAAAGAACTGTACTAAAATCTCCCACCAGGTCTTGGACTATAAGTTTTATGTATGTTATTTTCGATAATTAAAAAAAAAAAACTGAATATTTATGAACATGACTATTTTTTTAAATAAATTCAAGAAGTTTTGTAATGCTCTTTTTATTATTAGTGCAGTGATTTTAGAAAAAAAAAATTTGTTGTGTAAAATGTTGAAATATGCATTCACAGCGTGATATAGAGCTACTCAAGAGGTCAATTGATTAGAAAACAACTGATCTATCGCTGTGATCTCATCTGCATACATATATGCTCCCTATATACAATATTAGAGTATTTCCTAGAATTATTTTCTAGAAGAAAAGTATACTCCTGAATAGAACTTCAGCATACAGACTGTTTTTTTTATTGACATATAACTTTGAACAATATATTGCATATGAATTGAGAAAATTTTACAAAAACTTTATCATTCAAAATGTCAGTTTAATCTAAAGTACTTGAGTGAGACTTCATTTTGTTTTTTTTGAACCCCAAATATTGGGTTCCATTAAAAAAAAACCTTTTCGGCGTAAAAAGGTTTCTTTCCTTAAATGTTACCTATGATTAAAAATAAATTTGTATAATTTTGTAATTTTTAGGTTAGGCTTTTAATATTTATTATTAAAAATGTACAAATGGGATAGGTTTTTTAAGTTCTACATTTTGCAAAATAATAAAAGAGAAACCATACGTTCAAAATGACAGAAACATTTTAATTTTTTGAGGGACAATTTTTCCACGCAATTTTTTTTTTTTTTTTGGTGTACTTAATCGGTTGTATAGAAATATCCAGAGATATCAAAAGGCAAATGTTTCTCAAAATTTTGCCTTTTTAATTTTTTACATCCTTTTCATAAGCTATTAGGCCAAGTGTTACATGAAAAATGGGGAAATTCAATCCTAGTAAATTCCTGAAATCTTTTCCCCCTTCTTTTTTGACCTCAATTACAAAGAAAACCTCAATTATAAGATTGTTACATAAGATAAGTTTTTATCTAATAGGTAATTTTTTTAAATTTACCTAATATTACCATATAATTTATTTTGTTTAAATTTATTGGATAATACTTGCCACATATGGAACATCAGCATGGTAATAATATTATATTACAAATTATTCCTGGTATATATTTACAATTAACACATAATAATAAATCATTATGCATATTTAGAATTTCAGTATTTTGATAGTTTTTAACCAACTTCATGAAATGGAAGAGGTTCCCAATGTGTTTGTATTTTCTTGTTTTTAATATTTATTTAAAAAATTTAAAACAATCTACAAATAAAAAAAAAAAATTAAATATAAAAATAATTGTAAATTAAATATTTTGGTGATGATTTTTTAATTACTTTTTGAATTCGACATCAACAAATTAATTTTAATGTACATATATTAAAATTAAATAGTCACAATTTATTAATTTCTTTTGAAGTTGGTTTTTTTTTCCGAAAAATTAATTTGAATATATTTAAAATAACAATATCAGTACTCATATATATATAGAATTTTAACCCATTAAAATTGAATTTTGTTGATAAATCTATTGTTATAATTTTGTTTTTCCAACTAGGGAATTTCCGATATGATTCACTGAAATTATAACAAAGAGAATAAATAGTGGGTTGTTTCAGCCTGGAACTAATTTTTGACAGATATTATCAATTTTTTATTTCATGGTCAGAAGTACGTTAACTAAGCGAAATGTTTTGGAACAAAACGGGTTTTGTATTTAAAATTTTTACTTTGATTTAATAGATTTTAATATTAAATATAAAAAAATAAAACTACAAAGACGCTTTATATCAAACTGATGTCTTGTATACGTTATATGAAAATCCATTAGTATATATTGTATACAAGTATTATATAGATACATTCGAGTTATACAGAAACAAACAACTGTAGATATAGCGCTCAGTCCAAAATCATAACAAACAAACGGGCAGAACGAGAGAAGAGCACGCATGGAACATGCAACAAAACATGAGTATCAAGAAGTTACACGAATAGGGTTTTTAGTTTATTTTGATTGTAATGAAATAAATTGATTATTATAGTTAATTATTAATTTAAATTATTTATAATTTATACGTTTAATAATCTTCATTATGATATTACATACAAAAATGTATAAAATAACGCAAGTATCATTTCAAATATGCAAGACCAAGCAAGACCTAGATTAAGAATACATAAGCATAAAAGCAAGAAGATGAAGACTCGAAGTATTTGAGCAAGACCAAAACTAAGAATGAGTATACCGTCCCAGGTCTTGTCTTGCTAATAACTAAAGAGTATATAGGAATGTTTTAAGAATAAGTAAAACAAAAATAGTACCACGTCGTTTTATTCTCAATGTTTAAATAAATAATATTAATTTTTATCTCCGTTATGCAGTTTTCCAACCTTTACTAGAGTGACGCAAGAGCAATTTTTACCCATAATTTCGATAATTGATACCGAGAAGTTTTCCATTTTTAATATTTTTCAAGCGCAAAACTTGTCTACATTTATAATATTAGTAAATTCTCAGACAGATACTTTACCCAGAGGTTTCACGATGTTGAACAAATAATTATATTTTTTGGAATATGAAGTGAATAGTTATATTTTCTAGAATGTGAATGAAGAAGTCCTCTCCACGTACTACGCACAGTATAAATACAATTTAATATTTTTCTAGTTCATCAATTTTATATTTTGTGAGTGTTGTAATTTATATTACATTACGATATTATTTTTCATTATATTTCTATGAAAATAAATACCCAAGTTAATTGTTATATACAATGTGTTATTTCATACTTTATTGGACTTTGTAATCTACACAATTTACGAAGCTAATATTAGTCTCATAGAAAATAGCTTTATTTTTTATGTTGTTTAAGAGAAACTTTTAGAATATATCAGAATGATATCTTGTTGTCGGTTTCTTTGATGCTTGAGTTACAAATTTAATAACCTTTGAATGATGTTGCTGGGATGTCAAGAAACAAAGACAACATATAATGTGTAAGACAGCAAATAACAATAAAGAATTAAGGAAGGCATTTGGTTCCATTACATGTCAAACGTCAACATTTTTTTGTATTGGGAAAGATACTTTTTAATATATTTTCTGTGATAAAACTATGTTAGAATCTTTAGTTAGGTTAGTGTCTAAATCGTTATAATTATAATACATGTTATTATATATGTACTTTTTTACTGTATGAACTGGGCTGCTTATTTATAGTATTTTATGAATGCTAATGGATAAAAATAATTCAAACATTGATAATATTCTGGGTATCTTAACAATTAACACTGTTATTTGTTATCTTTAAGCGAAAAATTAGTTATTTTCATTAGTATTCAAATTACAAAGTTTAAAAAAATACAACCTAAGATATTTAGAAAGCTATTAAAATGGTATCAATTTCAAATCAATTATATGCTTTATTATAATAATTCGCTAGTCATATTAAACAAGCTTATCAATTCTAATTAAAACCTCCAAATAAGAAATTCAAAAAATTAGTCATATTTATTCCGCCATATTTGGAATTTTTAAATTTTCTTACCTTATTTGTTAAAGTTTCTATACATAAAAAGTAGGTCAGCACGTGGTGTTATAATTGTTATACATTTCTGGATATGGAAACCATTGAAAAAATATTGGTTTCCAACACGATTTTCTGAATACGAATAATATTATAAAGAAACCATTCTTATGAATGAAAAATAAATATGTTTTTTATTCAAATAAAATACTAATACAGTATCAATAAAATTGCAATTGTTTCTTTTTTTTACAATATTTAAAAAAAAATGACTCATACGTTTGAATTAATTTTTTTTTATTTCCTCAAAATGTATAATTTGTACTGCCTAATCATAAATCATGTTTTGTTTGTTGATGAGAATTAAAAATTCAAATTTTTAACATAAATGTTTAAAAGTAGATTGCCATTTTTCACAATAGATGAAACATAATAAATGTGCCCACTATGCTTATAAATTATATAAAGTGTTGATTAAACTTCAGACTTATCAAATTTAATAGTTTATATTTTTGTGTTATACCGAGAGCCGGCCGTTATGTACAATGGATCAGATACATCATTAACGTTTGGATGTATTCCTATCGGCACCGTGCATACCATATAAAAGCAGAAGCTCAATCGATTGACGTTGTTGGTCAAATGTGTAAAATAAAACATTCGTTTAATTCTTGAATGTGCTATTAATGAATGTAAATTTTAATTTTCCATTAAACCGAAAGTTATTTCTTAAGTGGGTATGTGTTTTTGATAGAGACCTCTATAGCTTCTATTACTAAAGACGATCTGTAATGTAATATACAATTTTTTTTTAATTATCTCGCATAAATAACCCAAATATTTATCCAAATGTTTTTTTTTTCATGTAGCCATTCGTCTCCTCAAAGCTTTTCTTTAAAAGTAAGGTGACTTCATTTTTTCACAATTTGCTTTCCGATTGTCTTGTCGGTTTTTTTGTCCGAAAAAGTTGTTACATTATATATATTTTTCTATATGTAGCTTTTATTTAAAATTATCTAGAAAATTCCAATCAAGAAGAAAAATTATCATATTTAGCTATACATAATAGCAAAGAAATTCCTGTGACACGTTGATGCTGATTTTTCGAAGAAGTATTCCTGGTTAGCGGCCGCAGAAGAACAAAATTATATCAGATTAATTAATATTTAGATTCGTTGTCAATTTGTCTTTTGTTGCTTTTTCTCTGGGGAGAAGGAATTTTTTGTTACCAAAAAAAAAAAGTTTATTGGTCTTCGGCCTTTAATTTGGCCTGCAGCTTAGGAGCTCACTTCGTTCGCAAAGTGGACACACACTAAGCTTCGTTTTTTCATATCTGCGTCTAACCTTGCGATCTGCCCCCTGCGTTTGCTTCGCTTCCAAGGGTGATAAGGAAGTTCTTAAACCTTAAATTAAGTAAATATAATAGTAAACCCTATGATAAATCCTCATTTATTTCGTTATTGTTCATAAAAAAATATTAAAATCGCGATTAAAAACTAGGAGATGCAGATAGACGGGTCAAAATTAGTGGTTATATGTATTTTTATTTCCAAATTATAAAAAAATAAAAAATAAACAAAATTTTTTGGGATGGTTCACTTAGAGGTATAATAAATATTATACGATCTTTTCTCAGTCTATATGGAATATATAATTTCATAAAATTCGGTTAAGTCATTTCAGAGGAGTTTGGTTTTATGAATGATATGATATGCTTATGAGCACCCAAACAATTTTGATAGAATGAAATTTATTTACCATTGTTAACCGACTTACCATCTACCATCCATCACCTGGGTGCAAGTTTTTATAAATATTACGAAGGTATTTTAAAACATTGTATTTAAATGAGTGATTCTTGATAGAGAAGTTGTAAATAAATAAATAAAAAATTGATAAACATCAAGATTTATTGGTTTGTTTACTCAATTATTTTACATGAATGTTTTAAAAAATTGATTTATTTATATACACAGAATATTCCACTCAAATGAATATATATTTGATTTATTTACTAAATATTTTTACCAGCTCTGTTTTATTTAATACATGCTTTTAGGGAAAAGTTGAAATATGTCAGCGATCGTGTCTGTTAAATGAGTAGCTAAAAAACAAATTCTTGACAAATGACGGAACAATTTTCATATTGTTCATTATTTGATTGGCAGCTATGATTTTTCATCAACCTAAACGAGTTTGTATGTATACGTGTTGTTTATCCAACTTTGAAAGCTGGAAAATTGTTTTAAAAAGTTGGTATTTCTGATAGTTTACCATTTATATACCGGGTAAGGAAATAAATACAAATTTTTAATTTCGCCAAACTGTTTGTTTAAGAATTGAACATGTTTAATTGCCATTTTTGTATTCATTATAAAAAATGGTTCCACGTATAAAATACTCAGAAGAGAAACCTTTTCCCCAAGTTGTTGGAAAAAATCACCATTACATCACATCTCTTAAGCTAGACCAAATACACTAGGTGTGAAAATTTCATTAAAATCGGTTAAGATATAACGTAGCTCATCGCGAGTCAATGTCGTTACGCAAGAATTTTATATATTAAGTAGTGTTCAATTTCAGTTGAAGCAGTACTGGGTAAAATTTTACTTATTTCAATAGTTTATTAGTAAACTATATCGGGACATATGAACCTAATAGTCTAAGATTCCAGAGCCTATTTACAGGTACAAGATTCTAAAGAAAAGTAAAAACACAACACACTTTCTCAGGGCTGATTTGAGCCTAGAGAACGTTCAACCTCTACAATTGCTGCTTATAGACGGTTTTAAAAAAGTTCCTTGGAAATCATACATAAAAATCAAGACAAAATAAAATTAAAAGTCTAATATTTGATTTTTTGGAGCATTAAAGCGTTCTGATAATGGTTACAAACTTGATTTTAAGAAAAGTAATCTTGGACTAACACTATCTTGTTCCACACATGCTATTATATGTAAGGTTTGGCGGCTCAGGGACCTTGCTCTATAAATAAAAGATTGTAATTATTATATTGTAATTATATGTATTTTTAGTAGAATAATTATTATTACTTGAGTTTTTAATATAATACAGGTATTATCTTAATTAACAGCTCCATATTAAGTTTAAAACCAATTTACTATAATTGAGAAACTTTAAATGTAATTTTCTTTTTCATAATTTACAATTATAATAAACAAACTTTTTTATTTTATGTTACACTACTATAGAACACATAATGTGCCTGCCCTATTTGAATAATATTTTATAAAAATATAGCCATCAGTCGAGGTACAGTAAGTGTGTTATACTATACATACGTAGAATGTAGAAACTAAGCTAATACTTTTAAGTTGGACTGCTGGGAAACAAGTACCTGAAGTTCTTCAATAGTATATCTCGCAGATATTATCATGGTAAACTTTTATGACATAATAAGCTTTATATACTCGTAAGTTTTTTTTATTATAATGTACAAAGATTTTTGGGAACTCGTGTTTTGAATAAACTTAATTAACTATGAAGTATAAAAACTGCGGTAAATGAGCTTTTAATTTAGTAAACACATAGAAATAAGTTGGGAAAATTTTGTGCGATTTCTTGAAAATAGTATTTACAATTTATTTACAGTGAGTAACATAACAGCCGCATACACAAATATATGGACAATGTATTATTAGTTTACAATATTCGTTTACACATACTAGGTGTAAAAAAAACGCCGTAACAAAAGTAACAAAATAACTCGATTTTAAAAAATTATTTGAAAAAAAAAAAGGTTTGAAATGAAGTTTTAAATCCGTTTTCAATGGATAATTTCGGAATGTTATTATTCGAAAAATATATGGAAACCTTATTACTCGAAAAATAATTTAAGAAAATCAAATTTTAAACAATAGTTGTTGGGCTAAAACAGCTATCATTCAGGAAGGGTCGAATCCGAGAGGAAGTTCGCAAAAGTCAATCCGAACAAAACTGACGACGCCATCATTGTTTGAGCGTCCGACGATGTTAAGCTCTCGTATAAGCCCAGCGGAGCAGGAAACTGTAGTAATACAGACTTAACAAGGCAAGCAGAAGCGTAAAAAAGATGCTATAGACATCATGCAACATCCATTATGGACCTTCTTCGGTAATTCGGTGTGAGCTAACTCGCTTATGAACGTTTTCGTTTATACCAAATTTTTAATACTTCGAAACTTTAAAGTGTTTTTTCCACAACTCACGGCATTACCTGGAGAAAGTGATTATCTAAAGGATGAACTTTAATTCCTTGTTTTCGGATTACGAGAGGCTCCGAAAATCTACATTTTTCCGGAACGCTATCGAATTATTTCTGCCATTACCGTATTTTTTATATTTCTTCATGAAAATTTTACACAATATTCTTCGAATTTTTCTACTTTAATATACCATTTCTAAAATCCATGTGGTCGTCATATGGTCGATTTATTTCTGTCGTCAATAATCGATGAAAAATGTAATTTGTAAATAATAAAATTTAAAATTTTGGTATAGATGTTACCAGAATGACCTAATTAAACAATTTCCGTTTGCCTATCTATATTGCCTAATAAACGTAAATAGCTAACGTCCTGAAATTTAGGTGGTATATTCTAGACGTAAACAGGAAGATCAAATTCGAAAATAGGCCTAATCGGTAGTATATTGGATCCAATGGTTCAATGACCCTACTTTTTCACCATAAGAAATAGAAGAAAAATTCATTCACAAAATATGTTTGTTTTTTTTTAAAAGGTACAAATTTGGCTTGAAACGTTTTTACGTAAAATGTTTGAATTCGCGACAGTTTTTTGGTCATATTTAGCTAATTAACACAAATTATAATACATATATTTATAACTGTATAAACTGTATGTTTATAGTGTTTTATGAATTCAAATTAAAAATAGTTCAAACAATGATATTTCATTATTTTTCGAGTATCTAAACAATTAACTCTCTCAGTTGTAATCTTTAATTGTTTACACATTGTATTAATTTTTTTTTTCTAAAATGAGTATTTTTCTAGTTATTCCAGAGTAGGTACCAGTCTTTTTTTTTACACTTAGTATATTCGTTAATGTAAAATCACCAAGTGTATGAACACACGCCCTTCAGTTCAATGTTCGTTGCCAACGTCGGTTATAACTAACATGTGTTTTAGATGTTTTAGAAATGTGTTGTTTCAAATATCATTGTTCACTAGCTGAATACTTTTTATAATGAGAAATAACACTAGCGTATCGATGTATATCGATTCAATTAATACTCTGCATGTTTGAAATTGTTTTATAAGGGATAGCTGATTAGGTAAATGGATAATTTATAGCCAAACGGTTTAACATTTTTGGTTGATATAACGTCAATACAAAAATAATGCATTTTTTTGTCAATTGAGACTCAATTTGGAAAACTACATTCCAAATAACCAAATTTTCAACAAATTTAATCTTTGTACAAACACTAGTTTAACGTAATCAACTCATCGAGAACTGTAATACATAAATATCCCTTATTCTAAAGACATCTTGCACTTTTAAAAGCAATGACTGGAGTGAACAGATTCTTGTTTGTATAGAAGGAAGAAAATATTATTGATTGTATATGCAAAGCTTATATATTATCATTATTCTTATTTCATAAAACTAAGACGATTATCTTATTGATATAAAGCGTCATCGGATTGATTAACATACTGGACAAAAAGCTCACCGTAACAAAAGGCTTCTGATCGGTTAAAGGATGAACTTTATTAGAATAGATACTATTTATAGAGTAGAAACACCAATCGAACGACATTTTGTCCCTGAGATGAAATTCAGCATCCTAATTGTAAGATGATGAGTGACAGTTGAGTCACTAAACAATAAATTTGGTACTACAATACATAAGAAAAGTTGAACCGTCTTATCGAACAATTAAAAAAATTAAATATTTAAAATACATACCTGCTAGCTGGCCATACCGGTATGACGTCATTAAAATATGATATTTCTAATATACATCATAACTAGCTAGGTATCCCAAGGTTGTAGTTTCGAAATACAGACATAAGCAAGGATGGTTAAAATTTTGTTGTGCACCTATAGGTACCAATCAATTTTTTTAATTACTGAATCACTTTATTGTATGTAACTCATCGTCTTTAGGCTACAGAATTTCGTAACAACAAAATAAAGACTGTGTTTCCGATCTTACGCCTTTTTTTTACTGTGGGCTCTTTGCCTATATATATCTAAATCACCATGGTTGTTGTATAATTTAACGGAACTGAGTGAGCATGTTTAATAATAGTAAGTGTAAACATAGTTGTACATTTCAATTTTCTTGTTCATCTAGTTACATCCGGTTGTTTATTTATTGCATGTTAAAAGAGAAAAGGGTTCATTGAGTGAGAAATAATTTAATATTATATCATTTATCGTTTACTTATTTCATACATTCCTATTTTAACTTATTTCATGTATACTATTTTATTAAAGTATATATAAAAAATATTTCTTTGAAACAGAAACTGAATTAAGTATGTCAAGCATGTAGGATGATTGCATAAAACATAACACTATTTTCCATGAAAAGCATCTTCATTTCATATCTTGTTTCGTTGAGTAATGTATTCAAAAATGAACTGTCAGCATTACGTAAAACACAAGAAATATACAGATGATTTTAATTGTTATTATATAATAGAAACCGTCTCTATTATAAGAGCACATCTTAATATTTGGAAAAAACATGTTTAATTTTAATAACAAAACAATTTTATTTTTATAATTAAACATTTATATCAAATTAAAAAATATTCAGTACGGTGCACACCTCGATAGTTGTCATATATTACTTTTATTGAAGCGTCTTTACTTCACGATCAGGTGACAAAAGTTATTTTTCTTAATATTCTTCAAAAATAAGCATGAATGGACGTTCAAAAATCCCGATTAAACAAGGAGGGAGATGTACCTCCATAAAAATATTTTGTAAAATTTTTAAAAAGGAGATAGAAAATACTATTTACGAGCTTATAACTTTAATAATAATACTAAACAATAATAATATACAGAGAATTCGTCGATAAATGCTATTTATTCATATAATTTCTATCATTTTTAAAGTATAATGTAGAAATATTTATTTAAAAGGTATTCAATTATGTATGCCTTAAAACAATTTATGAAATAATTTGCAAATTCATATTTCTCAAATGTTATTTAATATTTATTTAAAATAAAATACCATATTTTCATCGATAGAAATTAATATCGAAGTATCTACTATTCATAATGTAAATTCCACATTGAATAGTTACATTAAAAATATTTCATTTTATAATAAGCCAGAAAAAACGTTGAAATGTGGAAAACCGATGGAACAGCTCTGATTTTAAAAATGTTTCTTATGTTACTTAGGACCTTCAGGAACATTTAAAAAATTCAAAATACCACGACGAAAATCGTCTCCAGCGGATTTTTGCTTTCACAAATCCGAGGTTAAAAGTGACAGAGATAAAACATGTTTTAAATTTAAAATTTGATCTCAGAAATCATTTATTAGGGGTATTCGGGATTTTTAATTTTTAATTAAAAAGTTTTTTTAATCTCTATCAATTCGAGGGGTGATTTTAATGGAGTTTCTTTTTGACCTCTGATTCTTGATCCAAAGACCACTAAAAAATAATTGCGAGGTGAAACTTAAAAAATTGTTTTATCTCTCCTGAAGACAGTTTTATTGATGAGGTAAAAATAATCATCCATAACTTTTTGGCTTCAGATTCGCAATTTCGTGATTAGCCATCCCAAAAACCAGGAAAGAAGATTGCGATAATTTTAAATTTTTTAAAAATTATTCACGTCAGTTCTAGGGGTGGTTGTAATAGCTTCAGTTGGTTTTAAACCATGGATTTATGATAAGCAGCCGGAAAACCCCCCGAGAAACAATTTCCGAAGTGAAATGTTTGAATTTAATATGTTTCATGTGTCTTACTTCTAGAAGATTTTAATAGGGTTAAAAACATCCTCAGTTTTTTGTTTGTTTTTAAATTCCTGATAAGCGACCGCAAAAATTCTGGAAAGATGATTTTCGTGATGAAAATTTGTTTTTTTTAATTTTTCTATCATTGTTATTATTTGGGTGGAATAACTTATCTAATTTTCTCAATTTTCATAGTGATATAAATGTTAGTGGTGATGAATGCTCCTGAAGGTCTAAGGAATACGTACAAACACGGATTTTTTGAATCGGAGATGTTCCAACACTTTTCTACATTCGCCGGCTTATTTAGTGGGCTATCATAAATTATTCAATTTATATTATTTATATTAATAATTCAATAGTTTGTACTTATAATTTGAAAATACTACCTACTACTAAAGGTTAAGTTGTGTAATAATAGTTTCCAAATAAATACCGTTTTAAATTATTTTACTTTTACAGATATCTATGAAATAATGAATAAAAATCTCAATCAGAGATACAGCTTTTCCAGTAGTAAATTTTTCTTATATAAATTATTTATATCTTTGTAACTCAAACTTTAAAGACGCACACACATGAACCTGGGCATACTGTATATGTATGGAAATTCTGTAAATGTTTACAAGTTTTTAGCAATATAAGCTCGATGCGCGTTAGTATATGATTGATTTATCTTGATTTTACAAATGAAGTAATTACTTTAATTAATGACTTTTCCTTTATGTTTGTATGTTCACAAAAATAACAACAAAATTTTCATACACGACTTTAGAATAAAAGAATATACGTTGAAAAGCTACACAGTTGAATAAAGAATAAAGTACAATAAAATACAGAAAATATCAAAATTTTGTTAAAATCAGTCTTTGCATGTTCATTCAAAATAAAGTTCTTTTGTTTCATTTTTTTTATGTTTTTTATTGACTTCTAAGTTGTCGAGTAATATGCGTTCGTCAAAATGAGTCTCATAGACTGGCTGACCGGCAGTCACGAAACAAAAATTTTCAGAATACCTACATAAATAAAAATTGTTGAAAATCTTTTTTTCGGGATTCAGGAATACAATACACCGGATGTATCTTTTGGACAACTAGATCATTTTCACAAAATACGTAGAATACAGTTAATCATATACGGAATTCATTTAATTATTACAATATTCGAAATATGTTAAATAAATAAATAATATGATAAGCAAATAAATAGTACAATAATAATGTTTATTGAAATAAAATATATACTACACCACTAACAGTGAATTATATAGAAATCACTATATAGGGTAAGCTGTCCTGTCTAACAGTAAACCATGTTCAACAGTGGACCTTAAGTATTCACCAACTACCAATATTAGTAACAAAATTTATAAAACAGTTGAAGAGCTTTTACCTAACGCACATATTGTTCACCAAAGCTAATTTGAACGGCCAGCCAAATAGTGTATATCTTCTCAAACAAACAAAATTTTTGGCTACAAAAGTAAATAAAAAAAATGTTTTTTAAATTTTAAAATTTTTTTTATAAAATCGTAAATATTTATGTTTAACATTTATATTTCATTCAAATATTTATCTTAAACATTTATCATACGCAAATAACCACGTAAAGAATAAAACATCTTCGATTTTTAACCGTTAAATAATCAATGCCTGATGCCAAACAGTGCACCATGAACAAAAAGTACACAGTGAACCTCTAGATTACGTAAGCCTGAGAACATGGCAGTACCTCTTCAGCTTATCAAAGTTGTGGAGAAAGTAAAATAAGCTGCAAATTGATAGGGAATCCTGAAATCTATTTCGACTAAGGTTATACTAGCGTTTAATGTGATGCAGAAACACTCGTTAATTTGAAAGAATTGACACCTCTTTTTTTAAGATTTAACAAGAAAATAGTGTAAAAAATTAGCTATTGTGACGGCGTCAATTAAACAAATATCTCGAAATTTGGAACTAGAACTTTGATAGTTTGACAATCACGTCCTCCTGTTAGGGTGTTTCCCAGAAACTGTTTATATGATAAATTCTACTCCATCACGCACTTTAGATTTGTAAGAGCTTTGAAATGTATTTTTTAAATTTATTAATACCATAGTTCACTGGGTACTGGACGGTGGTTCACTATATACAATACCCAGTACACAGTAAACCATTCTGACTGCTAAAAAAAAATATATTATCTCACAAAAAGTAGATTATTAGTACCCAATTGAATACACAAATTGCAAGTCAAAATTACAAAGATTCCAATTCAGATTCCAATGTTTTAGTATATAGAACTTCGGAAGTATTGAATATATGATAAATGAATTTTTCTTTGGTTTCTTGATCTTGCGTCGATTCAACAGGGAAACTTTTTTAGCTGCTGTAATTTTACAGCTTTAAATTTAAATATTTTATTTAAATGTACTTCATCTATGTATCAAGTGTATCCACATCCTGCACCGAATCACTTCTTCAGTGATATTCGGTAGGCATTTGATCATTAGTATTGGGTTCCGGCTACCCTAACCAATGGTTTTCTATGGTTTTCCATTTAGTTTACACAAAGTGAATACTGAGATAGTTCAGCCTTAGCCACATACCTTCCCTTTCCGCTTCATATGCCCCAATCTATTTTTTGACTAATTATGTACAATTAATGTATTGTTTGAAAAAAGAATGAATAAAGAATTGAGTTGAATTGAATGTATAGTTATATAATTTTGTATGTAATATCGATGTCAGTAAATAATGCTTCACTGTTGGACAGTTTACTCTACAGACTTATACTTCATGCGACTCCATCCATCTAGTAAATAAACATATATATATTTATTGATGAATATGAAACGAAGAGAACGAATGTGACGAAGTCACACAACTATAATATTCAATTGAAGTACGTGTTTGTAACATAATAGAAACAAATAAACTATATAGATATTTGTTGTCAACGTAGTTGAAGAGACATGGTGAATGACTAAATATACTTATACTCCCATATTAATCGAAGCTGGGACGCTCATATATCCTTCATTACAGTATCAATTAGACGTTTGAAGTTATTCTACTTAATATAATAGTTTTGATCACTTTTTGTTTTTCGTTAATATTAATATAATTTTTTTTTTTTTTTTTTTTTGAAACATAGAAGTCTAACTAGATTTATTAGCTAACTGGACAGGCTGGAGCTTTTGGCGACAAATTTGAGTTCAAAGCGAAAGTAGTTCATTTTCGGTATAATCTTATAAATACATATATACTCACACATCGATATCATAGTTCCCAATCATTCTGAACTCGGAAAAAAGGTGGTGTAATTAGGACGATAGTGCACAAATCATAAACTTACAATTTCTTGGAGAGAAAAATTGTAGTTAATATGATTGTGTGCTAGGATTATCGATATCGAATCTCAAATTTTTTATAGCCTACTGGATGTAAATGTGTAAGCCCGCCACTGTATCAAATACTTTTTTAAAGCTGTTCAAGCTCTTTCAAAAAATTACTTGAGAAACAAAAATTGACAATACGTTATGAATTACATTTGAAAACGCTAGATTCTTGTAATGTATAATAACAGTATTACTTATACTTTGCAGCTCCTTATAATAGTTTTCAGAATGGGGATACTTGTGTTATCTTTCGAGATGATACTCGTCGTTAATTTGATGAAAAATTGACCAACTTAATGAAGAGTAATATTTAAAGGCATCCTAAAGTTTCAAGACAAGATGCAGTTAGGAAATTCGTCATTCATACACTCATCAAAACATTAAGGATACGAAGCCCTAGAAAGCTAATATTACATATTGACATGTTCGTACATTTAGATTATATACACCAGCGATTTATTTTTCGACTCATTACAGCAATAAAAATAATAAAACCATTAACTTTTTAGTATCTTGTTTTTGTTTATACTTGGTCAGATGAATGTTTACAAACGCCTGACGTCTTCCGAAATGAGATCACCTGATGTTATGTTTGCGCGGAACTAAGAACTCTGTAAATTTTACTCAAGAGCCCCCATTAAGGGGGGTATATGTATACATATAATAAAATTTCTTATGCATATTTAAATTTCCATTCTTTTCTCGAGTTTATCTAAATAAGTTTATCAATTCTAATAAATACCACACCAAACAAATGAACTTTTCATTTAGTGATCTATTCTGAATTGGTATGTTAGGGTACCAGCGCTCAGGGCATCTAGTATTATTATTTTTTTTTTTTTTATTATTGTTACGAAATTGAACTATTTCTCATTTTTTACTTTTCGAAGACAGTGTCTTTCAATTTTAAGGAAATGTTGCATTCAAATAACATTTTAATTCGAACATTTTAAACTATATATGTTCAAGCATTGCATACAAGCTATCAGTAAAAACAAAATTGTGCGTCTATATGACATTTTTGAGCCGCTTGTGAATAATTTTGTACAAGCAAAACCTTATAAAGATGGTCAAGCTTACTTGTACAAGCCATTATTACATCAAATAACTTGAAGGTGTGTATCTAACTTTATTTAAAAAAAATGTAGCATTCCTAAAAAAAAAAAAAAATGAACGCATAAATAAATAAATAAATAACACAGGAACTGTTCACAAACATCAGTAAATGTAAAATAGTTAATAATATATAAGCATTTGTTGTATTTAAATAATGAACAAAAAAACACAATGATTAATAAAAACAATCCTTTTGCAAGAACTTGAAACATGTATTTATCTATATATCCTATATTTGTTTATACCTATATATATATATATATATAGGTATAAACAAATATAATGTTCGTTTGTAATGGTAAAACTAGAGAACAGGTGGATTGATTTGGCAAATTATTTGTTTCAATAAAAGCTCTGGTAAGGTTTATACTTAAGTTAAAGAAAAATTAAAAAAATTGGTTTGGAAAAATTAAAAGTGATTTTGTATCAAATTTTTTAATGAACTCAAATCTAACGGTTAAATGATTAGTATATATATATATATATATATATATATATCCGTAAGAAAATTGCCACAATAACAAAAGTCGAAAAATACAGATCTTTTATGATCATTTCCTTATAAATTTTTATTTTCTTTAAGTTTATGAATACATAAAAATGAGTATTGTTAACTACAACCCACGCGAAGATTTTATTATTTTATTCTCTTAATATCAATGTAAAACTAAGAACTATTATCTGCCATAACAATCTTATTTCTGAATACAGCAAATTGATAAAAGAGGAATGAAAATGATCATTTCAGAAGAAAAGAAATGTATTTGCAAGAACAATGTGTTTAATGTGGATTTTAAATTATAAGAATAACAGCAATAAGCTGAAATTTTTTAAAAAATAAACGAGATAATAATTTTTTCTTCATTTGAGTCATATGCACAATTTTCTTATTAAATTTATAGAAGTAATGTGATGATTTAAGTTATTTTTCAATAATAGAATTGAATTTTCCTTAGCATATAAAAAATAAACACATGACTATACAGGGTTTACCAGAAATATTATTTCTATCTCACGAATGAAATGATATTCACATAAATTAGATACAGTTGACTATAGATGAAATGTGAACTTTTTATAAAGAGTAGATAAGAATAAATGCACATGCAAGAATCAAATTATAAAGGTTTATCAACCCTAAAAGTTTTTACATTGGTAAAGTAATTTTTGAAATTGGTAGAGTAGTTTTGGAGATTTCATATTAAGATTAACAAATTCTACTAACCCTGAAATTTTTCAAATAATAAAATAATTTAGACTGACCCTAAAAATGGAATAACCTCAAAAACTGCTCGCTTAAATTGAACACGACGGTAACTTATTTCGTAAAATTTTGATAATTTGATGGTGGTGAATCACTTTCAGATATAAATTTTGTAAAAGTACACCTATTACATTTGAACACCCAATATTTATGTGGTAACATTGTTTTCATGATAAAAATAATAATTCTGTGATTAATAATATGTTTATGTATTTTTTATGGTTTTTTATTAGTATATATTTACACTCATCGTAAACTTATTAAAATCGTAACATTTATCTAAGACTCCACATTATTGATTATGTTAACATTTATATAATTTTAGATGAAGATCTATCTATTCACGCATGGCAATAGTTTTGTAAATCAATTTTTATTATAAAAACATTTACCTTAACAAAAATTCCCTTATCGCATTTTTATGGCGATTTAAAATTCCAAATTACAGAGTTTTAAATTTATAAGGTTTTTAATTTTTCTAAGGTGAACATATATTATTTTAGTTTAATTTTTGAAAAGGTGGTATATTTTTTTATTTAATACAAAAAAAAGTGTGGAAACGAAACATGATGGAAGCAATAGAAGAAAAAAACAATTTTTCCACTGCTGCGGTACCACAATTTTATCTTGCCAGTGAAAAGTTATGTAAAAACGTTTAAAATTTTGACTAATCTATAGGTTTCAAAATCACTAGAAGCCAAATTCAACTTTTTAAGACACCTGTGTGTAGGTGTACGTACGTACGTAATTATTTTTTGTTTCGATTATCTCGAGAAAAAAAATCGAGATATCGGTATGTCATTTGACGCGTAATTACGTTATTTAAAACTGAATTTTTAGCAAAAGGATCCAATCTGTATAAAATTTATACTTAAGTGCGATTATAGTAACAATTCCTTTTTGACAATATTTTGCAAAATTTCTCTTATTTTCATTTTGGAATTCGCAAATTATCTAAATTTTTCTGACCTGTTCATTTTAATTATTTATGTATACCTACATATGATGAGTATCTAAAGTATTGAAAAGGTGGTGGTTGATGAATGCCTAGTGGCTGGCTGTAGATAGATATAAAATTACAACTGATATTTTTTTTCCAACGGTGTGGCGTGGTACGACGTATCTATATTAGTATTCAATCCAGTCTATGCACGGTCTCCCTCGCAATTCTTCTAAACACAACCTATTACGTTAGCTACATTTTTACTCCAAATGATTCTTTTCATACTCATTTTCAAAGTTATTCATTCAAAAGCAGAAAAAGTCTGAACGTGGTTGTTTTTTTTTTGTTAAAAAAGTGGCTCACTCTCGAATAAGTTGAAAATATTGACTTTCAGTAAAAATTTTATAGTACAAAACTTGCTCAGAATTAGTCAATCTATCGATTTCTTATACTTATTTAAAAAATTTGCATATCCCAGAAGGGGTAGTGTCCACCCTCAAGGTAAAAGCAATCCTGGGTGCATTGACACCTTTAGCGTATAGGGTAAGTGAATCTTACAAATTTTGATACTAATCGGTGATGTTTGGAAGAATTTCCAAGTTAGGAAGATTTAGACTGGGATAATTATTAAATTTTGATATATGACCCACATAAATTAAAGTTTTATTTTTTTAAATCGAATTTTTCTAATTTGATTAAAATGAGGTTTGGTGGAGAAAATTCAATTTCTAAGTCAATCAATTTCTATACTTGTATGATCTGGAATAAAACTGTTCGAAGAATAGTATAAAAATTGAATTTTCTCCACCAAACCCCATTTAAATCAAATTAGAAAAATTCGATTTAAAAAAATAAAACTTTAATTTATGTGGGTCATATATCAAAATTTAATAATTATTCCAGTCTAAAACGATTCACATATAACATTTTTCGATTTACTGAAATTTAAATGAATACATGGAAAGAAGATACAAGGTAAAAAGAGATACAAAATGAGGGTACTGTTTCTATGTTTGTTAATAACGTTAGGTAAAAAAATAGATAGTTTCAGTGTCGTTATTTGATATCTCTTTCTATAAGGGTATCACCCTTATTACCAGGTAGTGCCACTTATCTCGAATTAGACTCTTTTTATATGCTTCAGCTCATTTTTTAAACATATTTCCCCTTAAGGACCCACAATAAAATTGGAAAATAATGATGTGCAACAAATATGCGCACCTTAATAATATAGATCATAATATTATCGATTTGTATAATTTAGTTTCTTTGAGGCTACTTGACCGAACTATAAATAAATTAAAATAAACATTTGGCTGGACTATATAGAAATACATAATAAATAACATAAAAATAGCTTACATGAACGTAACAAAACTTTTTGTAAATCTAATAAAATGAAAATCTTCTGTACCTGAAACAAACAGATACATAAATATTAATAAACAGTATAATTCATGAAAATCCCAATTTAATCAGGAAGTTGTCTTCTTTAATTACTTTTTCATACTGAAGAACAAAACGAAAATGGTGAAGTAAAACAAATAGAATTTCGAACAAGGATTAAACCATAGGGAATAATAATAGAAGGTATGTACAATCAGGACAAATTTTGTAAACAAATAAAGACGTTTAATTAATTAATTATGAATTATTTCAAACTACGCATATCCATGCATTAAATAGATAATATTTATGAAATTTTCAGATCAACAGATCATACATTTCATCAAAATTAGAAGCAATAAAAATTTTCGAATTTCTTGATTCATTCAAGGAGAGACAAAAAAGTTGCAAAAATTCGAAAGAAAATTATACTCATAAGGGAAAATTATACTCTATTTAACATCTATTCAACGATTGTATTAGAAGTTTTTCAGATAACATCAAAAATTCGATCCAGAATCAGATTTAGCCGTTGTATTTCATGCAATATCTCAAAAACTAATCGTCCGGTCGTTAAATAAATGTTACTTTTGAAATCTAGGGGTCAAAATTGTACTAGAACATACATTTCATCCAAATCGAGAGCAAACAATTTTTTTCGATTTTCTCGATTTTTTCAAAGGGGTACCCCTTAAATAATTTGAGAAATTTCGAAAAAAAAATTTGTTATTCAATTTTATTAAATCTGTGTTTATAAGGGAAGTTTGACCCGTAGATTTCAAAAATAACATCTATTTAACCATTGGACGCGCAGTTTTTGAGACATCACCAAAAATCCTATCCAGAGGCCGATTTATCGGATGTATTCCATGCAATATCTTAAAAACTAGTCGACCAATCGTGAAATAAATGTTATTTTAGAATTTTTAGACCTTAATTATCCTGGTAAACCCATAAACACCAAAAAAAAAAATTTGAAATTTTCGACGGTTTTTTTAAGGTTAAACCTAAAATAATCACAAAAATCACCTCTAGTTAAAACAATTACAAAAGTATATTTTTCGACAAAATTCATCATTCTAATTAAGATTCAAGATAAACTAAATCTTTTTAAATTACAAGCAAGCATAAGCACAAGCATAAGAATTTCAAGTTTTAGAAAATACTAACAGGCAGCTTGGATTTTGTACAACTTATACGCTCGACAAAAGCGCTTTGTTACAAAATTATCATGACTGACCATGATAATACTTTTCAGCTTTTAGAAGGGGTCTTTTAAAGGCACTATAATGCCCATTCCCCGACGAACGTTAACAAAAATGGTTGACATCAGACTATTTCACTACACCATAAATGTGTCATAATAAAAAAAAATCAGCCTTTAAAATCTTCTTATTTTTGTTGTTGCTCACCTCTTGGACTATAAGAACTTATATTGCCTCTTCAACTTCAGCTTTATAGATAAGACGAAAGTAAAATTATTGCAATATTGTTTATCGGTGAGTAAGTAAATAATTGATGATATATAAATATTTATTGTACAAGGTACGGCAAAAGTAATGCCCAAATGTGCTTCCGTTTTGCTAGAATTCGAAAAAAATGGGTTATGCTATCATTGAAAATTTATTTGAAGTTAAGCTTCATTACAATATATGAATAAAATAATATCAGAAGAATTCCAAGTTTACTACTACATTAATAAAATTTTTTTGCAACTATTTCCAAAATGTTTATAAATACAGAACATTCAAAAAAAGTTTCATTTCATGTCAATGTATCTACCGAATTATCGATCTGGGGATACTTTGGTTTGTTAGACTCATTCAGATGAACGCGAAGAACTCGAAAACTACTGAATATTTAATATTTATAATATTTACCGCATTTCAGTACATTATTTTTGTATTTAATTCTGTTTTTAGCAATGTTAAAGCATCTAAAAAAGTAAAACTTTGGAGAAATTCGGTTTATTTAACAGAAAAAAGCGTAAGGTTCGGTCGAAAGCAAAATGGCAAGCGTTGAAAAAATGGTCAATGTTGAATTACTATTGAAGTTAGCAAACGTGTTCTGGCTAATAATTGTATACTTCGTTTCTCAGCACTACGAAGAGATTTTTACTGCCAAAAAACGCTCTTTCAGAATAATTTTTTTCCATGTTTTTGAAAGGATATGTAGCGTTGTTAAAGTAACTAAGAAAAATAGTAACAAACGTAGGTAGGTTTAATAATTTAGCATTAGAATGTCACCATAATTTTGGAAAAACGTGAAGCAAATAAGAATGGGTAATTATTCCAATTAATTCAAAAATGTAAAAATTTATTTTTTTTATAAGATGCAAATTTTAACTCAATCAGCTAAGCCATTACTGAAATATAGCTGTTTATGTAAGTAATATAATCAATATATATTCTCTAAAAAGCCAATATATCGTGAACCATTCATCCGATTTTGATGAAATATTGTATGTAGACGCATTGTATGGCTTTAAAAATAAAGTAAGTCAGTTACTTATAGCAAATGTTATGTGAATGGAATATATAAAATAATTTTTTTATCCCATATCCAAATTTCACATATTCATACAACAGTATACGAACTTCTGTAACATTATTGTTTCTCCACCTTGTACTTGTAATTACTTCTCTCGAAAAACATTTTTACTTGGATACAAAAAAAAAATATAACGCTAGATTACATAAATCGATTTTTATATAGTTCGGTGATTTCCGATTACCGTATTAGTAATAAGAAATAAAACAAACAAAAAACAAACGATTCACTTCATAAAATCGTATAAATTTTGATTCATGATATGTGTTTATAACATAAATATATCATGTTATAGAGCAGAAGGAATCGGCGCACGAGTACCAAAAACTATTCCACCTCAATTTTTTTATGCGATCCTCTTCAAATTGCCCTCCTAATGATATAAATGCATGTTGCCAGGGCGCAACCCGGTGCCATATTGTTTAAACCGAAATTGTTTAAACAATTTCAAGGCATTGTGATTTTTCAACCGGACAAATTTTTTTTATATTCTTTATTGAAATACCAATAAAAAAGGTCCTATGACTTTTAACGATAAAGTTAATATTTTTAAAGATATGAATTTTTAAAGGTTCGAAAAATCTCAAATTTGGGTACTTTCAACCCATGAAAAATATATTTAAAAAAAACATAATGTCTAAGTAATATTTTTTTTTAAATTCTCTATACAATTGTTAATAATATTGTAAAAAGAGATTTTGAAAAATTTCATTGTTTATACCTATTTTTAATTGTTAATAAGTATGCGTCGCTTACCTTTAAGTATCGCTGTCTCTCTCTGACTCATGGTTTTTTAAGTATCGCTGTCTCGCTCTGACTCATTGGTTTATAGTTAAAAATATTTATTAATATTTAACAAATCATTTATTAGAGACCACTTTTTAGTCATTAATAAATATTTCTATAGGACTAAAAAGTGGTCTCTAATAAATGATTTGTTAAATATTAATAAATATTTTTAACTATAAACCAATGAGTCAGAGCGAGACAGCGATACTTAAAAAAACCATGAGTCAGAGAGAGACAGCGATACTTAAAGGTAAGCGACGCATACTTATTAACAATTAAAAATAGGTATAAACAATGAAATTTTTCAAAATCTCTTTTTACAATATTATTAACAATTGTATAGAGAATTTAAAAAAAAATATTACTTAGACATTATGTTTTTTTTTAATATATTTTTCATGGGTTGAAAGTACCCAAATTTGAGATTTTTCGAACCTTTAAAAATTCATATCTTTAAAAATATTAACTTTATCGTTAAAAGTCATAGGACCTTTTTTATTGGTATTTCAATAAAGAATATAAAAAAAATTTGTCCGGTTGAAAAATCACAATGCCTTGAAATTGTTTAAACAATTTCGGTTTAAACAATATGGCACCGGGTTGCGCCCTGGCAACATGCATTTATATCATTAGGAGGGCAATTTGAAGAGGATCGCATAAAAAAATTGAGGTGGAATAGTTTTTGGTACTCGTGCGCCGATTCCTTCTGCTCTATTAGTAATACACAGAAGGTTGTTTGTAAATTATTTATTGTGATATAAATTAGTCAACATTATTTTTAGTAAATTTTGTGCGGATACGAACTACTATTTGGAAGAAAAAAAAAGTGTATTTTGAGATACGCTTGTATAGCACTAAGGGATATCATTATCAATAAATAAATACTTATATAAAAATATATAAAAAGTGAAAATAACAACCAGTGTTAGATACCCGACATATACTTTGGGTCGTCTTTAAACAATTGGAGACCCTAGGCATATTAAAGGCCCTTATGACCTTGACAGAGAACGCATATAATTATTTATTGAATACTCAATGAAATAATGAGTTTGAAATATAATATAGCTTTCTCAATTCCATTGATTAATTCAAACTTCACACTTCGCTTCGTTAGCTTAATTCAAATGGCTCGAGTCACTACCGTAACTCTTGATGAAAGACACAAAAATATAGGTACATGAAATACTTGTAAACTGTAAATACCGAGTATTCAATTAAATTGTATTTCTATATGTTTAAATTTATCGTGTATTATTTTTACGAAATAAGTATGTTTACGAAATAAGTCAGTAATCCTTAGATGATATGGTAACCAAAGGAGCCTCTATCGATCGTGAGGCCCTGGACATGTGCCAGAGTTGGATTTATTCGAGCACATTAGATTAAGATATGGTAGGTTGATTACGTCATGACACGCCACCTACGTGACATTTAAATCGTTAGATTAGTAAATGTACACTTTCAGCACGTAATCAACCTACCATATCTTAATCTGCCGCACTCGATTAGACCCAACTATCAATTTTTTTTCAACCCTGAGCTAAGATTTGGTGGAGCTGCTCAACAAAAGGTAAGGTATCTCCCATAATTTAATCTGATGAGTTTGAGTGAATCCAAAAATCCTCGTTTGGGCTCCCTTATCATTAATGCTCATTTATCGTAAGCCATTCGTCTGATTTCGCTTAAATTTTGTGTGTTGATGCATGATGTATGTTTTGCAAAAGTAATTTCAATTTTTACTGAAATTGATTACGTTGGATATTAAAGACGAAAATAGTTTAACAGAAAATTGCAAAACAAGCATATTTTTCAATTTTTTACCCCATATCCAAATTGCAACTCATTGAATACATTCTGAACATAAAGCTATTTTTGGTGACTGTATGCACGCCACTCCACGAAGAAGTTTTAGATCTATTAATGGAAGTGTCTTTTGTGTACTTTTTTACCACCACATAAAATTCACTCTATTATTCTATTATTTTTTGTTTATAAAGATAAAATTGTCAAATCAAATAAAAAAAGTGTCAAATTAAATAAAAAACAATTTTTTAATTAATTTGATACATACCGCCACCCTCAAAAGTAAATATTGATTTTCAATTAATATTTATAAACCATTTAGGCACATGAATGTGGTATGTAATATGCAAACCCACGCATAATATTGGATGATCAATATATTGTTGTACTTGCAATAATGTTGATACTAATGGTAGGAAAACCTGCAAGAGAATTTTTAATTTACTCGATCGCAAGTACATTAAAATATGGAGGATTCTTTTCACCCAAGGTACAGAACCTTCACCAAATCTTAGCGATCTTTATGGAGCCGCGGATGTAAGGTAGCCGATCAGAATAGTAAAACTCACATCTATACATTTTATTATTTAATGAGCTTGACGCAAGGGAGTGGGAGGATCAGAAACTTGCAAAAAAGAAAACTTAATTATTTGTAAGGATAATGAAAACATAGCATGACGATCACTGGGTGATGTAATGGGGGGGGGGGGGAGATAGAAGGATCACACCCTTGTATAAAACAACTGAAAATAATTCAAGTAACAAATTTTAGCTGACGAATTGATCGTGGCAAAGGACAGGGACGATCGCAAACATACCCCGCCCTGCAGGACCGAATTTTTCGATCAAATTGAAGGAAAATTTTCAGAAGTAACGAAAAAAAATAATCCGATGATTTGATCGTGACGCGAAAGGGTGAAACGCCACAAATTTACAAATAACAGACAAATTTCTTTTCAAACCGTCAGGTTTAGAAATTCTCTCCATAGGTTCATCAGCGCAATTAGGACATCAAGCTTAAGCCCCTGTATAAAAATATGACGCGTTGGAGTATTTCAAAATAGTGATTTTTTTAACATTCGACTAAAATCTTTTCCCTATTTTACTAATTTTTTATAAGATTTAACTGAAAAACAACTTATTGGGATTATCAGGGAGTCTCGCTAATATGAAGCTACTCGTGAACTTTTAGCTTGTTATTAATCATTAGAAAAAGGTCAGTGTACTGAAGACGAAAACTTCTTAAATTAAAACCAATCTGTTTCCTTCAGCTTATTGTTTCTACTTCAGCTAATAAAATAACTGTTTCTCAAAAATTTAGTTTCCTTTAATTTGTGAAAACTTTGATATATTTAACTGTTACCCGTTTCAATCATATATATCAACACATACTTTATAAAGCTTGAAGAACTGTGTAAAACAGATATTCATATGTATAATTTTTTTATAATAAAAAAGAAAAGCGTTTGTGTGAAAAATACAAGAACATAATGAAAAAAAAATTGATTGACAAATTCCACGTACTGAACAATAACAATACTTTAATTGTGTTACCTAATAATAAAATAAATACTAATAATAATAAAAGATATCTTTTAATTGATACAATAATATACACACGGCAACAAGAGAAATGAAACGATCTATTATGCTTATTTAAAATAATAAGATGCACGTTATTTCATACTCGACATTTATACGTACAATATGTTAGAGTATATTAATTTTGGCGAAAAGTTGGTAAAAATAAAAATTATTGAAGCAACAAATAAAATGTTGGAATACGTGTTCATATAGAACCATCCTATAAGTCCAATTCCGCATGTCTGTCGAAAACGAAAAGAAAAAACGAGCTAAAATTATTGTGACATATTCTAGACATAAAAAGTGAGTTTCAATTCGGAAATGAACAAAATCGATCCATTAGGTCCTATGAATCCACTACCCAACTTTTAAATCTTAAAAGAAAAAATACAAATGAAGACAATAAATGGTGGTTTTTTTTAAATAACTTTTGTTGGAAATATTTTTTCGTAAACTGTTTAGATTCTCCAAAATATATTAACAATACATATTATTATTTATAACTGCATAGACTGCGTTTTTAGAGAGTATTTTATGCCTAATTTGCATTTATACCTAATCATATGTGGAGTATCTAAATAATAATCACTGTTAGTTGTTATTTTCACTTGTCATAATTCTCTTAAATTTTAATAAGGTCTAAATCAGAAACGTAGTGACGAATCTCTACGATAGTTTCATTTATTTTTTCTTCTTTAATGATTTCCTCATAAAAAGAAAAATTTCTTAGTTTACGTATTATATATTCTTTGTAAGACTTTTTTTTAATAACACTACGCATAAAAACGTATGAAAAACGTAATTTGGTTTGACAAAGAAAAAATTTAATATATTTAATGTTGTCATGCTGTTAAGGCAACACATCGAGTCCTCCGCTATTATTATTTTTTTATATACATAGAAGAAATATAAACTTCAGTCCATATTTCAATAGAAACTTATTTAAAAAAAAAAAAAAAACTGGAATTTATATTAAAATAACATAATTAATAGGGTATTCTCGGTAATGAAAAATAAAGCATGAAATTTTACAAAAATTACAAATTTGTGTAGAAATATTCATAAATATTCTTA
The DNA here is from genome assembly GCA_020423425.1 of Chrysopa pallens. Taxonomy (NCBI): domain Eukaryota; kingdom Metazoa; phylum Arthropoda; class Insecta; order Neuroptera; family Chrysopidae; genus Chrysopa; species Chrysopa pallens. The sequence goes on from CM035594.1 coordinate 38,374,879, forward strand.
ATTTGAGTCATAAAAGCATAAGATTAATTTTTTATCTTGAAATTAATATTTGATATTTTTATCTTTATATTACGTGACCTAGATAGAATATTATGAAAAAGATTTCAATATAGCTTAGATATTGGCAATAGCCACGAAGATTGCTAGAATTCTTGATGAATATAAATTACCCAGGTGAGTTAATGTAATGTTAAAATATAAAATACAGAAATTCGTGTTGTAGTTGCGGTTTTAGTTGTTTTCAAACCATTAATAGTTCTTGCTTCATATCAATAAAGATTTATAGGATCTATTTGAAGAAGTGGATTTATTTCGAATACATAATTCACAAATGACGATCTAATTGTGTTTTTATCTGAAGACTTTTGAAGAGTATTAATTTCAAATTGTATATGAAAGTCTATTTCTGCCTTTAAGAAAATGGCACACTTAATTACTTTTATAGATTTTACGGTATCTGCAATTTTTTTCCCATAAAATTGCGTATGTACTGCCAAAAATGGGAAAACTCATTAACGCTTTAATTTGCTTTTTCTGGGTAATAAACAGATTTATAATTTTATTTCGATTTAATCTCGTTAAAATTAGAAACGAGATTAACTAAAGTGTTTTTTGTTTAAACATCAAAACAAATAATTATGTATTCCATTCAGGAATTATCAATCAACCAACACAAATTAAACGAATGATTAAAATTATGATCACGATCGACAAATAATATAAGTGATAGATTTTGTATGTAGAACTTTTATACATTGAATATGAAATGAATTCAATACCGCGTTTTTAAATTAATACTTCAATAATTTCTTTTTCTATCGAAAACTTATTTAATCATGGTTTGTACATATGCTTATTTTGTACATTATATAGAATATACCAGAGTATAGATTACGGTTTGAAAAGCTAGAAAATGTTGATCACACAAACGATAATAGATAGCGAGTTGAAATTTTGGTGACGACGATAGTAAGTTTAAGTTCGTGAATAAACAAAATCGGTTCATTAATAAGTAAACATATATAACACTTATTATTATTATTATTATTATTATATGTGTATTTTTTACTATATGCAAATGGTGCATAGTACGTGGCAGGGACTTCTTAATCGATTTATGCGCCAGGAGTATCTAAAATTCTAAATGAAACATATTTCATAATTACAAAAAATGACATTTAATTGAAGTTATGGGCTGAAATTGTAAAAATTGAATTAGTAATTTTTTTTAATTGCAAAAATAAAAAAATATTTATTAAAATTCATAAATAAATTTTGAGAAATTTCTTATGCTAACTCATATACCATTCACAGATTTATATATCATTAGATTGATACAGTGGTACCTCGTAACCATTTGATGAAAACATTTTGCACCGGGCATAGACTTCTCTATTTAGATTATTTTATGAATACTATTAAAAAATAGTTTAAAATTTTACCTAAAAAAAATATAAAAGAATACAAACGCTATTCTAATGAAAATACATTAACTAAACACACTAACACGGTACATTAACTAAATAAACTTTACTGCTAATATTCCAACAGAGAACAAAAGAAAATAGAATTTCTATTATAAAATTGAGAGTTATTTATTATTTCAATTTTATTATTAAACATTAAAATATTTTATTTACAAAATAACTAAAAAGTTATATTAGTAAAGTTGTTTGATAAAAAAACACATTCATCACTCTTCAGACACTGCGAAAAATTAACGAATTGCTTCTTAAGATTAACAAAATTCAAATAATAATGAATAAAGCTATACGAGATAGATGAATAGTTGTGAGATTTGATATCAAAATAAATCTATATTATTAGTGCAATGTTCCTTCAGATCTTAAAATATGAAAAGTTAGGAATTATACTTCAGAGAGAGTGTTGATATGTAATCTTCTGGGCTTAAGTACCAAAATAATTATCCATTAATTTTTGTACTATGTTCCGAGATGCCTAGATGCCACTTCATCTGATAGAAAGAAAACAAATTAAATCGAAAAAGATTGTTTTAAGTTTTTTCCAAAAGTCATTATTTGTTTTTAGTTCTGTATATGCAATATAAATCGAATTTTAGTTCGTTGAAAATTTGGTTCGAGAAAAATGGAAAGAATCTCATTTAGCTTTGAATAAACAACAATACAGGATAAATTATTGCACCTTTATTAAAGTGTAAAAAGACCTCTGAAATGAGTTATCAAAAATTTTAAGTTAATTTAAAATAAGTAGTTTAAGCCCAATAAGTACTGTCAGATAGAAGAGAAATGATTATAGAAACTCAATCCTTATTGAAGCTTGAAGCTTTCCCAAAAAACTGTAAGGTGGACTTATGGAATGCCTTCTAGCAAGTGTTCAAATATTATACACCATTAATAGGTGAATAGCTTATTTTCGTTAAACAAGAAGTTCGCTAGCAAGTAAATTAATTTTGTTTTCTTTTCATTTAAAAATTTCAATTCACAAACTTTCTAATAACGTATAATATAATAAATAAGTTTATAGCAGTAGTTTAAATGTCAATGTTAAGTTGATTGACAATTATAAAACCGTATTTATTTCTGATTAGTGACACTATGCCCAAAAACTAATTAAAAAATGAAGAAGTTATGATCTCTTAAACATTATATATCCAAGTCTTTCTTGAAAACGATAGTTAATATGCAATCTATATGAGAAACTGAATGGTGATGTCAATGAATATGTATGATTATTTATTATTTGTTTAATCACAAATATTTGTATACGTCCATATATGGCTTATTTTAAAAGATTTTAAAAAAATAACTTCAAACCTCCGTTCATAAAATAACGACGCTTCAAATAAGGTAATAATGAATTTATAAAAAAAACTTAATCATTATGCCCCTTGATTCAAATAGGACATTGATGTAATTTGAGCTAGTATTAATTTAATGTAAATGGTAATTACATAATTTTTTGCCTTCCAATACTTATTAAAGTTGGAAAATGAACGAAACTTGTATTGTCGTAATAAATATTAAACAATAGCAACCATAGATATCCTGTGGAATTGACGAAAACATAATGTATTCTGAGTGGGTTCATTATTGAGGTGGAGAATTTTGTAAACTGATTTTTTTTTTTTAAAACCTCGTATTTCTTATCCCAAAGAAATTAGTTTTCAGTATAATGAAAATATTAATAAATAATAAATAAAATAAATAGAAGGAAATAATAAACAGAAAATTCAAAATATAGCGTTACATTTAAATTAGGAAATGAATAAATATGTAATGACAACAAAATAAGCTTTACAGGTTTTCATGCTTCCTTTAAAATCACATTAAAGTCAACGCATATCAGCAGTATGTATTACCAAATAGAGCTATTTAACTTTTATAAATTTCATTACAACAAAATATGTTAAGTAACTTGAAGAAAGTAAATAAAAATGGGAAATAATTGATAAAAAAACGTATGGTAAAATTTATTGTGTATGGGGCTCTTATAAGACATATGGTGTCTTGACAAAACACTTCAGTAAACTTTTATACATAGTGAATAATTAGTAGGTATTTATTTATATACTAAAACTTCGTATAATTCATATTATATATTATGTATAGTATTTACTTTAGTTAAATAAAATAAAGTTTATATTTAGAACTATTAAATAAACAACAGAACAACTCAATATGAATAATGCAAGTGTTAAAAGAAGATTCCTGAATAACTTTATTATAAAATATTATTAAGTTCCAATCATACGTGAAACGACAAACTATAATTATAATTTAGGATATTGAAACTTCTTTGTATTGTTAAATATTTATAACTAAGACAATGTACGTTTGAAACACATTGAAAAATGTACATGATCTTAGATACGAGTAGTATTTGTTCAAGAATTAAGGAAGTCAAATAATTTCATAAAAGAAAATCGATGACATGACTTTCTCCTTGCTATCTCCAAAAATCCTTTTGTGGTACAAGTGAGCCGGTCACTTTTTCGGAGATCTTAAAATTTTCGATTGTGACCACAAATTCAAATTAGTTACTTTTTTTTTTTTTTTTTTATTATTTTAATGAGATGATTAATATAAAAGATTGATGATGATAAAACATTCTTGTGCAGTTAATTGAGTTTTATATGTTTATTAGTCACGTGACATGTGAACTATATTTAGTTATGAAGCAGGTTATTTATCTTAGGAAATTTTTTTCATTGTTTAAAATACAAATCTTTCTACATTCATAAAATTTATTCACACTTAAGAATTTAAAAGTTTTAATATTTATAACACATAAATATATATAATCGTACGTATGGAGTGGATTAATCTCTATTTTCTAAATGGATTAATCGAATTTCTTGGAAATTTACTTAAAGGTTGGATACTTCCGTGTAACAGTGTATTATTTTATGTAGATAAAATGATAAAACATGTAACACATTTGCGTACAGGATTCATACAAATTTCCTTACAATATTGATTGCAAACAAAACAAGTTAACTTTACGTATATGAGTGATTTAAGAGCTACGAACGATGCCTATGAAAGATATATATATATTCACATTTTTCTTGGAAATTTAAGATAAATAACGTTCTTATCTCTAAATATATCGTATCTTTTCAATTTCAATTCTTTAAATAACTAAATTTTGCTTTCGCACGTCATTTATAAAACATTTACCTTCTTAGTATGTCGTTTTCTGGTTTTTATATGACGACGGCAAAACCAAAAAAGGGGGCTATGATTTCAATAGTCTATATATGTATAATTGAATGAATGTAGCATGTTTGTGTGTATGTTTCACCGTTGTGGTTAAACGACTCATTGTGTTTGAAGAATAGGATATGAATCGATTCATTATTACGATCCTAGTAACATACTCTGTATATTAAAAGAATAAAATCACTGTGGTGGATGCTACAACAAAAAAAGTATTCCTAAAAATTTGTGTTATTATTTATTGAAATTTATTTCCTATTTTCTAGAGCGCTCAGTAGTAGGGTTTTAGTTCTTTATGACTATTTTTACAATAAATCAGCTTTGTATTGAAACTGTTCAATTTGATAATTTGAAAAATTGCTTTGCTTCGGAACACGTCAAAACTACTCTGAATTTGATATTTTATAATATAGAAAATTGAAAATGCTTCTACCTCGGCTTACAACTTCTACCAAAACGCATATGAAGATTTTGTTTACGAACGTTAACAATGATCTTGTGAGTTTTCTCCGGAAAAATTGGTTGTTTTTATATTATTCAACGCTAAATGGTACTATCAAAATTTTTCTCGACGAATCGGCACTTTTAACGGGCTATAATTTGGTTCATATAAAATCTATTAATATACAAATATATTCCACTCTTTTTCAATAACCTTCGTTTTTGTTCCGCTTTGTTCGTTTAAGTGTGGGATTCCCGAGCTGTTTATGAAAAATTGATCAAAAACATGCATCAATTTTTAATTAAAAACGGACATTTTGAATCAAGAAGAACACAAAAAGTATTGGTTGATAAAAACTTTTCAGTACACTTATTGTTTGTTATTTTTTATTTGCTATTTTATTGATTTCCGTTCTTAAAATGGGAGGCACCCCTTCGATTACAACATAATTTTTTTAAATATGAAAGTTGAAGCATTTTTATTTATATACCTACAATTCATCAAACAACAATTCATCAAAATCGAAATAATTTTGACTTGTTTAAAAATAATTTCTTGATTTCCGGCCACTAACTAATAAATTAATATAAATAATGATTGTAATGGAAATATGACTCTTTCATTTTCATAAAATATAATCACGATAAATGTTGCTCCTCATATTTGTGTCTCCTCCCCTGAGACTTTTAATAATTTTAAAAATATTGTGTTTATGATCTTAGTTACTTCAGACTTGACTTTAATGTTTCGATAACCATCAGATTGTTAAGAATTCCTTATAAAAATGTACCAAATTCAATAGAAAGATCTAATTTAGTGTAACAACCCATACACGATATAAATCAATTTAAGCGTTAATAAATATTGTATAGCTGTCAATTTAGTTTACTCCCGAGGTCATAAATATATATGTAGATGTATCTTAAACGTGTTGTTTTAAATGCGTCAGCACTATTACCTAGTGAATTAAACATGACCTTCCGTATCGTATCAGAAAGCATGATGAAAAGCAACATGTTGATTCGAATATGCTCACTTTTATATTTATTTTTTTATGCTATCGGCACCGTGCATACCATATGGAAGTAGAAGCTCAATCGATTGACGCGACGCGAGTGGTCAAATGTATGAAAAAACACATTCGTTTAGTTCTTGAACATAATCCTATTAAAATGCATGTAAATTGTAGTTGTTGTGTCGTTATTAATTTTAAAATAATTGTAAGAAATAAATGTAAATTTTAAGTTTTCAACAGGAAGTTTTGGGCAGTCTAGAAAATAAATTAATAGCATCAAACAAAAAGCTAATAATAAAATGTTATTTAACATATGCCTGTGTTACTACGTTACATTATTTATCAAAGCTTTTTTTTTTTTACTGTAGAAAGATTATAAAAATATTCTTCTTAATGTATCTCATGGAAAACTGTGAATCCTAAAACGTCGCGATTATAATTTTGTATTGTTCATTTTATTGAAGCTAATGTATCCGAAAAAGACAGAGTGCCGATTTCATTATAACAATATTCTCGTAAGTTTTTTTATAAAAGCAACAATACTAAATCTACAGCTTTAAACACTTATTTATTATTACAATGATATTATAAAAATTTATGATAATCTTCTGTACACACATTTTCTTAGGCCAGTAAGTGGTTATTATCGAACAATATTTCGTAGAAAAATTCACGTTTATAGTATTTATATTGTTGCTTTAAGTAATAAGAGCAAATTTTATTATTATTATTAGAAAAAAACTATTAATTATTTGAAGTAAAAATATAAATACAATCAAAAAAGCTGTGAATTAATTATTTTATTATTTTCAATGTAATAATGTATTCATCTTACATTGACAAAGCGCATGAAAAGTTAGTGTCTACAGATGTCGTTTCGATCTGCATGGTGCCGATAAAAATACTCAAAGGTACTGAATCTTTAAATTATTTTGTTATTTTTATTATATTTATGTTTATTTTTAATTCGTTTTTTTTCCTATGAAATATTTTTCTTTTGAAACTATTATTCATATTTATGTTTATTGATGAACCAATTTCATTTTGTAAATCCATTTTACCTTTGAGCATATTTTTATTAAATTATTTATTTTATTTTTAGAATGTATACATAAATATTTCAATATATTTTCAAATGTTTGCTTTGTAAATTACTTAAATGTTTACTTCATAAATTAATACAACTAGTTTGATGGAGTACTTTCCATTCGATTTATTCACCAAAATGACAACAATACAAAAAAAAAACCTAATAATATTCGTATTCATTTTTTAATCAATATTCAAAAAGCTCCGGTGGTTAGCGTAATTATGCTTAACAATTTGACAATATAACTAGTACCATATTATATTATCATATAACAAAATTGAGGAAATAATGTAAATGGCGGCTATATAGCTTACTCAATAACATAATATGATACGTAAGACCGCCAAGTCCTTAATATTCAGATTGAGAAATAAAAAATTGGTTAAAAATATCAATTTAACGCATTTAATGAACAGATGGAATAAATATAATCCATTAATAACACATTATTCGACTACGCAGTGACACTATCTTGGTTTACTAGCTGCTGGTAGCTACTCAGTCACTTTGGAGCTGTTAACCCTATTTAAACTTAAAAGAATATATCAGTCTTAAGAGGTAGGGAACTTAATAAAAAGTGATTGTTTATCACCCAAAAGGCCAAAAAACAATACTAAAAACTAAAAAATACAAATTTTTCGATAAATATAACCGATTAAAAAAATGCTTCTATAAATAATTTCCTTATATTTAGATAAATCGATTACCTTTGAAGTCGCCTCCAATTTTATTCTTAGCTTATAATAATTAATTCGTTATCGCCGGTTTCAAAAGATTATTGGCCACAAGTAAATTATTTATAAAAGTATTGAATCAAATTTTTTTTTTTTTTATATATTTAATTTCTTTTGTTTAAAATTTGTTTTTATTATCTTCCAAAAAATGTTATTATATTAAAATTTATGTACAACAAACTGCATACAAACAGGCTTTGTTAAGTAAAAAAGCACTTAAATTAGCTGTCGATTAATAAAAGAAATATAATACATTTATGTTTTTTAAATTTATTGATGAATTGATTGACCTAATAAAAAAGTTCATTTAAGCTTTCTATTGATAAAATATTTATCAATATTACTATATTATCTATCGTTTTTATATAAATATTTGATGTTGTATGTGTACACATAATAATATATGCAATTACTTATGACACAATTTACTATGTTTAGGAGAGGATAATAAAATTTTTCTGTGTTTTAAAAAAATGTATGAGAAATTTTTACTTGTCGATATAACCGATATTACAGTTATAACCGATATTGATCGAAGAACTAACAATAAGTGAAGATTTCAACTGAAACATTAAGGGAACGAGTGGCGTGAAACAACCACTATGATTCACGCGGTAGTTGAACGAATGATGCATTAATTATAACTAGAGTCCCGTTACAGCTGACTAAATTCGACCATAATTACTCAAAGGTAAATCTCATTGCATTAACAAAACAGTATATTAAATAAAAGAGTATATATGCGTGTGTATGATAGTGTATGTAATATAAGCCACACCTTTTATATATTTGAGTGTGTATAGTGAGTGTAAAAGTTTTTATTAATTTAATGTACTTTATATGCATAATTTTAAAAAAATATTGGTCTCCAGTCCGTCTCTACATAAAGTAAATAGACCATCTGACTATACTCACGGGCAGATCCAGGAAAAACACGAATCGTATGAACAGGAAGATATCGTCTGCCATTATAATGCATAGTCCTGAGAAATAAATAGAATACCAGAAAACGAAGCAAATTCAATAATATAATATCCAATTTCTATAAAAATGTATAACTAAGAAACGTAAATCAAATAATGACATTCTGACGATGATATAATACAGTTACAAGTAAAAACGGTTTTAATTAACGGTAAATTCAACGAAAAATGGGACGGGATTATAATTCTGTAATGCGTTATGAAAATTATTACAGCAATTAAATATTAAAACAATAATTAAAAATAGTATATGGGCGAAATTTGCAGCTGTTGGACAATTAATGTTGTCGTATAAAATGAAAGTTTCGTTTTGCAATATTTGCATGTGTTTTTAATTGAAACTATATTCGTCCTTTCAAAGGCTAGTAATTTTGTAAATATTGATTTCAAATTTTTTGTGAGTTTTTTAAATTCAACTAAACACATTTTCCAGAGTTTGCGTTATATAATTCATTTTTTTAATAAAAGTCCTGTTAATTTACATTTTGAAGTAATAAAAAACTGTGTTCTTTCAAAATTTGAATTAGCACTTCCAATACCAATGTGTTATGAAAGGGCCGAATTTTATATATATTTTTTTTTAAATGGCTTGAAATTCAAGAATAATATCCATTTTAGCAAATGTTACATAATATTATGTCGTGATATTTAATGCCACTCTTCCCCTACTATAGTTTAAATACCATAAGTTACAATTTCTAAAGTTACAAATCCTGGTCTGTAGAATTAAAGTTAGCATTGAGTAGAGAATAAAGTTTATATGATGTGCTTTTTTATATATCAGATAAAATTACATTTTATATAGCTCTCGACATAAAGAGATGGGTGATATAATGGTACGTACCTTTCTATTTATTTGTGTTTGTCTGTGGCATTGTAGAAATATTTTTAACCTAAACTTTTCGTGAGATACATTTTATTTATTATAAGTGTAAATCCATGTAAAGACAACCATGGCATAAATGAATGGATGCATCCATTCTTACTATTTATACGTGTTAAGTCAAAAGAAACAAGTGAACATAACAACTAACAAAAGTAATGGTTTAAATATTCGATATATAATTGAATATCATTGTTTGGACTATTTTTAATTCGTATTCATAAAATATATGAATATCCAGTTTCTAAAATTACATATGTATACATGTATAATATTGTAATTACCAATATACGATAATAAGCTAAATTTGAATTAAAATTGTAGCGAATCCTAATATTTTACGAAAAAAATTTTAAATAAAATTGTTTCAAAAAACATTTTTTGTATTATTTTTCTTTGAATCTTTTATTCTTGAGAAGTTGGATCAAGGATCCATTGGACCCAATGTACCGATTTGTTCATTCACTTGTCACTCGTTATCACTTTTTGATTTGAAATATCGTGATGACGGACGGACAAACCAAAATTTTGTTTGTGCTGTCAATATTTCCTAGCATTACAAAGTTTAAAGTAAAATTAATAAACTCTACATATAATATATGTCGAATATAAAAATACAATTATTAACTACTATCAAATCAAAATTTTGATATTTAGGAATAATTTTTAGATGACAAATAGTTTGCAAAATAATAGATAAAGTAATTTCAAAGAAGCTGTGAAAATTTCGAAATAGTTCTCTTTTAACATTAGTCAGTAATTTAATGTATATTTAATCAGAAATGTCCCAGGCCGTAAAATTGAAGATCCGTGGATACGCATATAAAAATAGTAATGTATAATTCATTTTTATAAAATAGTAATGAAAATATTTAGCTCAAATTTTTAAGTGAAAATTAGACAAAGTTTCCATTAGTATTTTATAGAATTAATGATTGTAGTTAAAGCAAATTTCATGTATATATAAAAATATATTTTTTGTTTGTTTTTAATTTCAATATAAATTTCACCGTCTTTAAAATACCACTCTTTATATATTTCTCCATACATAGGATTGGTCGAATTTCAAATAAATTGAATTAAAATACAAATGTAAAATAGAATGTTATAAATTAAAATGAATTAAATGTATTTAATAATAAATAGCTCAATGAATACCAACACGTAGAGTATTTAAACTTATAAAATTATATTTTGCTAGGACATCACGTAAACAATTTTATTGGTATGTGTCAACATTGATAATCGTTATGATATAAATACATAAAATTTTGAAATTTGACTGTGTCATAATTGTGTTAAAAGTATAGATACGATTTAGATGATTCTTGGAATGTTTCATTTATCTAATTTTGATTAGAATAAAATAAGATAGATTTAAAAAATTTGACGTTATTTTTTCGAACGATAATTTGTATTTAATTTTTTTTTATGGAATAATCCAAAACCCAAAATAATCCACAAATGGCACACCACAAACAATACATTCATTTTTAAAATAAAATAAATATCAAGGAACAGTATTTCCACATTTTCAACAAGCTATTGAAGAACGAGTTTAAGTTTAGAAGATTGTCGTCAACAACATATACAACATATCGACATCGTGTATGAAATTGATTTTTTTTTTACCATTTTTATTGTTACGAAATAAAATTTTATCAAGTAAATGATATAAGTTTGTGAATGGTATATGATTCAACATAGAAAATTTCTCAAAATTTATTAAATGAATAATTATTAATATTTATATTTAAAAATAATTACTCATACAATTTCTTTGGTAATTAACAATTAAACAACATTTTTTGTAATAATTCAATAATTTTTATTTGATATTTACTATATATATATATATATATATATATATATATATATATATATATATATATATATATATATATATATATATATATATATATATATATATATATATATATATATATATATATATATATATATATATAAGAATATAAAGAAATAATAAGAATATGAAAAATGAAAAGTATGACCCAAAATTAGTGGGTTCCAAAAAAAAGTTCAATCAAATCGGTCAAAATTTAGCTAATATATCGAAAAAATCAATTTTTTGAATTTTGTGACGTCATAGAAACCAAAAAATCAATTTTGCTTCCTAACGCTTAATTTTTATGCAATGTTGACAAACAAAATATGTAATCCTATTAAATTTAAGCCGTAGTTTTCAAAAATTTTATAAAATTAAATCTATCTATAACATTTTTAAAGATAGTGAGGGTCTGTTCTTAATATTTCATATACGGATTAAGATAAGCGAACTAAGAATATGAAAAATGAAAAGTATGACCAGAAGTTAGTGGGTTCCAAAAAAAAGTTCAATCAAATCGGTCAAAATTTAGCTAATATATCGAAAAAATCAATTTTTTGAATTTTGTGACGTCATAGAAACAAAAAAATTAAATTTGCTCCCTAACGCTTAATTTTATGCAATATTGACAAACAAAATATGTAATCGTATGAAATTGAAGCCGTAGTTTTCAAAAATTTAATCAAATTAAATCTATCTATAACGTTTTTAAAGATAGTGAGGGTCTGATCTTAATATTTCATATACGGGTTAAAATAAGCGAACTAAGATTATAAAAAATGAAAAGTGTGACCAAAAGTTAGTGGGTTCCAAAAAAAAGTTCAATCAAATCGGTCAAAATTTAGCTAATATATCGAAAAAATAAATTTTTTGAATTTTGTGACGTCATAGAAACCAAAAAATTAAATTTGCTCCCTAACGCTTAATTTTATGCAATATTGACAAACAAAATATGTAATCCTATGAAATTGAAGCCGTAGTTTTCAAAAATTTAATAAAATTAAATCTATCTATTAAGTTTTTAAAGATAGTGAGGGTCTGATCTTAATATTTCATAGACGGGTTAAGATAAGCGAACTAAGAATATGAAAAATGAAAAGTATGACCCAAAATTAGTGGGTTCCAAAAAAAAGTTCAATCAAATCGGTCAAAATTTAGCTAATATATCGAAAAAATCAATTTTTTGAATTTTGTGACGTCATAGAAACCAAAAAATTAATTTTGCTCCCTAACGCTTAATTTTTATGCAATGTTGACAAACAAAATATGTAATCCTATTAAACTTAAGCCGTAGTTTTCAAAAATTTAATAAAATTAAATCTATCTATTACATTTTGAAAGATAGTGAGGGTCTGATCTTAATATTTCATATACGGGTTAAAATAAGCGAACTAAGATTATAAAAAATGAAAAGTGTGACCCAAAGTTAGTGGGTTCCAAAAAAAAGTTCAATCAAATCGGTCAAAATTTACCTAATATATCGAAAAAATCAATTTTTTGAATTTTGTGACGTCATAGAAACCAAAAAATTAATTTTGCTCCCTAACGCTTAATATTTATGCAATGTTGACAAACAAAATATGTAATCCTATTAAACTTAAGCCGTAGTTTTCAAAAATTTAATAAAATTAAATCTATCTATAACATTTTGAAAGATAGTGAGGGTCTGATCTTAATATTTCATATACGGGTTAAAATAAGCGAACTAAGATTATAAAAAATGAAAAGTGTAACCCAAAGTTAGTGGGTTCCAAAAAAAAGTTCAATCAAATCGGTCAAAATTTAGCTAATATATCGAAAAAATCAATTTTTTGAATATTGTGACGTCATAGAAACCAAAAAATCAATTTTGCTCCCTTACGCTTAATTTTTATGCAATATTGACAAACAAAATATGTAATCGTATGAAATTGAATCCGTAGTTTTCAAAAATTTAATAAAATTAAATCTATCTATAACGTTTTTAAAGATAGTGAGGGTCGGATCTTAATATTTCATATACGGGTTAAAATAAGCGAACTAAGATTATAAAAAATGAAAAGTGTGACCCAAAATTAGTGGGTTCCAAAACAAAGTTCAATCAAATCGGTCAAAATTTAGCTAATATATCGAAAAAATCAATTTTTTTAATTTTGTGACGTCATAGAAACCAAAAATTAATTTTGCTCCCTAACGCTTAATTTTTATGCAATGTTGACAAAAAAAATATGTAATCCTATTAAGTTTAAGCCGTAGTTTTCAAAAATTTAATAAAATTAAATCTATCTATAACGTTTTTAAAGATAGTGAGGGTCGGATCTTAATATTTCATATACGGGTTAAGATAAGCGAACTAAGATTATAACAAATGAAAAGTATGACCCAAAATTAGTGGGTTCAATCAAAAATAGTTCAATCAAAATAATTTGCCTGAATTTCATCCAATTTATACTCAGTAGTTTGCACCGGATATTAATTTTACAAGCTTTTATTTTATTTCTCTTGTGCCGATGTCTACAAGCAAATTTTACAATGAAAATTTGAGAAAATGTGGTGATACTGTTCATGCAAAGTCAAAAACAAAACGTACTGGAAATAATACACACAGTACTTCCTCGTATGTATGAATATCCAGAAAATCTTCACCAAATACGATTAAATTTGGTCAAAAGTTAAAAAAATAAATTTTATGAGTAAAAACTGACTTTATTCGTTTCGATTCAAAGTACACGACATGGAAGAAAAAAAAAGTTTCTTTTTACAAACTGGAATACAATACTTCTGATATTCATATAACTCGGAAATAAAAACGTTCTCTTATAAATAAGTTTGTTTTAGAAACAAACAGAATGATAATACCTCTTACTCACTTTTTTTTATTTTGCTTCAAAAATATCAATATTACCATATTCAAGTTACAAGACGGCCTAATTATAATATCAATAATTATCATCATTATTATAATTAATAATTATTATTTTGAATCGAAGAAAATGAGTTCTTTAAATATAATAATGAACACTATTAATTAAAGTCTGAAAATTTATGTTCACATATACATATCTCACAATATATTATTATAAAAAATTCAATCATAAATCAAAACTTAATCCGAAAATTAATACAGTGAAACTTCTGGAAAATGTATGCATAGTAACTACGAGTATCTACTTTCTAACTATAAATATATTTTAACAGTATAAATATATACATATAAGATGTATACAGTAACAATTTACAGCCTGTGCTCATTAAAAAGATATATAGAATAGTTAAACGACTCCGAAGGATCGAAAAGATGAAATATATTTTATGAACGTATGATGTTGTGGTGAAAAAGAAACCTTAATGGCATTTTCTCTACCGATGGATGTTAATTTTTATACTCTACATATCATCGGCGTAGACTCTGTTTTCTCTTTTTAATTTTGCAGGAGATGCATAAAACATTTGAAACATAACTTTTAAAATTTTAAAATTAGAAAAACTGCTATATATTTACATTGTAAATGGCTATTTGAATGGGACTAAGCAGCTGATTTTAGTCAAGTCATGGATTTGACATAGTTTTACTCATCAAGTGATTCAATTAAAAATTTGAATTGGATGTAGTTATATTTCTTAGATTAAGCACGTTCCCATCTTTGTCCCTTTCGAAAGATATGAAAAATGGAAAAATGGTAAAAATGCAATGAGCAGATTTATACTCGAAGATATATAGAATATGTCAGAGGATATTAATTTTAGTCTAAAGTTTATAACGCTAGAATATATTCAAAAGACTAAAAAAAAAAACTTTGCTATCGGTGTTCATAGAATCATGTAGTTAATTAGTCCGTCCGTTCGTCATTCAGATAATCACGAAATCATTCAGCAAACACGAAAAAAATAGCGAAGTAAAATTTGCATAGTTACCTAAACAATGAGTTCATGAATGACTAAGATCGATTCATTGAGTCCAATGGATTCATGATCCAACTCATAAAAAAATTTAAAAACAAAAAATAAACAACTTTTATTTGAAACATTTCTTCTTAATCTTTTTAGATTCGCCAGAATTTCTACTTCAATGTAGGTATGTATATGTATTTATAACTTTATGGGCCGCAAATTTAGACTATTTTTCGAATACTAATGCTTAAAAATAGTTCATTCATTGGTACTTAACGTCAAGTATCTAAACAATTAATACTGTTAGATGTTTTATTCACTTTTTTATTAACAAAAAGCTTATTAACACTTTCCAAAACTGAGTAATCTTCCCAAAGAAAATATGGTTATGCAATTATGTTTGATGTACATATATATAATGTATTATAATTATATTTGAGTTAATTAAAGCTCACTTTTAAGGTGTCAAATTAAGGCTAACTTTTAAGGCGTCATCAAAAAATGCCATCAAATTTAATGTCGGTGTTTTTTTTTTTGTGTGTATTATTTACCGTGATGGCGGCAAGATTCTACGAACACCTACATCAATACTTTCAAGTGTTACAAACTATAGATTAAATTTAATAGAACCGAATATATTTCATAAAGGCTCCGCTATAAATATATTTTAAATATTTTCTCTTATAAATTTTACTTTTAATTAAGACCATGTAGACCATTTTACAATACTGGTGAAATACCGATAAAATTGTTTGTTTGTATCCTTTTGTAACTATTTAAATATTTTCATAATATAAAATATTTGATGTATTTATTGCTGTATTTATATTTCGAAAGTTTTCAATTCATTTATTAGTAAATATGATTCTTTGTACTAAACTCGTATCCAAAAATGTTTTGTTTTTCGTTAATAAAATTTTCAACAGCTATGTTTGTGATAAATATTTCCATTTCACTAAAACTAATCGCAATATTTTAAAATTCATGAATTATTATAACATTTAATAGAAATATTTAATAGTAATAACCTATAATGATGGAACCAATTAAATAAAACCAACAAAAAACTACTAAATTTTAGAACGGCACTCAGTGAAAAATGTCCATTATTGTGAGGACACAGCGAACTTTTTTCTGTTCAGCATTTTCCAGCGAAAATTTCTTTAAGCGACTGATAATACACAATAATAAGGATAACTAAGAGAAAACAATTTTTTGTTTTATGTTTTTGTTTTTGTTTTTTTTTTTTTTTTTTTTTAAATTATATTGAGTTTTTATTTACTTAATTCCACTTTTAAATGAAATATTATATTAAACTGCTCAGAAAATCTAGGTAGCTTTCATTAATTAATTGTATTCAACTTTAACTTGTGGATTTCTAAAATGATTAATAATAAAAACAGAATTTTTGTTTGCTTAACTTCCAATTTTAATTTATTTTTTGTTTGTTTTATGCGAAATTTTAGTGAAATTTTTTTGGGGAAACCGTTAAACAGATTAAATGATTGATAAGTGATGCTCCAATTTGGTATCGTATATTGGATATTGCAGTAACCAATGGCGACAACAACAAAATTAAATGTGGTTTCATTTGAATTATTGTACTAGTGTTACTAATAATATTTCCTCCAATTTTGTTTTCCAAAACAAACAATAATACATATTTTTTTCTCATAGGGTTGCGAGAATTTAAATAATAAAAAGGGTTTTGTCATTTTCAAGCCAGTTATGTTTCCATAAATTTCAATTGCGCCTGTAATCTTCCAATTGATTTTATCCGAAACGTGATAAAACCACTAATGTTTAACGAACATTCCATTATATAAAATCGTTTTTTGCATTTATTTAATCAATGTTTTTCCTATTACAATGAAAAAAGGATGTACGTCATTATAAAGCTGGTGGGCGTATATTTTTAGGTGGGTTTAATGGAATCCATAAAGAAGATTTGTTCCATTATTAAGTCATTTGCAAATTTTTAAACGTAAATTATATAAAATTATACTATTCTTTGTAACTGTTCAAAATTTGAATTCCATAACATAACGCTCAGATTCTAAATAAAAACTTGCGCCAGAGTATAAATTTCTCGATTGTGATGACATAAAAGTAGTAATATTTTGTATATAGAGGTGGTAATTAAAACAATCACATACAGAGGAGTCTACTTTATGAAGATAATAATATTAAAAAAAGACAATGATTTTTTTCTCTTATACCTAGAACAAAGTTATTTGTGTCTGCCATGCAAGAATAATTTATACATTTATACGATACGCTGATTTTACAGAATTTATTCACGTTTCTTCGTTTGTGAAAATTTATTGGTTTTATAATGTCTATTTGTATAATAATCTAAAAGTATCATAATGGTTGCAGAGTTTAGGTAATTAGAGAAGTTAATCTAAAAGTGTTCCTTGAATGCTTATAGTCAATAATAGTCCTTAGATGCTAATGAAAGCAGATACGAACCGAGGATTTTTGGATTTACACTATCGCGTTAGATTAAGAATTGGCAAATATCTAATACCTTCACCAAATCCCAGCTCTCTATATGGTGCCGCGAGTAAAGGGAAACCGATCAGAACATTAAAACGATAATGGGATTTAATCGAGTGAGTCAGGTTTAGATATGGTAGGTTAATTACGTATAAATATACACTCTTCAGTGCGTAATCTGAACGATTACCCTACCATATCTTATTTGAACATGCTACACCATGTAATAATAAAGTCGTATGACGTCATTATCTACACCCGGGGCAGGTGTTCCGAGATAAATCTACCAATTACGGACCAATTATTTCAATTTTTGTTTGTTTGTTTTACAAAATTTTATTAACGGACGCTTTGGAACCCACAAGCAACTTTCATTTCATGTCTGTCTATCTCGGATAAAGTCCTTATAATAACTAAAAAAGAGGCTGTGTATAGAGGTAAACAAAATTTTGTATTATTTGACTGAAACATTTGCAATTAAATTGTGCATGAATATAATAATGATATGTTCAAATACAACACTATCATAACACAATTATTGTGTTTAGAGGAGAATCTAAATGTACTTGAGTATGCAAAAATGAAGTAAACCTAGCCTATTCTCTCAATAGTATGGTCTTATAAATAGCTCAAATATTAAGGACCCAAATGTTGTAGGATCATATAGAAAGTTTTTTACAATTTGAAAAATCAAACAATTTATAATCCAATTCTTACCTTCCAGTAAGAAGTTGTTTAAACGTTTCTAGGTCACGATGTTCGTGTATGTGCGTATTTTTTGTATCTCGATAAATAATATTGACGGCGAATCACTTTCATTCTGCGCGTAATTTAAAACTGAATAACTTTTCAGCCAAATCGTTTTTTGTTGATTGATAAAATAAATGAAGATAAAAAAAAATGTATACCCATTTTTATAATAGTAATCAAATTATTGTTTTTTTTTTTTTATTCTTTATTATCCTCTTTAGGAAATTTGACCAGTGGAACTTGCGGATTAAGCCTAAAACACTTCATTAAAAGAATGCGTTTCCCGATTTTGAACACTCAAGTACACTCAAATCCTCCTCTAGCTATGATTCTGTTATATTTGAACATATTTACGTACATGAATAAAAAAACCATTTCTGTTTATGTTTTGTTTTGTATCATTTGTTTATAACATATTTATTTATGTATTATTTATTTTAAAGTGATTTGCTTTGTGAAATTAATATTTATAGTGATGATTATTATTATATTGTGCTGTGTATGTATGTATATTCCATTAACATTTTTATTTACGTTTTTCCGTTTTTATGACGGAAATAAAAAGAAAAACGGTGATAGTTTTTTATTGTCCTAACAAAATAAAATTGCGAACAACCATTATTTATTATCATCATTCTATCTATATGCCCAACGTACCACAAAATTATCCAGCCCCTGTTTTATTCTTTTTAGGGTAAATAATATGGAAATATTAAAAATACAGTGACTGAGTATACTAAGTTGAAACTAGAGCTAAAACACCCTATCTTTTCATATAATTTTATTTATCCAAATTCGGAAAAATTGATCGGTGTTACACTAACCGTATTTAGGATTACAGTGTAATGTAATTTACTTATTTGGTGACGATTTTCGTATCTAATTGTTCATAAGTTCCATAACTTTCTAACAGATGGCAATGAAAGTTACTTATTTGGTATAATCTGTCAAAAATTTGATGACGTGAAATTTATACTTACAGGTTGGCATTTATTCTTACTTAAGAAATAGTGGAATTTTTACCTCAACTTTTTTTTTTGAAAACCGCTTAAAAATGGGGAAAATTTTTCTCTAATTTAAATAGATGACAATTAAATATATTAAGACCTAATAGAATACTGTTTACAATTCATTAAAATTAAGCATGACTTTACTAGTGCCTGATAAATGTGTAATTTTGTGAAAAAAGCGGTTGCACGGAAAAAAATTGTGTAATTTTTAATCATTTACAAAAGATATCCGGGACTATAAACCTCAAATAATTCAGTTAAACGTAAACGTTGTCTAAGAGATAAGTGTGTATGTGTGTAGGAGTTTTAGAAATAAGGATTCTTGTATTGAAATTAATAACTGTTTTCTTTCCTAGAACTATTTTGATTTGTTTACCCAATAATAGTTATTTGAATAGGACGTTAATTGTTTGATATTAGAGCCAAAATAATAAATTATTATAGATTATTAAGATATATATTTTATTTCCTGTGTCATATATGTAATGAATCATAAATAATTGGATCGGAAATTGAAAACAAAAACAAAAAAAGCGAGTTAAAATAGATAACACCTTTATTTTATAAAAGGAAAACCATAACCTTCCATATAGTTTTTTTGTTGTAGATTAAATAATATTCTTATAATCAGTCAACAAAAAAGATATTTCACGGAATAAAACATAAATCAACACAACAATTTTGTTTTTGGTATACTTAATAAAATCCGGAAAACGAATTTCCTTCCGGAATAATTGAAAAACCGGTATAAAAAATGAACTTTTTTTATTATTGCTCAAGGATATTACCAAGTATTGTATGAAGAAAAATGTCAATAAATCGATAAAACTCAAAGGATCTTTTTTATTCATACTTCTTTAAATAATATGTATTTATCGTTTTAAAATAACAATTCCTAACAATTCTGTTTAAACAATTTCGGTTTAAACAATATGGTAGCGAGTTGCCCCCTGATAACTTTGACCTGCTGACTGGCAAATTGAGTAAAAGCACTTACATCTTCATCCATTTGAGTATTTACAATGGAAGTTGCGGGTTCAAATCCTAGTAAAAAATCCTAGTTTGATCAATTATAATAAAAAAACGGGCGGTTGCATGATCACACTATCGTCGCTTGCATAAAAACGAAGTAATCGGCTCCACCAACTATCTTATAACAATATAATTGTCTCTTTGTGATAGAAGGCATCTTTACCTTGAGGTGATGGAGTGTTCTTGAAAGACGCTAAAATGGTCTAGGTACAAAGGACACGGTTGCGGTTCCCCTCTTAATACACTCGGCCACTTGGAAAATGCATGTATATCATCAATTAAAACAAACAAATGAGAATCGTGTACACAAATTGATGTGGACTAGTTTCTGGTACTCATGCGCCGATTTCAACTAAACAAGAAGTCAAAAAATACAATTGTCTCTATACTATTAAAGTAATGAAAATAAAATTGGTATAATAAAAAATAAAATAAACGTACATTCGAACACAATCAATATGTTTACTCAAACACCTATTATCAATAATGGAAGGGCACGTCCTTTTATTTACACTTAAAATAATGATAATAATCTTTAATTACTTTTAAAATGAAGGTTAGGATTATTTATATTTTCTATTTATCTAGTAGATTGGCAAACATAGGTGAACAGAAAAATAAATTTGTTACAAATTGTTTTCTGGAGTTTCCTTTATTACCTACATTCAATAAAAACATATACACTTATGGCCATAATTAAATGTACTTCTTCTTGGGAAAAATAGACTGTTCTAACCGAAAAAATAATAATATCTGTAGGATTTACACTTTTCACATGTTGGAGCGAAACTCAGGCCCTTCCAATTGCTAATCAGAAATGACACCTACACTGCAGAATGGTAGTCTACAGACATTTTGGCTAATGTCTTCAGATATTTTCCCAATCGCTCACAAAAATAAAACAACTTACTTGTGTTCATAGTAATAATAATTGATAAAACAATCAGGCCCATGCTTATTTATAATCCACACTATATATAAAAACCTACAAAATAGTTAGAATGAAGATATTACACATAAAATATCCATAGTTGACTACAAAGTAGCTGGTAGCATTTCCGAGTAGCAACGGGAAGTTTCGATTCTAGACACATATATTATGTTTTCAACTAATTATGTCAATTTCAACTAAATAGCATATTTACAAAATGGATACCAAATTTTAATACCATAAAAGTTGTTAAAATATTGAGGTTGTTGGTCATCCGACAATCGCACCTGAAAGTTAAATTTGTACTCATAATAGTACTAGGATATGATATACACTCAAGAAACATGTTTGTGGCACAAAATTGGTAATTTCGAAGATTTTAGCGATTTCTATTTTTTTCATTGTTAGATTCTCATCTTTATACTTAATGATTTTTTGTTTTTGTGCCATTACAAACAATTACAAACAGCAGTGGTTACTTTACTAACCATCAAATCAAACTAAGAATTTAACGTGTCTGATCCTGTCGTAACATGAATTACTATTATTATTGTTATAGGTTGAAAAAATCGTTATATAGAAAAAATTTTGATTTATAGTCCGCAATGATTAAAAATTCGTTATAAAAAGTTTTTTGGCAAATCTATATTCGTAATGTAAAGGTATATATTGCATTGCATATTCTAGGGAATTTTGTAAAATTAATTAAATCAAGAAATTGGTTACATTGAGGCTCATTATATTAAGATTACACTGTATTATGCAAAACATATTAAAACAAACCAAATGAAACTAGAATCCACCATACAAATATGCCTTTTATTGTGACCAGTAGTGTATAAATATATATAATATAAATACCTACGCTACACAGTTGTCTGCCTTCTAGCAAATTGTTATTATTTTCTTATTCTCCATCACACAGAATGAATGAATTATGTGAAATTAGAGTCAAATTATTAATTGACGATAATATTATTTGTAATTATCTTTCGTAAATAATCACAAACCAAATGCCTGTATCTGAAGGTACTTAGCAAATAGCAATATACATATGTATAATATATATGTTCTAAAAACAAATGAAAGTGAATTATTAACACACAAACTAATAATCATAATCATAATAATCGTAGTAATAATATTGTCGTTCTAGTATTTTCAAAAAGTAATCAATTTAATAATATATTGAGTACTGGGTACTTCATCTAGTTCAGTATTTCTAAATAATTAGCTGTTTCTAGCAACGAAATAAACTATAGCTGATACGCGTACACGACTGATTCATAATTTATTTAGGATCATTTAACCTTACCATATTCTAATGTATAACAATTCATGATGCTAACCGCAATAATCTTCGAAATCGCATAAATTCTCCATAAGTTATTAGTAAATGGCGGTGATAATAAAATCAGTTTAACATAACATTTAACCATTTACCTCAATTATAAAATTTAGATTAAGATATGGGAGAAAGCTTAGCGCTAATTGAGTACTTCCTCCAAATCATAGCTTTCTAGGTTGCTTAAGTGCTGAAATGTGTATATTTTACTAATCTGAAGATTTAACCGTGACATAAGACAATGGGAGTGGGAGGGCTCACAAATTTTCATTAAAGAATTTCCACCTACGTCAAGAGCTTCTATGCGATTGGTCTGACTACTCATAGACGGTATTAAAATAGTTCCCTTTATATATACATATAAATCAAGGCTGAGAATATAAGTAGGGTTTCTTTTTTTAAGCAGTTTTAAAATCGCCTGGCAAAGATTACTGACCCCAGAATGTGACAAAAACATTCATTGGGTCAGACATAAAAATCATCTCTCAGACCACAAGAAAAGTGAGTTGTGTTTTTACCTACTTTTAACATCCTGTACCACTAAACTGACTGTGGGTACAAGATTGCATGTATGCATACATCCTAGCACTGTCTTGTTACACACATTTTATTTGTGAGAAAATAAATAACGTCTAGCGGCCCAGGTATCTTGCTTAAGACGAAAGTAAGAAACGACACTATAAACGAGTTGGAACTGTGTAAATAATTATTCCTGTACATAGACTGTACATATAGTAATAAATACTTATTATTATGATCATTTCTTATGTCAAATTAACGTCTGGCTTATTTATTTTAAACGTTTCAATGAAGCAATATCGTTCTGAGATACGGTAAATAATATTCCGTGCAAATGTATACTTAATTATACTTTACACAATGCTTATTATTTTCTCAGAGTTTTATTAGATAAATATATCCTATAAAAAAACTGTTAAGAAATACAAGGCTCGTCACAAAGTCCCTTTCTTTTGTGCAATTAAGGAAGATGCGTTTTTTGGATTTTACTAGATAAATATATCCCATGGTAATGTGTTACAAGCCTCGTAACAAAATCTTTCTACAGCAAAATCTTAAGTCGCGTACATACTTGCAACATTTGCGTGTAATGTAACACCACCGTCACGTATCTTTGACGCGTAACAACAAACTTTGTGTAGACGTGAACGTACAACACCGTCGTGTAACAAACGTTGATTCGCGACAATGTTGCAACGCGTCTCACAAATTGTCTGTAAATTTAAATCGCATAAGGAAGATGTGGTTATTGGTTTATCATCTAGCGAGGTGTCCAGATCACAGAGCTACTAGTCAGTAGATGTATTATCATATTTCTATCCATAAGCTTCATTCAAACTTTTTACCATTGAATGTAAATTGTAATTCGCGTTATGACGGTGACATATTTAATACTCTTTAAAAAATAAACCAACTGTAACCTTTTTTACATTCAACAAAAATAAGTTTAATCCATATATTTCTGTCTCATAAAAATTTAATTTTTTTCCTTGTACAAATGACTGACTGACATTTAACTATGCTCTCTTGTATAACGTTGGTGTTGTTTTCAGTTGAATGACAAAAGTTAAAAAAATTTTTATATTAAAATTTTCATTTAATGTACTTGTGTTACTGAAGCCATTGTGTTAGGAAATACTCATTATGGGTATTAAGATACAATTACCATTAAAATTGCCCCTCATAAATTTAAGCTATTTATAACCAAGGTTCGGATAATTTACATTTGCGAGCAATGAGGAGTATGCGTCGGAAACTTTTCAAAAACTAATAGAATATTAGATATAATAAGATCAAAAAATTCAACATCTATTAATTAATTTTTTGTATTAATCGACTTATACTAACAACGTCGAAAATATATTTTGAAAATTTTATAAACAGAAAAGAAATTTTTGTGATTCCACATCAAATTTTTTCATTCTGCCTTGTACTTGGTTATTTTTATCACCAACAGTGTAAATTATATACATATTACAATAAAAAAATAATAATTTATAATGGTTGACAAATATAATATTAATTGATTGATTGATATTACACTAGTATGCATATTCAGTTCGTTATTTTTTCACACAATAGGCGGCCATGCTGTTTATTTTTGTACCCTACTAATACTACAGCAAAACCGAAAGGAAGGATTCTAATTTTAGAAGTCTATAACCTGTTTTCATAAATGGTATCAAACGAAAATTAATTTAGTCCAACAGGCATGCAATAAGAATAAAATCATCAAAGCGGATGTAACATACAGAAAATTAAGGGTCTCAAAAATTTTTTTCTCATGTTATGTTGGATATCAAATTAAAGAGGTCAATTATTACACTTTGAAAAATATTTCAAATAAAAAATAAGTAATTGACTCCAAAATGTTTTAAATAAAAAAAAAAAACAAACCTTAATATTGCTCTTAAAACGACAAAAAAGAAAATATTCTTTTTCGAATTTAGGTTAAGAGATTTTCTGAGGATATTCACAGTCGTATGCAAACTTGATAGTGGTATGTGACCACGGCTATCCTTTGAACATCATTGCATAAAATTTTTAGCAGAGTGTAATTAAACTTATTGAAAATATTTTTGAATGAATAATTTATTTTTTCCGTAGTAGGGTTTCAGATTTTTTATACTTTTTTCTTTTTTATTTCTATATATTTTTTCTAATTAAATAGGTGACAAATGCGAACAGCGTATTTCACACGATTCGTTTCTATTATTTTAGAACTAATGGTTATTTGGACAATAGAAAACATTTCTTGATTACTATTTTTTATTTTATTTTTTTGTATTTTTTTTTTTTTTTAATGTTTATTTTTGAAAATGGAAAAATGTATTCTTTTATTACAGTATATTATCGAATATATTTCGCATAACGGAATGTACAGGTACTGAATTCAACATCGACCTTAAGGGAGGGTTATTTAAAAATACAAATAATACAATTACCCTTAAGCATATCCTGTAATCGAAAATACACCTCTTAAACTTTGTATGCAAATTTATTTTGGCTTGTGTAACAACTTTCTCCTCTTTGATGCTGAAAAAGGGACCGTTTTGAAGTACGAAAAATTGTTGAAATCGCCAATAATTGTGGAATATTAAATAACAATTATAAACTCCTATTTGTTTGACAAATATTGCTTAATATTTGTAAATCGGATCTAGTCAATCATAGTGAATATTAATCGAAATAAAATTCAAAAAGCATAGTCCTCAGTTTTGAATTATTTGAGTGAACCAGCAATATTAAAACTAGTATCAAGTTCCAAATCTTCAACAGTAACGAGAAGTCAGGGTGCTTAAATGCGAGTAAAACTTGGAGGTTAGTTACTAAACATTCAAAAACAGACAAAACTTTTTTTAAATATATACCGCGAGCCTGGTGGAGAAACAATCACAAATCCATATTCCAGGTTATCAAAGTGCGGATGGCACGAAGTGTGGACATTTTGTCATGACCCGAGAAAACGCTCAAAGCAAAGTATGGAGTGAAATCCACCAGATCAACGTAGAAGAATCTGACCAAGGCAGACCTAGTAACGGACAATGGACCAAGACATAACGATAGTCTGGGACCAAGTGAAGAAATTAGCAAGTGGCAGACATGGCAGTCTGAGCTTCATACAGTCTATTTTTTTAATTATTTTTGGGGTAACAATAACAGTACCAATTTTTCAGCTTATTCACACCGGTGTTAATCAGGTAGAAAGAAAATTATATTAAAAAATTCAACAAATATTTGCTGGAAACTATTATAATAGATACATGCGAATAGTGAATGTAGTACTTTTAAACAGATAATACGCTAATCTTTATTGTAAATAGATGTATTCATACAACTACATAGATATTTACTTTTTGAAATGATAATTAATTCTAGCATATAGAAGTGTAAACGTGTTTATTTTATGGATTTTTGATAATATAATTTTATCCAAGGTAGAATAAACATGTGTATCAAATAAATTTCTTTTTCGTTTTTATTTTAAAACTATAAAGCAGAACGTTATTTCGTAATACTGATGACATTTTTTTGAAAAATCTATATATTAAAAAAATTTATGAAAAGTTGCTCTTCTTCATCTCATTCAATTTGAGGATTTAATACCTCGAATGAAAGGTATTGAGTGGCTGAATGTTCTTTGGCAAAATAGGGTGTTCTATTAAAACAAGAGATATCTAGCTTAGAGTGGGGAAAATTCCATAAAGAGTGGAGTGTCCGTACCCTGCTCTCCTCCGTCTTATCCAATATGAATGTTCAATGACATAAATGAAAAAAAAAAAGTATTAATCCACTGGGTGATTTTAGACCAAATGATACTTTCTATGTTCATTAGAACAAGAGATTCAATTTTTCCCCACAAATAACTCAAAAAATTATCTTAACCAAATGTTATAAACTTTGGTATTCATAATATTGAAATGAAAACGGAGGCCTTGTCGAAGAGTTTTAATTTTCTATTTAGAAATGGTTTTTTCTAAAGAGAAAAACTCTTTGGCAAGCCCTCCTATAATTTTTGAAGTCAATATTGTGCATTTCAAACATAACATTTAGATCGGTAATTTCTTTGCGCAAATTGAAAGGTTTACCACAAAAGCAGTGTGCTTGTATTTACTGTGAATTATTCCTTTTAAGTATTTAATTTAACTTATTTTTCAATATAACTATTTTTTATATTTAGGTACTATATTGGTTTTTTATTTTTTCATTTCTCTGAAGATTCTCTGGTTTTCGTTACAATTCCATATACATATAATTTTAATATTAATCTCTTGTATATTTATTTTTGTTTTATGTTTTCTTTATAGGATGATAGTTACGTATAGAATATTGCATTATAAGTGAATTTCAAGAAACAAATATTTATTTTATTATATTGAGACCCTTTTTATAAGTATTCTTACAATTCCTTTGATCATTTTAATCCTCATCAAAGTTGGTACCAGAAATGAAAAGTAAAATATTTTTTAACAAAAAAGAACCGCCTTCGATAAAATGAACTAGAAAATTGCACAAAGCTATTTATACCATTGCATACAATTTTATCTCGCAGTATAAACAGAATTCCATATTTATTATGTACTTATTTTATAGAAAATAAATTTTTGTAATGTAAGTAATCCAATTTAATTTTTAAATAAAATTGCATTCAATATAACATTCAATTATATTATAAAAGCTAGTCTATTGAAGAAAGGTCCTGCATTTCAATCCGTAGCCATATTATGTTTGAAATGTATGACAGATGAAATAAAAAACATTGTTGAAAATGTTTGAAACAATATAGTCCAGTTTATAGACTCATTAAATCAGAAAATCGTGCAGATGAAAATTGCAATTTATTATAAAAGTTACATTTAAGTATTTGAAAACCTTATGCGAACAAAGTTTTCGTCTGAACCTCTTGAGAATCAATGCAATTCGAAATCTAAGAAATTTTTGAACTTCGTCGATTCATTTTTGGATTATAAAAGCTCAAAAAATTTAAAATTGCCATAAAATTGAGTGATTTTAGAGCGCACTAAATTCAATATAAAATTTTCATCCAAAAAAAAAAAACCAAATCTGCTTTGTATTAATTTAAAGTCAACCGAAAGACAAAAACAGTATTTTATTTCTATTTATATTATGCTATCATTTTATTGTGTTTTTATGATTAATATTTTTCATTACTTCCAGTCAGTTAATTTTTCTTTCAAATAATTAAACAAAAGAAATTATATGTTTTGAAACTCTGTCTACTAAAAGAAAAGAACATATAAGATTTTTTTAAACGTTGTTTTATAATAAAATGTGAAAAAGTTTTTAAATTAGTTAACAACCTGATTTTCTTCCAAACAAATACTAATAACAGAAAATTATAAAAAAAATAAATGAAAACTAATACGTTAAAATGTCATCTGTCTGAAGTAATTTTGTTGAATAACTTTTAAGTGAAAAAATAGAAAATGAGTCGAAAATTATTTTCTTGAAATTAACTGTAAAAAAATATAGTGAAATAAAGTTAGATTTTATAAGGGTTGGATAGATGATACAACAAAATCTGCATGATTGTCTTTTAGTTTATAACTTTTACGACATGAGGCAAAATATAAAATACTACTTGCGGTAGTATTACGCTTTTGTTATTAAAAGAATCACTTTTATTTATAGATTCAATTAAGTGAATTTGTTTGTTTTTTATTATGTTCGGAATGACTTGACAGATAGAGTTAGGATATGAGGTGAAATTTTGATATTCGCTAGAAAACGCATTTTCTACATTTTAACCACATAATTTAATTCAATACTAGCGGATCCTTGAGTTGTTCCGCAGGATGAATATTATTGTTGATAATAATTCAATATAGTGAGAAACAACAAAAATTTCTCTATATTATTCTGAAGCATCAAGCGCTATTTCCTCCCATGCATTTCTTATGGGGCGTTTCTTTCTCCAAGCTTAGTTTTGTATTCCAAATTCTCCAGTTCTAATGAAGGTAGAGGATTCTAGTCTCTATGATCCGCAGTTTGGCTACCCTTTCATCATTTTCTTAAAGCATTTTATATGTATAGATTTGAAATTCATTGAACCAAGCAAACACATTAGCCCTACAGACTTTTCCCCCGTTTTTTATATACTGCTAGTGAGCAGATATAAATAAATTTTATTTTGAATTTGAAATTTGTGAGATTTTTCTCCACACAAATTAGATATCATCCTGTTCTAATGGACATAGAAAGTTCGTTTGGGTCTAAGAATACTCAGTGACAAATATGGAAATATGGATAACATTTTTTAATGTAAAAGATATAATTTTAAATATATAAAGTAGTTATTAAAGTGGAATGAATTTAAAAAATAAATGGTTGGTGATTTTTAATTTTATCATGGACCACATCTCAACACTTACAATTAGTTATTTTTTATTTAACTACCAAATTATTTAATATAACAAATTCATATGGCAAAACAACGTTTGCCGGATCAGCGTTGTAGCGTGCTGGTGAAAAAAAGGTCTGTAAGAAACCTACCCTTCACAACTACTTACAATTGCTACAAATAGGGAATAACATTCTACTCCTTTTTAACCCTGTTTAGCGATGAGTTTCAATAAAATACGAAACACGTCTTTCACCAATTCTGTAAAAGTGGATTGGAGCAAAGAATCATGCTGTTCCATTCAAAATTTTCCCCCGTTTTTAATCTTCTTAAGGGTTGAATTTCAGAAAATTATTTCTTATCAGATGCCTACGTAATAGTAAGAACCCACCTTCCAAGTGTCACGTCTCTACTATCAATGGTTTAAGATGTGCGTTGATCCGTCAGTCATTCAAGGCAAAGCATTTTATATGTATAAATTAATTAAACATTTTTATTAATTTATTTAAATTGGTATATTTTTTAAATTCATTCATTATGAGAACCCGATTGATTGTTAAACAGTTGAAAAGAAGTCACAAATATATGCCTTGATTATTTTTTAATTGTTTAAATTTTCAATTAATTATATATTTCTTTGTTCGATTGAATTATTATTTACACTTCGTATACTAACGTTTATCCAAGACGCGAACGCTACGATGCTATCGTTATTTGATCGTTATATTTGGATGCTTTATTGTATAAAAACGAAAATGTTTTTGATTATGAATTTTTATAATTATTCATTTGATTTTTGTTTCATATAATGAATTCTAAGAATTTTCCTGATTTTTCGATTTACGTTGTGGGTTGTGGGATGCAAAATTATTCTATTCATGACTGTTCCTCATTTACAGGGGTAACACACTGTATACGATAATAAAAGAAAAATATCGCTTTATTTAACAAGAAAAATTAGAAAAAAAAAGAGTATCCCAAAAATTAAACAAAAAATCTTTGATCCATGAGATTTTGTGTACTCTTTTAGAGCCAACAACGCGATAAGTTTTCATAAATTTTCACTGAAAGTCATTCTTCATAATTATTTTCGATGATTGGTTTTACAGTGCCATGGTCCTTGCTGGCTGATAAGCATCAAGCTAAAAATTTTCATTTATACTGATGAAATCAAAAAATTTGATATACAATAAGTCTAACATAGACACAACATTACAATCGAATATTAAATGTTTTTAATTAGATAAAAAAATTAAATTTATTTTGTATTTTTTTTTATTCCATAAGTATAACTTGAATAAGATTTCTGTAACCATTTTTTCCTCTACCAAAATTCTGAAAAGTGAATTTTCTTTTTCGGATATCGATAAATTTTCGATAGCGCCCACAAGATTTATATTGGTATTACAACCATTGCGTTCAACACGTACCAAAGTTTACGTTGTCCGAAAATTTGCCAATAACAAATTTCAGGTTGTAGGTCAATTTCTACCGAGTTTTATTAGGTATCGAATAATTTTGTATAGAATAATCTTCCCATTGCAATATAAAAACAATCGAATATACGACAAATTGAATGCTGGTGAAA
Source organism: Chrysopa pallens (assembly GCA_020423425.1). Classification (NCBI taxonomy): domain Eukaryota; kingdom Metazoa; phylum Arthropoda; class Insecta; order Neuroptera; family Chrysopidae; genus Chrysopa; species Chrysopa pallens. The sequence continues at coordinate 38,406,477 of CM035594.1, forward strand.
TTTTAGGGGCTCCAAAACTTTTCACTTTACAAAATGTTCGTAAAACACTAATGATAATTAAGTCAAATACGAATTTTAGCTTGATGCTTGTGCCCAAAAAATCTGCTGTGGGCACGGACTATCAGAAACTGCTTTTTATTCAACTCGCTAACAATAGGTGAATGAATTACTTTCGTTTAAACGATTTATCTTTACATTGTAAATACCTTATCTTTTACATTGGATTATCAAAACAGCTTTCTTTTATTATATACAAATATCAAATATTCTTCATTAAAAGCCATTTTTTTATGTTAATACGAAGGTGTTATTTATGTGGTCTATTGTGTGTATGTAGCAAAAAAATAAATTTATTAATATCGTATAAATCACCCACGTTCTTTTACATATTTTTTATTATTAATAAAATGTTACACTTAATATATAATGTATTTGCACCTAGCATTTCTTGAACGACGTGTGACGTAATCTGTTTACTTTTACTTGTTTTTTATTTTAAATATCAAGGACAATTAATAAGAAAATATCATGGGAAATATTTTTATTTATGGAGGAGGTTTAATAAAAGGCATTTTTCGCCCATTTACACACTCAAAAAATGTATTCCGGCTATTTTTAAATAGATTTGTATAGGGTCAGTCCAGTGGAGGTGGCTGAATACCAAAGAGGATAAATTAAGGCCTAAAAACGACAAATTAAGATGAACAAAAAAAATAAATACACCCCAGAAGACATGGCCAGTGGAGATAAAAAGAAAAGTGTTTTTTGTTTTATAATAGTTTTCATCTTAGACTTTGACTACTTCTACTGTTTACAGTTTACGCACTGCTGGTAAATCTGCCACTGTATCTTCAATTGTTTATAAAATTAGAAAAATATTTGTATAAATAAGTGAAAAATCAATACTTTATATGCATATATGTTACAGGAAAAGTTGATCATCCAGTAAAAGTAGACTCTTCCTAGATAAAATCAACTATTACTTGTCATTTCTGTCAAAGTTTGTTTAAACCGAAAAGTGTTGAAATTTGAAGCTTGAAGCTTGAATGTACTAGTCAGAGTTGACCATAGCTAAGTAAAGTATACTCTCACTGACTTGAGATAGTAAATGTTGACTTTTTCCGAGAAACAGCTAATAAAAAACATATAAGATAAGCAAAGTGTTTATAAAAAAATAAAAATAAAAATAAAGTGAAAAAAATTACTATACGTAAATTACTATACGTAAAATTACTATACGTAATTCTAATATGTAGGTATAGAAAAGCTTCAAAAATAATAATTTACTAATAGAAATGTAGACTATCATTTGTTACAAAAGGGAAAAGATTTATGGCATTTTGTATATTTCAAAAATCCTTGCCCACTTCTAAGTGATTTTGAAGTTCCAATCGACCGAATTGCGAATGTTTTATTTATAGGGACCATTTTCTTGAATAATGGTCGTGGGATTACTGATCTGAGATCTGAAAAAATGTCATTTAACTCTTAACAATCGAATGCTATGAGCAGGAAACCAGAGCAGTGAGAAATTTCTATTTACCTTGATAAAAGTTTTACTTGGTGCGTGATAATGTGTATTAGTTTTGTAATATCATTCAGTAAACCTTATCATTACTTTCTTTTTTAGTCGCAATTTTTAGATTTTTCGCATAAACTAAATTAATTATTAGACCCCCACTGACGTAACGTAATAACTGATCTCTACCAATTATCAAAGCTAAGCAATATCATTCCCAGTTAATACTTGGATGGGTGACCGCCTTGGAATGCGGTGTGCTGTAGTTGTATAAAATATACCGGCTGTAGTCGCCTTAGTAGTATGACCTTAGTAGTAGAAAAGTGACTTAAAATTAAAAAAAATAAATTATTGAAATTTATATGAATAGTTTGTCATTTTGCTCTACATAAACAAACAAGATATCAATCAAATCAAACGCACTATGACAACACAAAATGTATCTATGTGGAATTAATGGTAACTGCCTCTGGGTGGGGAGAGGTGGCAATGATATTCAAAACATACAGGTGCAAACTTGAATCAACTTTTACTAAACCCCAACAGACATAGTTATCTCTCCTGGGAAACCTGTAAATAGTTTGCTTTACCTAGAAAGAGTCAACGCTTACAAACCATCGACTTTACCTGTAGCATATACAAAATATAGATACTATAATTACTACAATAGATGTGTTATATTCGGTATAGAAACATATATCAAATAGAGCACATTAACAAAATAATAATAATGATTCCGAGAAAGTAAATTCAAGCACATTTTGTTTACACCTATTCGTTTAATGTCACATACAGCTCATACTGAGCTCTCTCTAATTTTACGAATGCAAATTTGGTGATACGTGGAATGTAGCTGTTTGTATAGAATGTAGCAAAACAAAATAATATAAAATAACATGGTGTTTACTAAGTAGAAAATAGAAATATTTGGCGAAAATGTTTATAAATAAAAACATATTTTACAAAATCTATAAATAATAATAATTATGTCACATAGTAATAGCCCATTGTAACCTATTTTTATAAGAAAAATGTCCTGGGGGAGAAAATTTAAACAGTGTTATAAGAAAAATTTCCTAGCTTGAAAATTTAAACAGTACTTATCAACGAGATATCGATATTTTAAAAAATTTCTTACACTGAAATCAAATGTGCCATCTAATTTTAATTGGCCAAAAAATGACCAGCTTAAAAAAAATTATATGGTTTTTGTTTAAAAATAAGTCCAAAAAATTTCGTTTTGTTTTCAGATAAAATATCAAAAATCTTATATAACCTAATGGGATTTAACAGTATTTTATTGCTACATTTACTTATAAATTCATATGCGTAATGAAACTTAATAAAGCAAAAGATCCGTTTAAGATACGCTGAAACAAAAACGGATTCGGATTTTTTTTTCTTGAGGATATCCGACAACTTGACGTTATTACCTAATAAATTTAGGAAGCAATCTATTTAAATTATTATTAAAAAAAACAAAAGTATTATTTTCAACGTTGTACCCATAACTTGGTCATTTTCAAACCAATTTAAAATCAGATATGGAACAAATTCTTTGAAATGAGAGGTATCGGAAGAATACCCCATAAGCAATGCTTATGGGGTATTCTGTAATTTTAGTCGTTACATGTATGGATTAAAGTTTAAATTAAATCTGAAAAATATTTTGGCCATTTTGAAAATCGCTAATTTTCCTACTTATTGACTGGCTCGTTTGCAAATTTTTTGAATCCAAAAATGGATTCGTTACAAAACTTTTACATTCGATATATTTATGATTAAAAGTTTCGTCGAAATATATTTATATTGTAGTAATTTAATTATAATTTGTTCCCTTGATGACAGTCTAATTAGCCCAAAATACAGACATTAATTAATCAATTCATACTACTGTGAATGCAACATCAAAGAGCATAATGTATGCTGTTTGAAACAATACAGAGAAATAATAAACTTCGGACAAACAATAGCAACAATGGGATGTAGCTCTTTCTCTATGATAAAATGTAATTTTTCGTGTCATTTCAAAATAGTGAAGTCATATTGAATGACAAAATAAAATCGTTATGATGGAATAATTAAGGTTTTTTTTATAACATTTTGCTATAAATTTTCTACATTCTATTGGCAAAAAATTGTGAAAACTCGAAAGAATATGGAAAATTATGGGACAGAATTTAGTAAAAATGTGAAAACTACTTAACAGACCATCATGAAACTGTGTACACATATTCTTGTAGGTATTGGAAATAATATAGGATACTTTTTATTGAAAAAAATTATTTTTTACAATAGAAAAAAACATTGTTTGTCAAAAAATCTCAAAATGTAGTTATTTTAACGCCATCTAGCATTCCAGTAATGCATTTCCAACCATGATTAATTACTGTAATACCGTTGCACTGTAGTATCGACGGTCACGTCAATATCAAATTCAATTTACTATAGTTTCAGCTGTTTGGAATTTTTCTATATTTATTGTCATTTTTTTCTGTCATCATAAAACTATTTGAATTTTTGAGGTTCAAAATCTATAAATTGTTAAAATTCAAAATTATTTATTTTTGTTACAGAGAAATATAATTATTGATTCATTTCTAAGGTAATGATCTCTGATACTTATTTATGGTAATAAATATTACAATTATTATACAAATAGATTAAACACCTGTAGAGTATACTATGAAGAAAAATGTTTATAATATATAATACAAGTATAGATTTTTAAATCACAATCATAAAACTAATATAGTGATATTAATTATGAAGCTTTAGTAGAGTCTCCAAAGCCTCAGACTTTTAATAAATAAATAAGGTCTCAAATAATAATAACAATCAATAAACTTTCCAACATTCAACAATCAATATTATCAGTTCATGGGTACATATTGTCCCATATTAACTAACAACAGTTTATCAATGAAATCTATTTTAAACATACAAAATTAATACGTAACAAGAAACAATAGGGAAGATACGCAAATTTTATCCTTGCAACTGAATATACTTTCATTCATAGTTTAAGATAAACACTTGAACACAATTGTTTTTTAATCAAAGGCATTTTAAATATACTAAATATGAGTAGATAGTATGAGTAGAATATGATGTTCATTTACCAAATGCAAATAACTTTCACCTGAAACTATTTCATACAACAAGCAGTTGTGTAATAATTTCACGTACAAAATTTCTAAATTAGATTATACTTATTATTGTGTACAATATACCCAAGTGGTGATACTTACGAGAATTCAACAATTTTAATATATTTTTCTTTTCTGTATTCAATTAAAAACACATCAAATGTTAATAAGTGGACATATAAGTATGGAAATTTTTAACTGTGATCAATGTAATTTTTTGAAATCCTATCCTATCCTCCCATTTTTATTATTATATACATTTTTATCTTGATATCCTTTATCGTTTATCGCTTTTTATTTTGATATCTTTATTTAAAACAAATAAATAAATATAATAGCTGTGCTATCGTTTGACTGACCGCAGTATATCAGTATATGTGTGTATACTAACTAATCACTTATCGTCAAATGATCAGCCCTAATAAATTCGGAGGTTGTTGTCGAGCTGACTATGAAATTTTTGAGATAAAATATAGTCCTATTCACCGTAAACATTTCAGATCATAAATATTTTACAATAAATAAAGATGATTGCCTTTAACGAAGGAAATTGCATTATTGGCTATGTATATAAATTTTGTTTTGATAATTTATAATCCGTTTATTGTATTACGCATATTGATCAACAAACAAATGACGTCAATTACACACTTTATTTTGATTTATTTTTTTAAACAATTACTACCTGGTGTAGGTAGTTAGTTGTATATAATTTAGTAAATAATTAATAAGCATGATTTTTTACAACAAATTTATTAATTGCAATTATATTGAACAGTTTTTTAAATGAAAAATAAAACTGTATGTTAATCATAATGTTAATAACTGATAATTTTGATATGTGCAGTTACGTACACAGCCCACTTATAAAGTATTTTCCAATTTATTTTTTGTTATCTCAAAATGTATTCCAGAGATAAAACAAATGTTATACAATTTTTTTTTCGGAAACAAAGCTGATAATAATCATAAAAAAACTTTTGAAATATTTCATATTCCGTTGAATTCTTGACACTTTTTATCCGACTACAGTTAAACTTCTGAACTGATTTTGGAATGCAAAACGATTCATTATGTCCTAGTGTTATAGGCTGTGTTTTCGTATAATAATGAAATAAATTAACGGAGGATGTAACGGAAACAGTGGGTATCTCAAATTTTTTTTTTAATTGTGTAGCATTGGGCATCAAATGGAAGAGATCAATTAGTACATTAAAAAACTTGTATATTCATAGTATTCACAAGTCTACAAAATATTTTAAATGAAAATAATTTTTATTTAACTTCAATTTATTAAAAAAAAAAAAGAAAAAGAAAACAAAAGTTTAGAAGAATTAAAGCCCTACTACGGACATGTGCTCTGTAAAGTCTAAATAATATAATCAGATCAAATCAAATTTCGAACAAGAATATTTTCTTGTTTCGTACTTTAAAGTGTTTAACTAATACTACGACTACTTAATAGCCTAGTTTTAAAAGATTTTGCCTAGCAAAATTTTTTTACAAAACTGGTATAACGCTATAACAGAAAAACAAAATATATGAAAATTTTGAACGTTCGATTCGCATAAGTAGTTCACAAACCATGTATTCCTTTTTTTTCTCCTTAAAGTATATATTTTTTTTAAATCCTTAAATAAGATTAATTGAAAATAAAATTTTTTCGTTATATTCAAAAAAAAATGAAAGAATAGATAAATAAGCCACGAGCACTATGTGGTTTTAATACTATATTGGAATAATATCAGATATTGTAAACAATGATAAGCCGATTATCTATACGTTTGATATTTAAACAATTAACACTACTAGTTGTTAAATTCACTTATTTCATTTACTTTTTATACAAATTTTGAACGTGAAATATTGAAAATGTCAGTAATTCCAAGCTTAACAATGGTGTAGATGATTTAATTTGATATATTCCATATTAAAATTTGAAACAAGACTCAATAATATAGCAAAATTCTAAAATGAAATGTTTATAAGCTTTCAAAGATTTTTGTTATCCATTTCGTTTTAAAAAAATGGGATTTCACATGTAATCTCTGTAGAGATACAAAATGTTGCGCCACTTCTAAGTAAGACTATCTTTGTTTGACCAGGATTTTTGAACATCAACTTTTTGCTTATTTTGTAAGATAAAAAAAATTAATTCCAGGTCCATGTATTAAAGACGCCTCGAATGAAGTAATAATAAACTGTAAGTCATCATCCCTATTCCCATTACGGTGTAACTAACTTTAATTCGAACCCTATAGCATACACAGTATATTGTTAATTATTTCTATAATAATTTTTCAACATTGTTATTCATCATTATGACTTCAAATTTATTATTTATTATTTATAATTGTACATTTTTTTTATTAAATAAAGGTACTACAAAGGAAAGTCTATTCAATTGGAAACTATGGGCAAAGAAGAAGGAAATAAAATCAAAATTTATAAATTAACTTTATCGTCTTTGATTTAAAAACAACATGTTTTTATCATTTAGTTAAAAAGCATTTCAAGTACAATAAATGAACGATGCCTAAAGATAAATTAAAAACAAGTAGAGATAACAACTAATAGATTTAACTGTTTAGATACCCGACAAATGATTGAGTATGAATGCTTGAACCATTTTCAATCATTATTATTCATAAAATTTTCTTAATATCTAGCCTATACAGTCATAATAACATATTTAATAATAATATATTGTAATTGTTTTGGTATTTTTTAGCTAAATTTGATTTTTTTAACTTATAAAATAAATTGAAATTATAAAATATTTCAAGCAAAAGTTGTTTAAAAAAACAAAAAATCTTCTACGTTTCCAAAGTTGGGTCATAGAATGCACCACCAAATTTTCAACTGGCTAACTTTTTTTCGTTTCTTTAAGTTTTCTTGCTGACAGGCGGGCGGGGCGGACAAACGAAATTGGGCGAATTAACTGATTGTATGAATACCTATATTAAAATTATATTTGAATGGTCAATAATTCTTTGCGTTACAAACTTTAGATTACACTTTATGTCCAATAGTAATCCAGCGGAAAAAGTTTACAGGTACAAATTCATTTAAATAAAACCGATATACGTGGAACCAATTAAGAAATAACCTAAGAATCAAAAGCTGTGAGCAAATTTAATTTTTTAAATCATCATTTTAAACTCAAAAATACAAAACTAATAAGAAGAGCTTAGTTCATGTTTCACAATGAATGTTATAGGATTTTACTTAGTATTATTATAAACACAAGCGAATTGTTTTAATTTTTTAGTGCGATACTCTTAACACTACAATTTGTATATTTTTAACAACTTTTTAGCATATCCGGATGAAAATTATGTATCCTATTATAAACTCAATGTCTAGTATCCGATTTGATAACCGTCATAATTACAAAATATTTATTTAATAAAATATTGTTTAATTACAAAAGTGAAACATTTCGCTTCTTTGGTGTCGCACCGTTGTGTGCTATATCCATTATATGTGTGCATCTTCATTCGACATCTTCTTAGATAGTAAATAACATATGGTATAAATTTAATAGCCTTGGGTAATATTTTGTTTTATGCCGGTAACAAAATTTTTATGTCGACAGGCATCCATTTTAGTTGGAATATAACTAACTGTACATTTCAAAATGTTTATTTTACTAAATTTTCAACGAAGAAGTATTGTTATAAAATTGTATGCAATTCTATTTTGAACAAAGCTTTAACTTCGAAATCAAAACAAAATTTGGTAAAAAAACATCTAATCATAAGACAGAAATCCCGAGTCACGTTGTTGGGTCGCGATAAACTTCAAAAGTACTCCGATCTTAACGTAATTTTTGTCAAAATGTATATATTATTATTAGTTTTTAAGATATTTATATTTTTTTTCAAGACCTTAGAGACCTTAAAGAAAAAATGTATCTCATGGGGATTTTATAATGAGAAAAATATAATGAATAAATGGAAATTTAATACGATATGATATATTTGGTTTTTAAATTCGATGTGGAATTATTAGGAGAAATGTAAAATTTGTGTTTTTCTTTGCCCGTTTTTTTATAAAAGGCAAGTAAGAATGATTTGTGTTTTGTAATCAATGTAAAATGATTTAATAAAATTGTGTTTCAAAGTTTCTGGAAAAATTATCACAGCAAACATGACGCAAAAATATTTTGGTTGCTTTTCTCGTAACTGACGACTGAAAGGGTTCGATTACAATACTCTTGGTGACACGATATTTTTAGGAATAATGGTTAAAGTAACTGAAATAACATGAAAATGAATTCCAATTTTCGAGTTTTCGTCTATTTTACTAGTTATCGACATTTTTTTTATGACTTCATTAGTTTTGTAAGCACATAAATACGACAAATCACATGAATAGTTGAACGAAAGTGCCAAAACCAACTCAAGCCGTGCAAACTAGACCCCATAAATTACATGGGCTATAATTTAATCACTGCTTGAACGTAGGGACTAAAACCTATCCCAACCCGAGCAAACTACACCCTACAAATCATATGGGTAGTTACTACATATTATTATTAACCGGTTGAATGTAGGGACCAAATAGCGCTGATAGCTCGAAAAATAGAGCGAAAAATCGAAAATTGATTTTTTCATTTGGTCTTATTTTAGATTATTTTACCAAAATTCATAAAAAAAAATCGTGTCTCAACGGGTATCATAATCTTTTGCTCATAGGAACGAACCACTTGTAACCAATAACGGAATCGCTAGATTGTAGCAGCTCATAGTACACAACACAATGTTAGTCCTACCAGTTGCACAGCATGACATTTGAATTGTAGCTCTTAAGATTATACTCTCAAATCTTATTTTTCAAACAGGAAGCGCTAGTGACATTTACTCACCGTTCGTGATAGAAACCCGGAATATATTCAACTGAACATTTGCCAAAAAAAGATCAATGCTTTTTTTCAAAGTGAACAACATTTTATATTTTTATGGATTATCCTATTTTACCAATAAAAAAAAATGAAAATTTTTATTAAAAAGTGAATATAATATTCCCTTGGACATTTATTAATAGTAAAATACGGCACATAAAAAAGTGATGGTCGCTATGGTATCGGATTTATTGAAAATATACTTAGGTATATCCCATTAATGTGTAAACATGATTTTGGCTATATAATGCTGTTTACGTATATCAGATATGTATGTATACAGATTGTCCATAGAATCACTTTCTTTACACAAGTAAATCAATTTTTAAATAAACCTATATTCAATTCGTATACAAAACACAAATATATGTATGTGAGTAAACACATTTACTAGTTTAATTGTTGGTATCCCCACCATTAAAAGATTAAAAATAAATGTGTTTACATAGCAGCATTTGTATTAGAATTGTAACGACTATAACTTTAACCGGCTAAGTGGTTAGTAGGACAAGTTCAAATTTAAGTAGGTTGTCGGATAGTCAGCTTTAACAACTAGTCGCCGAGTAATCGAAAAAAGTCTAAATATAATGTATTATCATATCTAATTACTTATATGTATGAATTATTATAATAAATTGACATGTAAGTGTACTATTACTATATAAATTTTTTTCACATTATTTTCCGCATAGAAAGTAATTCTACGGACGATCTGTATATCTGTTTATTTGAGATATTATATAATATACTAACTGTTATCCATCCGCTTCGCGGGAAGGTTTTATCTTTCTAAAACGTCTTCCATCAATTCTGTTAAAGAATGTTAATGCGAAATTTGAAATAGATTTTACAAAGGAAATACGTTGTCCCATACAAAATATTCCCCCATTTTCACCAGCTCTTACCAGGAGTAGAATTTGAGAAAAATACTTTTTTATCGGATGCATACATTATACAAATAACACAGCGGCTTAAGCTCTACGTTGAACCATCAGTCAGTTATTCAGAATAAAGCATTTTATATGTACAGATTATATAAGAAATCTACTGGTAATTTGAGATTGATAAGGAATTATTTTGTATTTTCTTAATCCGCACATTTGTTTCAAAAAAATAGTGCCACTTTCAAGAAAATGAACTATAAAGTAAAAAATAATTTTAAACTAAATATTTTTATTATAATTATTTAGATTTAATTTCATGTTTTAGTTCGGTTCTATTTTTTTTGGAAAAACTTTTTTTTAATAAAATTTTTCATAAAAAAAGATCATTGTCTTTTTGGCTCTTAATAAAAATAACAGAGCTAGAGAGAAAACAATTTTTTACTCTCACAAATAATTTACACGCGTATAATATTTATTTAAATAATACAAATTGCTATAAATAATATAGATAATATGATATAATTTTATATGATGATTCATCCATATTTGATTCATGCTGGTAATATTAATTGAGAACGTATATACTGATAAATGTTTGAAAATACTTATACATGTTTGTACGATTTTTATATTCGAAAGCCACAGTGCAGAAGAGATGGAAATGAATATTGCAACTAAACGAAAAATATTGTTGTAAACTTTGTTCAAAAAGTTAATACTGATTTGAGTTAACCGTGATAGAAAATGTTCATGGAAAATAATTATAGTTTTTGATGATTTTTTTTTTATAACTTAGTAACTGTTTCAGTTTAGTTTCAGGCAGGCTAATTAAATAATATGCATAAATTTCGAATAATTCTATAAAATAACTACCAGTTAATCCATTCATAACATGATGCATAGGTACATAATTAATTACATTAATTTTATAGTCATAATTATTGTTTAGAAAGGATATATATATATATATATATATATATATATATATATATATATATATATATATATATATATATATATATATATATATATATATATATATATATATCATATAAAAACAATAATTGTGATTATAAAATAATAATAAAATAAAAACAATTTACATGTACCATTATTTTTTCTAACATTAGCGATAAACTTGCAATAGATAATTGATAATGTGTAATAATGTATTCTTCTGCTTCTTCATGTTTTTTTTTTAATTTCTGCTGTTTTGTTCTCTTTATTTTGTCTGGTTTGTTTTCTCATCCTTTTCGTTTTTACTCTTTTTAACACATTTTCATATATTATCATCCACTTCTGAGCTACACCCTGTCTATATATAGTTATATATATATTGTTATTACCTATATGTGATAATTAGCTTAAGTTGAGCTAAAATTGTGGCGAATCCTAACATTTAATGAAAATATTTTTCAAACAAGAGTTGTTTGTATTAAACAAATAAACTTTTTTTGTACACGAATTTTTCTTTTAAAATTTAAAAGTTGGGTAAAATATCCATTGGACCCAAAGAATCGATTTTGCTCATTCAAGAACTTAGACTCACTTTTATATTTAAAATTATTACAGCGCGTAATCTCTTTGTTTTTGAGTTATCGTGATGACGAACGGAAGGGCGGACGGACAACAAGAAATTGACTAATTCGATTTTTCTATGAAAACCTATACGAAAAATTTGTTTGTACTGTCCATATTTCCTAGCGTTACAAACTTTAGACTAAAATTAATATGGTCTAACATATTATATAAAGTACTAATGTGATATACAGTAGAATAAATGTTGTGGTTTCGTGGTAGATATATTACAATCCTAAACAATTTTTACTTCTATACTATCTGCCAATCGAGGTTTTACCAGTAAACAGATCCATGTATTCCATTCAAAATTCATGGAAAATGTAAATATTTACACTTGACATATTTTTGATACAAAGTGAATTAAGTATATTTAATATAAAATACACAACATGAAATCTTTAAACACTTTATTAAAATTAATCTGAGAACACAAAATATTTGTGGTATATATTATTATTATAAATCATAATTTTAAGACAACAGAACAATATTTTAATTTTGAGTGTTCAAATTATTATACAAACAACACACATTAAGTTTAGCCTGTGTATGTTATATTATTTATAAACCAAACGTTTCACGAATCGTGATTTTGTTCGTATACAATGTGTGTGTGTTTCAAATCCCTGATGTTGTTACTGAGTTGTTGCGTCTGATGTCATCAAATATGATATTAAGAGCATCGCAAATATATTGAACTTACTATCCATTCACAACATCACAGATTATTAAAACTATTGACTTACAGGCAAACTCTATGTAAAATTCTAAATCTCGTAATTATATATTAATTGGATACTACATGAGTCCTTCATAAAACACAAAGTATGAAGACAAAAAAAAGGACACAGCGTTAAGTAATAGGTTAGTTTGACAATTTTTTTTATGAGTATAATAAAGCATAAATCAATAAAAATTATTTTTTAATTTCATACAGTCATTTTAAATGGTTTTTACAATCTTATATTCTTTAACAGCTTAAATTCATTTATCAAAAATATACAACAAAATCGACACGAATTTAAAATGGAAGAATTCAAATCATTAACTCAATAGTAAACCGAAAACTTACGATAGAAAAAATATCAACAATATAATACACTCAAATATAAATCAATAGTATATCATTTTACCCAAGACAAAAAGCAACATAGTAAATCAATATATATTTCTTCTAGTTTATATTTCTGCTTCTGTGGCATTGAGATCTTGGCCTGAAGAATAAATATTGACTTTAAGATAATGACTTTCAAAATTCCTAATTTAACAAAAAGAGAAATACCAGCATATGACATCAACTGTAAATATCTCCATTACATTTTAAACGTTTTCAAGATAAAGATAGTTAGTAAAATATTATTTAATAGCTGAGATCTTGGCTTGAATTGTGAACTGAACTCAATTTTTTTATTCAATTGAAGCGTCTTTACTTCACGAACATGGATAGATGAAGTTATTTTTGAAATATCGTTAAAAAATACTAGATACGGACTTTGACAATTCCTAATTAAATCCATCTCCATATAAATTACTTGTTAAACATCGTTTTAAAGTAAGAGATAGAAAAGAATATAATCTTTGACAGCTTATAACTTCTTTGTTTTTTAATCAATTTTAATTTAATTTATAAATTTTTTTTACTAGTATTGAATCTCGTTTCACATTTTGATGTTAAATATTGCAAATTTAGAATCAGTCCGTATTGAATTTATTCCAGATGGTTCATACTGGCTTTATATATTCCATATATCTTGAAATAATCTTATATAAATGTTAATATTGTATAGAAGTCTGTTTTTTAAAAGAATACATAAATATTAATATTCAGTAGGTATAAATAATTTTCCACATTTTAAAATATGAATATAAACAACTAAATACAATAATTATAACACATAAAACCATGTATAATATAAATATGTAATAATATTGTTATATAGTTTACTACAATAAAATGAAAGTTAGGTAGAACAAACCGTTTATGCTATTTAAAAAAAAAAAAACAGATAACCTTTTGTTCACATGTGTTTATGATCCTGGAATAATATTCAAGGGTCACACATATACAAACACACACTCACCTGGGAATAATAACATGGGAGTTTTTATTCATTCTTTTCTACATGTAGATTTTCGTTACGGGGAGATGTCTTCTTAAGATTTATAAATAAATTCTATTTTCTAACAAGTGTTTATACCCGAAGCAACAGAGAAAATATAAGTAATTTTAAAATGGAAAATGTTGTAAATACGATGTTAAACCTTTTAAAGATAATAATAATTCGTTTAGCAACATTTTTTAGTTTATTTTAATATCTCTGATTTTGATTCGTTTAAAAAAAAAAAAATAATAAGAAAAAAGAACACATTTCTAAATATTTGTAATGAAGGATGAATGACACTTATCTGTACTTGAAAAAATTCATTATAAAATCTTTCAAATAATAATTTTATAATTTTCATTGTTATATTAGAATTGGATAATTTTTTTCAAAACAAAAGCGTGCTACGCCTATTAACCCGCGAATTTTGATTCATAAATTTACTGAAAGACACAATAAAATAGTTAATAATGAATTACCAAAATATACTTCAAATGAATTCTTCATCCATTTATATTAAAAATTCTAGCGATAAAAAATTTATGCACGTTCCCTATTGTTGCATGATTTCAAATTAGATTGGTCGATTTTATGAACATTACCCGTTAATTGATATATTCACAAGATATTACTCATATTTGACTTAACCCCTTACGGTCACATGGGGTGGAACCCAGCCAAACTTTGGGAGTAGTATTTCAAAATAAATATACTTTTTTTCCAAATTCATTAAATTTCTTATTTTTTCTTGAAAATATAATTCTTTGGCGTTTTTGTATAAAAATCGTCGAAGTTTACGTTTTATGGGTATTTTTTTCCAAAAAATAAAAAGTAAAAGAACAATGGATTGATCAAAGAGAATATGGAATTTGAAAGTTTGATACATGATTTAAGTTAACAAATAAGATGCGAATAGGAAGTGTGTTTTTCTGTTTGGAGTCTGCTGGACCCCATGTCACCCTTACATTATCATTCGGTGGTGAGAAGACTGCAACAGGTTATAGAAATGCATACAAACAACAAATTCTAATGATAATATTCAATAACAGAACAATAAATATTACTCAACAAACATAGAATTATTACATAGAATATTATTTATTACAGTGATGATGGATGTGTATTCGAATATATATAATATAATCTAATCCATAATATTGTTTAAAGTTCTTGTTGACATCATATAAATAATGGTTTAAATAATACACTGTGTAGATATGTGGTTTATCAAATAGATACTTGCTGAGAGTTCTCTCTCTCTCTCATAAACTCAGATTTCAATAAAATGGAAAAGTTGATAAAAAAAATTATATTGAAGAAAGTCGATGAAATATGATTCCAAAAAAAATAAAATAAAGCATTTTTCTTCAGAAAATCAATTTTAAAAAGTACGTGCGTGGGTGATTTTAATATAACGAAAACATTTCATAAAACGATTAGAATTCACCAAGTCGATCATTTTAGTCCCGATGCCGATAAGCATATCATATTCCTCTACGAATATTCTGAGAAATGGGCCGTTTTCTTTTGTACTATTTTTTCGGTTATATTTTATTTCTTGAAACAGCACGTTGCGTACATTGATCATGACTTCATCAGGTTCTGTGAAACATATTAGCATTAATTAGCAAGATACGAGAGAGGAGGCAAGATAAATTTATTCTGTTTTATATTTTCATAATTTATAAAAATACTTCTCAAAATATCAAATTTACCGAGTCATTCAAAAAGTCATTTCGCTAACCTTAAAAGTTTAATGATCCGATATCTTCACCTGGTCAAGTTGAAATTAGTGAGCCGTATCTGCAACATTAGCAACAAATGCAGTTATATCCTTTATTTTTTAATATTTTTAGAACTATATTCATGTTAATAATGTCTTCTTCTTAAATATGGGTGGTTGTTTCAGGGGAGCGAACCTTATATCCACTCTCTCGCGTTGACAATCGTAAATACGTTGCATTTCAATTTAAATCTATAATAATACTAACAGACATTATCTCATACAAAACTCAAGCCGTTAATGTAATATATCGTGAAACAATACAAAGACAGCAGTATTCCAAACGTTTGTTAAAAGTTGTGTAGGTTTGAAAAGAAAAATTGAAGGCTTTTTATTACAAACCATATACATATATTATTATACACACTTGTTTAGTATTAAATATTTTACTCAATTCATCACACTTGTGTTTCATGTATGTTACTTTTTCGTAGCTTTACAAATATATGCATACAAGTCTATTAAGTTAGCCATTGTCAATTAGATAATACAAAATAAATAAATACAGATCCAAACGAATAAATCGGTTAAAATATCGTTATAATATGCCATTCATATAAAATATTCCTTTAAAATAATCGTACACCGCATATGATAGTATCGTGCATCTAATTGGTTTCTTTCGTTGCTATGGTTACGAAAGCTCTACTTTTTCAATGAAATAATATATGTCTTTGAATGGTACATAATTTAACATATGAAATTATTCAAAATTTATTTACAAATAGAAGTAAAAAATTATTTATAATATATTTGCAAACAATTAAATGTAATTTTTTTTAATTATTTAAGAATTTTTGTTTGACATTTACTATTCAATTTACATGCAAATAAGTTGAACAAATAACTATATTTTCAGTATCAATCGAATAAGAAATCTCTTCTACGTAGTACACACGGTAGACCTATACACCTTTAAATCAATACAGATAAGTTAATTTTAAATTCGATTAAAAAGTAATTATCAAGACATCAATGCATAAAGACTTAATTTGTTTAATTAAAAATGCGAGCTTGTCACTTTGTTAGTGAAATCAGTGCAGTAATTTTATTGTAATTTTGATTAAATTGATTTATTGAATCAATAGGTTGCTCTGCTAGCTAGACTTGTTTAAAAAATAGGTATTTCACTAAACTATTTAATTAAACAGCTTTACTGAACCTCAGTGGTAACTTTATAGACTTTAGACATACGCAATTTAAGCTAAATATGTGATGAAAATACCTTGAAATCTTAGACTAGTATAGAGTAATATAAATATATAGAATAAAGCAATATCTACTTATACTTCATCATTGTCAGTTATTCCATTTAAATAAATTGGAAATGTGAAATAGTTGTACCATAAAAACTATGTACATACATTAAAGTGGATTCCTGGTTAAATTTCCTTCCTAGTAAAACTTTTATTCCTTATAAAATTATAAAAGTATGCGATATAAAAATTAGTGGCATACTTGGAACAGTTGTCAATATTTGTTTTATAATATTACTGAGAAAAAAATAATAGCAATTTTTTTCACCGATATTTAAACGAACATCAGCTCGAAAATTATCGGATTTTATTCCATTTAAGATAGACGTCAAGTTTATGAATTTTCAATTATTTTTGCGTTAGGTTTCATAAAAGTTTGAAGAAAACATTCAACTCCTAAGTGAAAAAAGGCGAAAAAATGAAGGAATCTACTTCATATTTAGCTGCTGCTCCGATACATCCTGGTTTTTAAAGGTATACCTGCACAGTCATGGTTATATAACGTATACAGTTATATTATATGACTTTAATTGTTTACAGTATCGGTTACAAACCAATACATCGTGGAATAAAGACTTATTAAATCAAATTATATTTAAGTGTAAAATTTAAATCCACACATATCTTGAAAATAATCCGTATTTTGAACCGAACCCATTTCGTAATTTCTGAGAAATACGTGCATAAATATATTTACGTTTATTTATAAAATTGGGAATACTTGTTTAGAAGGCTATGTTTGAATTTTGGATAGTTAAAATCGTATTACATACATACGGATCGAATTGATAACCTCTTTTTTTTGGGAAGTCGGTTAAAATACTATCGAAATAAAAAATGCTGCCCTTGGTTTATAAATAGGATGTTTCAATCTAAGCTATCAATTCAAAAGCAATATGAAGAAATACTTGATCTGAATACGAAATTATTTATGAGGAAATTGTATGACGAAATAAAATACAAATATATTGTACAAAAATCAGAAATATAAACAAATACGCTGTTGGTTTTTTTATATTTTTTAATTTCATTTACCAGAGCGTCTTTCAGAAATATGAATAAGACTGTAGTTTTTATTCAAATATTTTTGCATATAAAATGCACACAAAATATGTAGATTTTTAATTAAATTACAAATATCGGTAATTAATTATATTTTAGCAAAATAATTTTATTTAAAATGCCTTGAGAAAAATAGTAAAAATACTTATAATAAAAATGATCTAAATTTTATAAACGAACAAATTTATAGAGACCATTGTTATTCGAGAATTATGAAAAAAAAATTTTGCATTCATACTTTACAAATAGTCCAGTAAACAAAAATTTTTAAATATCACAAAAATTTTTTATGAAATACTGCGAAAATTAAGTTGATGACCACAAAATATGAAAATACGGCGTCATTCCCGATTTTTACTCCTTCATTTTTAATAAAAATCCGTTTTTCATGATTTTTATACTTCACATATACATAATTTGTCAGAGTTTATTAATTTTAGTCTATTATACTAACCATTTATAGCATATTAATTTTAGCCTAAAGTTTGTAACGCTAGAAAATATTGCTGCCGCTCATAATTTTGGTATAAGTATTAATAAAATCACCTAATTAGTCCATTTCCGAATGTCCGTCCGTCTGTTACGAAATTAAGTTCGTGAATGAGCAAAATCGGTCCATTGGTTCCAATTAATCCATGACCCAAAAAGAACCACAAAAGAGAAGAAAAATGTATGGACAAAAAATATTATTGTTTTTTATAAAACAAATAACTTTTGTTTCAAACATGTTTTCGTAAAATTATTAGATTCGCCACAATTTGAGGTCAAATTTAGCTAATAAGGGCATATTGTAACTACAATATATATTATTATTACATATGGTATAGACTGAATATTTAGAATATTTTACAAACGTTAATGATTAAAAATAGTTCATACACTGCTGTTCAATCATATGTGTTGAGTATCTAAACAATTAACTCTGTTAGTTTTTATTTAAAAACTTTGTTTTTTTATATTATTTTAAATCAAAATCTTTTTTCGAAGGAAGAAATACGTGCCACCCCTTCCGATATACAATTTCACATTAACAGTAAATAACATAATGATTATATTATATGACATGAAATAAGTATTATTTCCATGAAATTGTATACGTATTGAAATAATTGACTATTCGAATTTTACGAGATTATTGCTGATTATTTTTATTTTAAGGAATATAACATTTATGAGAGTATCTTTTCTTTGCGTATGAACTGATACATAATGTACTTTGATCATTTGGATCGGGCACCAAAACATCTATTGTATTCCTTTTAATATCTCGCACAAATAGCTTAAGAAAAATTATTCCAAATAATGTTACCGGGAAATTAATTAAAATTTTATTTTAATATGTTAACATTTTTTCTCGATAAACTTTTCCACTCGCACTCCGTTTTCATGTCATGGTTCTGCATACAAAAATTTCATAACATTTAGCTATTTATTTAGTTGTTTGTTCGCGAAAATTAGACAAAATACAATGTATGTTACAATATAGATAGTACATTACAAAGGGTTGTTTTTATTATAGCGGTCTCATTTTCTGTGTCAATTTACAGTTAAGTTGGTATTGTTTCTTTCTAGAAGTTTGGTGGAGTACTTCAAAATTACCAAGCTAGTAGATCAATGAAAAAAATAATAGTTCTTAAAAATGATACTTTAGATATTTTATAAAATGCCTAGATATTCAATCCAGGTATTCTTTTATTCAATTTTTTGCCATTTCATTTCATACCTACACGAGCTTTACTATAAGTTAGATGATAACTTTTCAATGCAACACGGAAAACTTACTTTGTGCGACTGTGCGCTAAACAAATTCTTGGTAAAATATAGATAGATATACATTCGCATAAAATTATTATGATTATTTTATAGTTAAAAGATAATATTAAAAGGCCTTTAGGGTGCTTTTCGATCAATGCATATTAAAGACGAAGTAGGTATTATAATATGAACAGAATAAATTTAATTTTAATATAAAATAATAACGATGTAACGTACATTATAGGGTGTTATTAATTCGATAGATAATGTAAATATATCACAGACTCAATATCATAACAAAACTTGAAAATTTAATTAAAATTGATTTAAAAGTTATAAGCTATCAAAGATTATTCTCCATCTCACGCTTAAATACAATGGTTTACATGTGATTTGCATTGAGATATGTAAAAATGACGTCATAATGCATATATTTCTTTCCTTGTTTAATTACGAATTTTGATATCTTGCCATAAGCTTTCTAAAAAATAACATTAGAGCTGACTGACCAGTTCCGTTCTCATATTTAACTGACTTTTAAATAACTTTCATTTATATTCAATTTACAATCTATATAACAATTTTTATCTTTATTTACCGCAATATGTGTATTATAGTAATCGTCAAATGATGATTTTTAGTAAATTCAGAGCATTTATTTGAGCTGGCTCTTAGACTATTATATCAATTTACTATATTAACTACTATATTAAACTATTATAGTTGTTAATATATATATATATATATATATATATATATATATATATATATATATATATATATATATATATATATATATATATATATATATATATATATAAATGAATTTCATTCAGTTGTCAGTATTGTGTGATATATATTAATAATAATATAAATTGTTGAATAGTGCAACAAACAATTTTTTATTATTGATACATTATTTCATTATTTCATTACTTTTTTTTATTACAGGGAAGAGTTTTATCGATAAGTATATTTTAGAGCAGGATCTGGGTAGGACTTTGAATGTACAAAAATACAGCATTGCATACTGTCATTGAAATTTCGTTAAGAATAGCTTAAATATTAAGGATAGTTAAGAATAGCTTAAATATTCACTTTTGATCCAATATTTTTGTGACCCCTTTCAGATAGACTAACCGGAGCTATTTTAATCCTTGTTTTATGTAAATTCAGCAAAAATAAATAGTTTTGAACGCTTTTCGAAAAATGTTTTGTTTTCGTGGTATAAGCGATTTAAGGAAGTACGAGCGCCAGGCGGTGTGGGGATCGGTATCGACTCTAGCGCGGTAAGGGGAACGCAGTAACCATATGATTTTTTTCAATATATAGATATACATTTAACATTGGCTAGTGGCGGCATTTATTTTTCTTTTAATTAATACACTTTAATTAGTCGGGCAAGTGTAAATGTTTTTGAATTAAATTTATCACTAATATATTTACTTTCATCCATAAGTTTTTTAAAAATATTCACCGACAGTTTTACGAGAAAAATACAGAAATGTATCAATGTTTGAAGGTTACCCCATAAGACCAATGTTAAATTGCTCAACTTTAAAGTTAATTATTTATTTAAATGATCGGGCAATCTCCTTCAAATTTTTGGAATTTGTTTAGACATATTTAAACTTTGTATTAAAAAAAAATCAAGCCTTTTATCAAAAGTTGCCTTGGTGCTCGTACTTCCTTAACATCGAAAACAATCAACAAAAAAAACAAAAATTCTATGTGAAAGAAAAAGCACAAAATATATTTGGTTTTTCGATCACTTTTCAAAAACGAAACACTTTTCGAAAAAAATTCAAAAGTGTTGATTTTTGTCCGATTTTCATAAAGCAGTGATTAAATAACTCTTTGCTTACAAAATGAATAAACTATATATTTGCTTGTTTTTTTTTTCAAATTAAGTTGTTATAAAAGATGGGCATGGTGAAAATCGTAGTTCGATTATTTAAAAAAAAAATTATGCTTGCTTATATATATAGTGTATTCCTTTTCGAAGCCTTTGTAGATTGATTGTAAATCACTCAGTCCAATCAATACTTATACTAGATAAGCTAACTTATAAAAAAGTATTTAAAATGGAATTTAAATATGTTTAAAATTAGGTGTTATTTAGATGCAGCAAAATTTTAATTAGGTGCTAAAATTTTTGATCTTATTTTATTATTTGCTAATTTGAATATATTTTTTATAATCAAGTAGTCCAATTTAGTTGATTCTTTTATCGGAAGCTTAATGACAATCTCTATCGTATCACTAGAGCAATAATCATAAATAAATTTCAAAAAAAAAATCTACCTGTAAAGAAAACAGGTTGTGGCAGGAAATTTTAGCAATGTTTTCGAACTGCCTACCAAAAATCAAATTTTAAACAAAATTATTTTATAAATAATTTCAATGCGCCCAATTTATGTTTCATAGAAATTATTAACAAAAATAACTAATTTTAAATTATTTTCTACGTTTTCGTAGCTTCTTTTGCTATTGTTTTGAAAAATTTTTAGTATTAAATGATTTTGTGATTCAGTTAACAGTCTCTTAAAATATGTTTTTTTTACCACTTAGATGAATCATTCGAATATCTAAAATGTTTGTAAATTAATAAAAAAACATAAAATACATAAAAACATAAATGTTTATTTTTAAACTCAATTTATAGTCTAGGAATTCGTGATCGATTTGTGAAACAATCTTTCTGTAAGGCTCATTTTTTGCAGTAGGTGGTGAATCATAGTAGGTGAATCAATCCAGCATGTCATCCGCTTTTACACATTTTAAACCAGTGAGAATTAAATCAAAAATTTATTTCTCTTATTGGCTATTATTAAAATAACGGGACCTAGAAAGGTCTAGAAGTTCTTATGCATACACACACAAAATTAAGACGTATATAAAATGTATGTGAAATATTTTTATATCCCAGCTAAAATCCAAATCAGAAAGACTTAAAAAAGAAATTTTAAAACATTCTTATTTTTGAAATATTAAGGTGTTAAATTAGTGGCACATTCGACATCTTAATAACTTCTTAAAGGGTTCATTATGAAGAAAAATAAATAAGAATTGTTTAGGAATTCTTCCAGATGTCATATTGCTATATGGGAGAAAATTTCGTTTTAATAATATCCAAAAACGGCAAAGAAATTTTTACGCCCTACATGCAGGATTGATTCCTTCGAGAAAGTGGTTTCCGTACTTCATATAATGTATATTCGTAACTAAAACAAAATTGCAGGTTTACAAAAAGGCCATTATTCAAATCAGCCACGAGCTCCCAGTCTATTAAAAACAAAATGTAGAAATAAAATGTTCTTATAGAATGTCAATCATTCATCATCGTAATGTTTTTTTAAGAGAAAACATAAACATTAAAGAAATAATAAAACCAGTATCTACTGACCTGTATTTGATGTAAATTTAAATCAGATCTATTATCATTTGTTGTTAAATAATCACCCAACATCATACGATTTTGAAATCGTTTACGAAACAAAAATAAATTTCTCGCAATCATTGTATTCATCACAACAATCAATATAAATGGACCAATTAATGCAACAATTGTATCAATAATACTAATTGTTTGCATTGTATTAAAGTGTTCTTGTATCATTGCACATTCGCCGGTACCATCTTGCCGTTTAACAATGCCAGCCGTTATGAATGTATACGATTGTGATATTAATGCAATTGTCACAATAATACATATGATTAATTTTGCACGTGAAACTGTACAGATTTGTGGCCGTTGTAATGGATATTGTACGGCAATAAAACGTTCAACGGTAAATGCAACAATTAACCATACACTTAGTACACCACACACTGAACTTATGTATAATATTATTTGACACCATCCAGCCTGATTATATACCTCTAAGATTGCTGCATTACTTAAATACACTAATAATAACATTGTTAAAAAACCAAAATCGGCAACAGCTAATGCAGCCAAATAATAACTAGAACTACGCATTTTTAAATGGGTCGTTAAAAATACAATGCATGATAGAATATTGCCTAATAAACCAACAAATATAATAAATGGTATATAATAATCATTTAATATATTTAATAAAAGTAACGGGCAATTTAATTGAAATTGTAAAAAGGATTCTTCATCAAAATTTTTATTTGTATTATTATTATTATTCAAATTGATTAACGTTGTATTATAATCGGGTGCCATTATTAACTAATACAAATTGTTTACAACATTTAGTCTTATATAATTAATATATGTTAAAAACTTTATTCACACACGTTTTGCATCTTTTAAATATTAAACATTTAATATAATAAACTTATTTCTATGTTTTAAATACTTTAACTGTATTCTATTATATATAATTTACTTTATTAAATTTGTTTTATTTTATTTCTTTTCAACCACTTTAAAATCACTTTTCATTTACAAAAAAATAAATAATACAAGTTTTCTCTCAAATACTTGCTTTTTTTTGTTTGTTTGAATTTTAATTCCGGTTTTGAAAAATTATGATATTATTTATTTTCAAAAATACGTCCAAATAACTAATCAAAATTTTTTGGTTAAGATGAAACTTATATTTATACCAAATGTTTAAAAAAACTATACTTTTATTATATATTTTTTATTGGTCAAAAATTAACTTTTTATTTCACAAATTTTCTTAATGAAATTCTTAACGACGACTCAAAAAGTTTTTGTTAAAAATTATATTGATAAATTTTGTATAAACTTATTCGATCTTATTCAAATATGCGCACCGTATTTAATTTAATTTAAATATATATATTTATATTGACATAATTTAAATAATCATATGTACAATATGATGGTTTTAACGCGTCTGTTTTATAAAAGATGAAACTAATAAAATATATGAACGGTATTATAAATGATGATGGTTCGACGCCGTTCATCGGTTTGCGCTCGACTCACGTGAGTTGTTTATGTGTTGTATTAGTGGCTGTGGAAACAATTTTATAGTAGCGTCGGTCAACTAGCGTCGATCTTATCATAAACATATTGTGAATAGAATAGGAAAATTTATATACATATATTCATATATATAATATATATGAATATTGATATAATAGTAATCGGCGTATGAGTACCAAAATCTATTCTTTTTCTTTTGGCTTTAAATTGTCCTACTAATGAAATTCATGTTTCCAGGAGGCAATCCATGTCCATATTTATTAAACGCATTGTTTAAACAATAACAATAAATTGTTAGTTTCAAACGGAAATTTTTTTTTTAATATATTCTTTGATGAAATACGAATAAAAAAGTCGTGTGATTTTTTAAGACACAGTTATAACTTTTCTAGATGAATTTTTAATAATTTGAAAAAATCCCGAATTCGAATACTTTTAACACAATAAAAATATATAAAGAAAAAAAAAATATATATATATAAGATATTTTTATTATATTCTTTATACGATAGTTAATAACATCCTTAAGTGAGAATAAAAAATATTCCATTTTCTATGTTTTTTAATTTAGAAAGAGGCAGCGATGCGTAAGTGACGAATACTGTGTAATAATTAATTAAAAAACAGATATTAAAAATGTTTTTTTTTATTCTCGCTTTGTACAAAAAGCAAAATAAACTACAAAAATTTTTCTAAATGTTTCAAGTCTTTATCAATTATTTTCTGCAAAAATATTAACTATATCGTAAAAAATCAATATGCCTTTTTTATTCGTATATCAACAAAGAATATTTATGTTTTAAATTCTGGTTTGAAAATAACAATTCGTTACAACTGTTTATACAAATGCAGCTTATACAATATGGTTACCCCACACTCCCTGGCAACATGCATTCGTATCAGTAGGACAATTTAAGAGAGACACAGTTAAAAAAAAAATTTAGATGGAATGGAATGGAATAGTTTTTGATACGCATGTGCCGATTTCCTCTTGACTATATAATTATTATGTATGAATTTTCAAATGTGATAGCAACATGTGAATTTATAATTTATTTTATATATACTAGAAGAGACGATGATGAAGTAACAATGTACACAAAATCAGACAACACTCCCCATTTTCGCTAGGAAATTCCCTGTGTAAAAATAATTATCCAAATGTAATCAGATTTCTATATAAAAATTCCGAAAAATTTCGTATTTACTTATGATTGATAAACCCTTTTCAGCTCTTGACATATTTACGAAAAATATTTGGTTGGATTGAAAAAAATTACAAACTAAATAAATGACTCCTAGCATTTTAAAGGAAATTTAATCTTACGTTTTTCCTATCTACTAGTATCTATACCAATGTCTGACCCAATAAAAGTTAAATTCTGTACAATTCAATTCTCAACCAAAAAAGTTCGTATCAAGAGTCGAAATTTTGCTTCGTTCACGAGATCCGTTTAAAAAACTGTAAAAGATATGCGTTTTCACTCCACTTTCTCAAACACATCCTCTAATTTAATAGCATTTTTTTAATAGCAGAACCATGAACATATTTCTTATAGGCCATCAATTGGCATTGATATTTTTCTTTAGTTATGCAGTTTCAAATACTATTATATCATAAGGATGTTTCAAATACTATCATAAAATATTTTGATAAACATACACAGATTTTTTGGTCGTGATTTACAAGAAACCATAAACGAAAATTGAATTTATATCATAAATGAAAATTGCAACCATAAAGGAAAATTGAATTTATTTTTTTTACATATCTTTAAAGAGTCGAATGATAACAAAACAATTCATATAAATTAGCCGTTCCAAAATAAAATCATTTAAAACATAAATGAATTCTTCTTTAGTTCCATATTAATATGAAAAGTTCTACAGTATTATAACGAATTATAAACTAATTTAATTCTTGTTTTTAATATATTACAAAATGGGAAAGCAATATTAACATACACATATAAAAAATTAACTCGTAAATTATTATATTATTATCTATGAATGTAAATTTTTTTGTATGTGTATATTTTATACAATTGTATTTTAATATTGGCTTCCCCTTTTTGTTAGTGATTACGAACGACTACCGTATATTTATAATATATATATACATTAATTATCTAAATTTTTAGCTAGAATAATCTCAATAATTTTTTGGAAACATGTTTCACGTAAAAGTTAATTTCGAAGAAACAAACATGTTTCTGAAACATGAGACAAACACGAACTTATTAGATCTCGCTTTTTCTATTCGTTTTTGAGTTATCTTGATGACAGTGTACCTACAATATTTTCTAACATTATTAAACCTAATATACCTTCATAAATCCTATACTACATATGTGTATTGCTCTTGAGGATTAAAAGATTTGATTCATGTTTTTGTTTATTGATTTGAACTCATTGAAAATAAATTGAGCACGTTATCAAAGTGACGTAAACAATAGTAAACATTTGATTCAACATTTGTGGTTAATCAATAATCTTGTACTCTTGCCTGATACAAACATTAAATACAATTCAAATAGTTTCTTATCAGATTATATATTTCTCGTGTTACATTGGATTCTATATATAGAATCCAATCCAATCCCTTATTATAAGTATACATTTCCATTACCAATATACATACATTTTAAATGCTATTAAATATATGTAGGTATCGCCGCCAAACTGGTAATAAATTGAAGTAACTATATCGAAGATGGTTTTAGGTATATACAGATTAATTCTTAAGTTTTAATAGTCGTGTTTATAATGTCAAACGAATGACGTGTTTGAGGTTTTAAATCTACAGTTTATTTATTGCAGTTTTCAAAAGCAAATAAAAAACAAATGTAAAAATAGAAAATTTAATAACTTATAAATAAAATGTTAGATTTGACAATTTTTTTTATGTCCTTTTTTTTCAATTCGATATCGGTAAAGCAGGTCATATATTTACCTATATAGTATTTACTTCCTGGTATGTTTTAAATTGTAGATAAAGTAGCGAAAAGTGTGATCAGGCGAGACCAGACGAACGGAAGTTATGAGGTAGATATAAGTTAGTGAAGCTAGAAAGAGAAAGAGTTAAACATACATAAAGATTGAGCTTAAGACTTCAGTCGTGTGGTCTGATCTTAAGTTTGTAACGCTACATAAAATTAAATTTTTCAACAAAATTTGGGTTCATGGAATCAACAAAATTCGAAAACAAAAAGAGAAAGATCAGAAATTATTATGATGACGTATTGTTAATCAAAACAGTAAGTTTAAGTTCATAAATAAACAAAATTGGATCATTGTATCCAATGAATCCAAAACCGAATTTTTACATTACAAGAGAAAATTTATTTGTTTCTTCAAAATAAACAATTTTTTTTTTTGTAAACTGCTACAATTTTAACTCGCTTGATACGAATGATTAAAAATAATTCAAACATTCATACTCATATCTAACAAGTATTTAAGCAATTAAAATATTCGACTGTTAGTTGTTAGCTTAAATTGTTTTTTTTTTTTACTAAAATTCTAATTTAGGTGCTACGTACTTAAAATTATTATTAATAAAACTATTAATTTATTTAATTATTTGATAAATAACAAAAAAGTAATCAAAATCGTTTGACTCTAGTAGTTTATCGCATAAAATAAACCTGGCAATTAAATTGTGTTTAGTTATATTTTATTTTACATTTCAAAGTGAGTTGGGTTGCGACTTAAATAGAAGCGACGACCATTGTTGCAAAGGCGGCTAATAATCATTTTGTAGTGTAATTGGAAAATTTTTATCAAATTTAACAGAACACTTTATACAAGAACCAATACTCGAAGCTTCTACTTAAACCACACTCTAATAGAAATGAATTTGCATTTGTTTATGCAAAAAATACTTTATTTTCAAGATGACAGACTATAAATATTTTCGTATATTTTAAATTCATATATTTATTAAATCATTCGTCAAAATATATATATTTTTATTTTTTATTCGTCACGGGAATTCATTTATATTGTTTTGAAATATATTCGTTTCGTTAATGTTCAATACAATCGCATTCATATTTCATACTTAAAAGCAAAGTATTGCGTTTATTCTGTCGTAATCATTTTGTGTAAATAATGTTCCCACATAAATGTTAGAAATTTAGCGATTTCATAGCTTATTAGTGTTCGGCCGAATGTCTGATTTTAGACGAAGCCTAATTCAAGGCCGATTATTGGACGTTACTTCTAACTTATTGGACGCTAAGTCTTAACCTAATGTTGAATTATTGAATATATTTTTGAATACACGCCTTCGACTGTGGGTAACCTTTCGGTTGGGCTTTGGCAGATGTCGAAGGTGATTTTTTTTCCGAGGGTGGCCGAGGCTGATGCCAAATCCGAATGTTGAGTCGGACTCTACTATATAAATTAAATCATTATCAATTTTTGAATTATCTGGTTTTTTTTTCTTTAAATAAACATTTTCCATCGCAGATCTCAATAACTGAGCCTGAAAAATAATTTTGAAAATATCTTTATAGATTTATGTATTCTTTCTCTGCGTACTATTTTTAACCCACCAATTTTTATAATAACTGCATTACATGAGTGTATAAAACAAATAATTATATTATTGCAGAAGTTCAATTATTTGTTAATCGTATTTTGATTCAACTGTACAGTATATATAATTATCTTAGAATACCATTTAGTAAATCTCTGTGGAGAGAAAACACTAATAAATTAGAATATTAAATCTTAAACCATTTTGATTTCAATTATTTCATATGACCTATTCAATTATTTACGTACAAAATAAACAATTTTATTCATTAGAATTGACATATATTTAAATGGAAATGATATTACTTACTCCTACTTCATTTTTTTTTCCATTTTTTCATTTTATAATTTTATTTAGTATTTTTCTTTCACAACATCGATTACTATCAAAGTTAAAAAGGAAATTTTAATTCGTAATTTGTAATTCATTATAAATTCTAATTATAATTCATTACTTTCATAATAATCAATGATTATTATGAAAGTTAAAAAGGAAATTGACATAGGAAAAAATTAGAGGAAAGGAAACAAGGGTGTGGAACCTATTTTATATCAAAAACTTTGCTGGACTGCAAGTGCTCAATGCGATAAAGATGAAAAATACATTGATTTTTGCAAGCGTCATCTTGACCCTTAGGGTATCCCATCTTATCCAAGGGAGGGGGCAAGAAGGAGAGATATAATCCTTTTTTACTTTATGCGAATATTCTAATTAATTGCGTAGCATATAATCCTAATTATATTGGATCATAAAAGAATGCTTACCATAGATGATTATAAAAATAAAAATAATTATATAGACACGAAAAGTTCATACTTTGCCAATAATCGACAGTTCTTTTTCACGAGGAAAACTTCCTCACAATGTACGGATTTGCTCACTGAAAGAGCTTTATGACCAGCACGGCCTTCAACGAATGAATGAAAATTTGGATACGAGATGAAAAAATTCATTTTCTACGTTTCCATGATAGAAAATTTTCTGTACCATGATGCCAACGAACCAAATTTTCTTTTTATAAGATTTTCTATTAAGATTTCTACCTTCAATATGCAGAAAAATCAAATTCCACATACTGAAGTACATTAAGTTAAATTTCATCAAAATCAAATGTATCATAGATGTTCACTACATATTGGTTTCTTGTATTGTGAAAATACCCATTATACAATATATTTACTTCAATAGCTTTGCCGTTTGAATTTCAATTTAAATTTGAGGTAAAAACAACAGTTTCTACATTTAACAACGATGTTCTAAAATAATCGATATTGACACAATTTAGACTACTTATTTAAATCTATACCACGCATAAACATGTAAAGTTATAAATATAATAACAGATACATAATAACAATATGTATTATAAAAGTGTATTTGAATTTTTCTTCTATCTTTTATGCTTTAAAAGTTGGGTTATGGGTCCATTGGTTCCAATAGGCCAATTTTGCTATCTCTTTGCTTTTTTGAGTTATTTTGAATACGGAAATAGACGGTGATACTATGCAATAGGCATGCATATACCAAAACTTTGCTAATAGCTCCAATATTTTCTAGCGTTACAAACTTAATATATATGTCGAGTATAAAAACTGCCTGTCAATACAGTCAATATTTAAAAATTTATTTTTTTTTTTTTTAATCTTCTGTTATCTATATTGTTTGTTCATGAATATATAAAAAGTATAATATTATTATTCTAAATAATTGTGACTAAATAGGCATTTGTTTCATTTGTGCTTCATTAGAACATGTAATTTAATACCCAGATCTAAAAATAAACACAAATATGTTAATAAAAATTATATTATTGAAATATTCGATATAAATTCAATAAAAATATTAAAATATTTCCATCTATTATTTTTATATTACCTATGGATAATAAATTTTATATGATTGACTTCCGTTCATAATATAATACATAATAATCACATAAATGTGTTTATTTGACAAGTTACAAGGCAATTTTTATTTTCAGAGACAGAGTTGATATGTAGACTAGTTTTAGTCCCCGATAATCTTCTTTTTATACTTGACACATATGAAATTAACTGGTATCCGCGAATTCGTGACGTTGTCCATTCTAAGTTGACGATTTAAGTACGATTTCTCTAAGACTTTAATATTTTTCTTTTAAATGAGTTGACTTAAAAGGATAAGAGAAGAAAAAATTTAAATAAATTGATCTAAAATTTTACATTGAAAAGGTTCTTTCTATGTAAATTCTTCGTCTTCTCCTTTTTAGAAGTTTTTACACAAGAACTGAAGTAAACTGTTTGTTCAAATAATGTCAATGACGCAATGACGCAGAGGTAAATTAACCCCATTTGCGCATATACCACATAGTTTACTCCACATAAAAATATATTGTTGCGCAATACTTTTAGAAACTAATTGTGGAGCTGTTTTCACAATTCAAATAATCTATTATAGTACAGAATATATTAATATTGATCTCTTATGTATAAGCATGGAGGTACTTATAACGTAAAACCAATCATCAAATTAATAAAATATATTCGTATTTAATAAATGTTTTATAAATTAGGTTGATGATAATTACAATGATAAAACGAAACATTTTTTAACAGCATTAGTGTATATTAATGTTTAACTATATCAAGAGGTTATATAATTAAAATCAAAAACGCCCACTGTATAAATGATAAATTTGATATCAAAATTTTATTAATGCATGCTTTTATTTAGTTCTGCTGCCGCAATGTAATTTATCCGAACTTTGTTTATAAATAACTAAAATTTTAGGCGGTCAATTAGTTGACAAATTTAAAATCTCGGCATACAGTTCTTGATGCGCTCGAGTAAATTTTTTTTTTCTAGACCCTTCCGTATGACCATTATGCAAACTAACAGATTTACGTATCCCCCACTTCAGAGAAAACTAAAAGCTACATCCTATCAATATCAGACGCGTTCGAGTATGTCTAGGTGGTTTTCTTACAACTTTGAAATCCTGTACTCGCACTTCCCACTATTGAATGTACCATATTAAAATTAATATCTAACAGTCTTGATTGTTTAAATATGCGACTTATGGTTGATTAAAAGTGTTTGAAATATTTATAATTATTAGCATTTATTAAATACTACAAATATGCAGTACAGTTAATAATTGTTTATTATGTATTGTAATTTTATGCATATAAATAGTATTTTTAATTCGGAAACATTCCCAAATTCTGTTATCAAATACTCTATTTACTCTATACTAATATTCCTAGAAAGCAAAATGAATTTTTACAATTTGGTTTTCGAGAGAAAGAACTGACTGGTAGTGAATATGATATCATTTATTATTCTTGCTGTAATTTAATGAGGTTTGGAAAAAATATTCTGTGAATTCATTTTCAATAGATATAACAAAAAATAATTGGGCTTAATGATGTTATATATAACATGAATAACAATTATTTTTGTACAATACTACAAGCAATATCAGAACTGGTTTCAATTTTTATGCAACTTCTATTGAGTAATTCAATGAAAATCACATAACTCGAAGATTGTAATTCTTTTATAGAATCGCGAAACTTTAACCGATACGTCATATTATTTGCAGCGAAAAAGTGGCACAGGGTATACTGAACCATCTTCACATTTATGTGTGATGAATCAATAGGGAATGTGTCTCTTTGAGTCTCTCTAAGTATTTTTTACTTCTTCACTTTTCACTGTGCCCACACTATTATAATAATTGTAATTTTCTACCTAAAATTAATTCATATGTAGTGAGCTTCAAGCCCAATTATTTTCGTTCTTTCCAAATATGTTTACGCCAAGTTAATGTATTGTATAAATGTATTCCAAGATATTTACCATAAGCATCGCTTGGTATAATACTGTTGTTTATGGTTACTTGTTCTGGCATACAAAGAAATCTTATATCGGACATTAGCGTGAGAGGGGTCGTCACATACACCCCCTCGCCTGAACCTGTTATTTCGATTTCAATATACTCTGGGATATCCTATATTAGAGACTAGCTTCGACAAGGGCAACTTGATAACTGGGACTTCAGAGATAGCATGCGACAGGCTAAGTTGGGTATTACCACACCTTAACCATTTAACTGTTCCCGATTAAACTGACCAAGGTTTAAAAGAATAGTGATTCTTCAGACTTGCACTCTTGGTTGAACTGTCATCTGCATAATTTGGGAGTCTCAGACGATCTTACTTTAATGTCGTGTCAAGGTGTTAGATATAGAATATTGAAAACTTTGGATCCATCCCTTATGGGAATAATTCTGGCGGAGAAGCTGTGAGCTGTTTACGTGGCCACTGGTCTCGCTAAAATTCTATTGCATCACCTACTCTGGATGATTTTTTCCCTGTCCTTGATCCAGAAGGCATCATAGCGTTTTAAATCTCAATAAATTTAAGTTCGTGGCTGTTTTAACTTTATAATGACAAATTTTCAAGGCGTTGGGAATCTTTTGATATAACATCATTATTGTTGAATATATTTTATACTTTTTTGTTCATTTAAAAAAACATGGTGTATTAAAAATTTTATTTTTATTTTAATAGTTTTTTTAAACTAAAAAATGTATGTATCAAAATATGGTTGAACTAATATAGAAAATTGATAAAAACTTAATAATTTTTTTTAGCTTGACTTTATATTTAGCTTGAAATATTTTATTAATAAAAAATTATATTGTTTGGTAAGATTTTTACATCTAATTCTAAACTTCTAAAGAATATGGCTCATCTAAAATCAATTACAATATTTCTTAGAACATATACCAAGTCAAATTCAAAAAAAAAGTTGTAAGACCAAATTTACATACTTAAAGATTTTAAAGAAATATTACTAGGGAGAACTTAAAAAAAATCAATTACACAAAAATTCGAATATTTAGATTCTCTAAGAAGTGTAATTAATTTGTTCAGTGATTTCCGCTGAACTATGTTTAAAATTTCAAGTCTATGGCTTATCTAAAATCAATTACAATATTTCACTGAACAGGTATATACACCAAGATAAATTAATATTAAGTTGTTAAACCAAATTTACATACCTAAAGATTTAAAAAAAAAACATTACAAGAAAGGTCTTTCTAAAAATAGTATTATAAAAAAAAAATCTAATATTTAGGTTCCTCCCCAAAAATGCAATTAACTTGTTCAGTGATTTGCACTAGCAGTGTGTATTCTAGAAGCCAAATAAAAGAGGGAATTCAGAAGCCAAATAAAAGAGGGAGCCATAAGTGAGAAATGCGATCAACGAAATCTGAAACTGCATGTCTCTCAATTATAATACAAATTGATTTAATTAATTAGTTTTTTAAATTTCTGTCTTGTTTCAGCTGTACAATACATTACGAGATGCTTTAACAGCAATAAAAGGAAAACAATCACCCACTGGCATGCCATTTGAAGCCGTATATACTTATGTATTAAATCCAAAATCAATTACAATGGGTCAATTGTATGGTGAATTTGATGTATACACACATGAATGGTTAGTACGACAATACGTTTTTTATCTAGTACATTTTCAATTTAAACTTATTTACATTTTAATTCTTTTCACACAAACGTAGTAGATATAATAAAAGATGCCAATTCCATTTCGTTTTTTATGTATTCATATATTAAATAACGTATATTCATAAATATAACGTGGCTAAGCAAAAAACGTATCATTGTTGTATGCCTATTGGAAAAAAAGCTGGTCGACAACTTAAGTTGTTATTTAACGCAACACGAAATACTGCTTAAATTTATTATTTATCAATGTCTAAACATAAAATCGAACACCTCGTTGAAGACTAGTGACAGTTATGCTTTCACACAATCCATTCAAACTGTGATCATACGACAGTTATAAATTGTAGTTAAAATATTATAGGATTAAATATCACGCCACAAAATATACCGAGCCAAAAAAAAACCGTCAAAATATCCTACGGACAAGTGGTGATCTAGGGAGAAAATCAACCCCAAAAGAGAGTCATAAGTTAGCCCCTAACAACAATGACACAAAATAGAAACATTAAAAGAAGACAACCACATACTTCTATTGAATATAACGTGCAAGACTATGATACGGAAGTGTCTATAGAATATAACGTACGAGAGTATGAGATAAAAGTGTCTGTAGAATGTAACGTGCAGAAGAATGAGATAGAAAACTGTATACACTGTTTATTACAGGGTTAATATGAGTGTGTGTGTGTGCACACCTGCATGCAGCGTAACTATGATATATGATTATGTTAACAGCTTTGTGAGAAACGAAAGACAAGCAACCAAACAACAACAGTTGATGATATTCAACTAGGTTTGCTATAGACGACAAATGCATGCAATAAATATTCACTCTGTGCATGCAAGCTGTACGGTAATGCTCTACGCAATACTCTTTTATAAATATAATACTCTCTAGAATAAACACATTACATATTTTTCAGACCCTTAAACTAAACATTACAGTAAAATACATAATAATTTTAAACATTGTATCATCAGAAATAACCCTACCATTAATCTGCTTCTGAAATTCTATATTTGTCTCTTTATCTTGACGTTGAGCACGCTTGTTTTTTTTTTTAAGTTTGATTACTTTTTAACGACCCAAAAACTCCCAAATTCCGGTTACGTCTACAAATGTCGCCTCTGTATTTTATTCTCCTCAGAAATTCAAAATAATAATTTGGATGGAAAATCGAAATTTATTGTTAAAAATTGAAAATGAGATATTTTGTCAATGGAATATATTTTGGTTTACTTTAAAATTTTACAGCAAATTTAATATACTCTGTCAATTCTATATTTGTACCAAGTACCAAA